>OX596269.1:4285817-4760079 GCA_951394255.1 Polyploca ridens | reverse complement strand
TCAGTACCAATTAGGTACCAAATATACATACATTTATTATTATCATTTTAGAAACTTTGTGCATGATCAGGGTTCCGAAGCAAAAAGGTATAATAGGAACCCTTGTGGTGCCTGCCCTCGATCCGACTGTCACAGCTGTTATATTTCAGCAACCACGCTAAAGACGACATTCATTGCTATGCGGCTCAGAACTGCGGACGACAGTAGGTACACGAGACGCTCATGATATCGTTCCGTGGTGGAGGAATGTCGCCAATGATGAGTTTTCTTATGATACCTATCTCTATGGTCAAAATACCTGTCAACTCATGTACTTTCAAATATGGTTCAAATTGGTTCGATTCAATATCCTTAATCTAAGATTCAAGAATCTTATATGTTCGATTTATCAAAAGTTTGACGGGTATTTTGAGCATAGAGGTATCATACTCCTCATTAGGTACTTAAGTACTGGTATTTGAAATTCAGAGTACTACTTAACTTACTTCAGAGTAACTACTTAGTGCCTCTGATTGGGGTCGACTTAACCCTTACTAAACCTAGTTCATTATTATTAATCTCACTAATGTCCAGCGTTGCCAGACGTCCCGATTTTGGCGGGACGTCCCGATTTTTAGCATTAAATATCCCGCTCGCGACAGGCCCAGTCCCGCTTTTCGAGCATTACTCGACGGTGAAATTGAAATCATCGTTCGACGTAGAAGTGGGTAAGTAATTGTAAAGACACAACTGCTCAGAAATGGTATCAGCTTTCCTGCGACGCGTCTTAAACACCGCAGTTGCGTCGCGATATCGTTCCAAAGTGCGCTAAATATCACTGAAACTTCTAGTTCTAGTCAATGCAATCAAAAGACACGGCCGTATATGCCGCATATTTTGACGCCCGCAAGGGAATCAAAACCTATAGGGTACTTCCCGTTGACCTAGAACCATGAAATTTGGCAAGAAGTAATTCCATGTAGCTCAAGTAGAGGAAGGAATCCGAAAAGCGTAAATTTGTAGTTAGGTACATCATAAAAAAAAGATTACATTACAACATAATCGGAAGGAAGGGGGAAAAAACTCTCGGTACGCGAGTCCGACTCGTATTTGCCCGGTTTTTTTAGAATGTCCCGCTTTCGACGATACAATCCCGCTTTTTTTACTCTAGATGGTCAAAATTTGCCCGCTTTGCCCGAAAACAAATCTGGCATCGCTGCTAATGTCAGTCACCCTGAGCAGTCACCGTCCATAAATGTCATATTTTAGACCGGCCGCATACTATAAGAAATTTTCTGTCAGAAACTGTGGTCAGAAAATTTCGGACGCCCGATTGCTCATACATTTTTGGACGTCAGACACGTCAGAATTTTCGGATAGTATGCGGGGTCGAGAACAAAATGTATGAGGAAAGTGCCTTCCGGCGGGCGTCAGAAATTTTGTGACAGAAAATTTCTTATAGTATGCGGCCGGCCTTAAGAGGCGGACTGACTACAATTTTGACAGCACTCGTTCTTCACTGGAATAGGGTTGAAAATGGTAAATCATACATGTGTCGACTCTATGAAATGGACTGTTATTTACGGGTTTTCTTTAGATTATACAGAATATACACATTAAATTGAATAAGTATCCGGTTAACATTCTAGTATAATTCTGTATCTTTTATATTCTTAAAAATAAAATTGTTGTCATCGCTGAAAATACGGAGAATTTCGACGCGAAAGATTTTTTTTAGACGTAACTTACGAAGTTTTTATTAAAGCAATTTTTAATATTCTATTCGGTTAATATCTCGACGTTGCGATTGATGAATTAGAAAAAATAAACATCTACTTGCATTTTAGTTAATTTTACAATAACAATAAAACTAAAATGTCCTTACAGCTTTTTTATTTAAATAATAAAAAAATGGATGAAACGCGAAGCGTAGTATTATTTTCGACAAGTAGTATAGTTTTATTTTCCATACACAATAATTTTTTGAGGGTCTGAATCCAGCCTTGACTGATCCGTATATATATTTCAATGATCTGGCAATACGTAGTATCCCTTTAGTAGTTTGTTTGTGGTATCCCTTTAGTAGTTTGTCATCTGGCAGCACTGGACTGGACTGTCAATCTAAGTACATAAACAAAAAAAATTACAAAAGTTTTACAAAACAATTAAGCGTATCTTCACTCTACGAAATAAGCGGACGTATTAAAAATATTCAAATAGGCATTGTGTGGAGCTGTAAGTAACACATTGGAAATAGGCATTATAAATACAGTTTCGATACCTAGAAAATGGGCAAAAGATTCTACTGTGAATACTGTGATAAGAGTATGGTTGCGACACCGAATGTTGTAAAAACACATTACAAAGGTATTGTCCATCAAAAGATGGTTCAGGAACATTACCAACAATTCAAAGGTAATTTTTACATGAAATATCTGATGCATCATTTTCTAACCCTACATATTGGATGTATTATTTTCATACATAGCCGTTAACTTCCTCTGTCTATCTGTGTACATGGCTAAACAACCAACGAATTGATTTCTCATGACTATTAATTGGAGTAGGTATCATACATAGAACATAATGCCTCTATAAGTTGAAATTGATGGTTTAAAAGCTCCTTATCTTACGGTCCTGGATAAGTCGAAGATTTATTAATTTATTCGAAACCTTTCCTCTTTGAAATAGTTAAAGAGGCTCCACTGTATATACAATTATTTAATGTGGAAATTTGGCAAAACAAGCCCCCCTGATAATGTGGACTATATTTGTAAAATATAATCTCTTTCACATACCTTACTTCATTATTTCAGGTCCTGAAACAATACTAGCGGAGGAAAGCCACAAGAAGCCATGCATAAGATTTGCAAGAGGTGATTGTCAGTTTGGTGGAATATGCAGGTTTTCACATTATACAATGGAACAACTGAATGCGTTCAGAGAATATGGTAAGAAAGTATTTTGTTTTACTCTGTAATAGTTAGGTACTTACTTGCAAAAAGGATATTTAAATAAAAAACTTGGTAATTTCCTTATTGCCTGTGATAAATTTTCAATGAAAAGTAATAATAGCTGAAATTCTTGATATTGGCCCTGATTCTGTTGTTCACAACTAAACCAATTTTAATGTCACTATGTCTCTTTCTAACAAAGAACATAAGAAAAGGATGTTAGAAATGTAGTCCTGTCAAATTAGTCCAATGCTTCTTTTCAATATAAATTTAGTCGCCATCTATCGCGGTCAAATATTAATTTGACAACTTAAAATATGTTCTATCCTTTTTCAATCATGTTCATAAGAAAGAGATGAGATGTGACTAAAATTAGTTTAGTGCGATTTACAACAGAATCGGCACCATTGTATATCTAAATAAGATTGCGAGATACTTACTAAGGTACTTAACAATATGTTTTTGTGGTACCAAATTAAAAAAAAAAAAATGATAAAATTTTGTAGGTATAACTATTTTATAAAAGTGACTTGCTGTCCCCCGCATTCCCGGGATAAAAAGTAGTCCTATGTCCTTCTCCATATCGTAGACTATCTGCGTGCCAAATTTCATGATGATCCATTGAGTAGTTGTGGTGTGAAGGCGTAACAAACAAACTCACATTCACATTTATAATAGTTAGGATAAGGATTATGTTAACATCAAATGCCATGCTCCAAAGAATACCCTCTGGTTCATCTAAAAACCTCATACCTAATTGATTCATCATTGCTTTTAATATCTCAGTTGCAGCTAAATATAATTCCCAAATGGACACCACCCAACCGTCATTTGAAGATCTTTACAATAAACTGCAAAATGAAAAATCAAGTAAACCTATAGAGCATGATGATAGCAACACTGTTTTATATGACAGTAATGGACTAACCCATGTATTCCCATGGACTTACAATTCCATACTGGATAGCTATTCAGATAATCTACCACCCAGCATTAAGAGATTGAAGATAGAGGATTTTAGTGAAGCCAATATTACGGAGTGGGGCTGATTTTGTGGTAATTAAATATTTTACTGTATAAAATGTAGTTTGATGTTTTAAAACGTAATCATGTGAGGTGATTTTGGGGTTTTTAGAGCGGTTTTTTTTATATCGGATTGCTCAGTATTACTACTCTAAAGGGATTGTTCCTCGATGTTTGCCTGTAACAAAATTAGCCTAAGTTCTTCCTTGTAACCTCTAAGCTATCTACTACTCAAAGTAATTTCAAAATCGGCCCAGCCGTTTCGGAGATTAGCTGACGAACTGACAGACAGCAAAAAAATATAATTAGTATTGTGGTATAAGCCCTAATAGTACTGACTGATGTAGTATATGCATGCAAATGCTTTTAGTAAAAAGCTATTTTGACATCTTACTTATCTAAGTTTCTAGCTAGGGGAATTCATTGACTGTCAAAATAACATCAAAATTAAGTTACTAGACATTCATTTAGTATGCTAAGAATCAACGCAACAAATAAAAATTAGAGCAAGATATTTATCGATTCATTACCAAGGGTCGCTAATGGTTTCTATTAAGAAATTAACGGAAATTATTATTTATGCTTTTACAGTGTCACAAAAAAGTTCGAATACACTTACGGCGCCACTACAATTGCTCGTCAAAAGCGATTATCATCTAAGATTTTATTTACTATAGACAATAAACGAGTCAAATTATTGACTTTCAAAATTACAAGTGGCCACAACCGGGGTACTGGCCAAAACCGGGGCTCCTGCGCTACTTATCTAACTTTGATTATTACATGCTATCATACATACATATACTAAAAATAAAAAAGTGTAAAAAAAAACTAGGGTGGTATAAAAATGGGGTTTATTATGGGTACAAATATCAGTGTTTACTCTCTTTATTGATCACGTAAAGAAGTCGCGGTGAGATGCGTTGCAGTTTTAACATCAGCTCATAAAGATCAGATCCCGGCATAATTTTAGCTTTGACGAAATTCTGCGAAAGAAATAACAATCAAGTAATTGGTACATGGATTTCACCCCCAGTTTTCAAAAGACTAACACATTGTTAATCTATGATCAAAATTATTGCCGTCTCGTCAATAGTGTATGTCATTGATAGTGACAGATAATAGGTAAGTTCTTAATTGATGAATAACTTTTATTACTCTTCAAGAATCATGGAGCAAGTCTTCGATTGAGAAATACAGTAGATAGGTACGTATAATAACTACTTATGCACTAGAAATATAGAATTCTGATAAAGATAAAAGATAAAGATAAAATGGTATTTATTAGACACACAGATTCACACACAACAATAAGAATAAAAAAGAAACAACTAGTAACATAAAAAATATAAGAAAAAACAACACAACAAACTAAAAGAATAATAAATATAATGCAATAATTTGCGTGTGATATCGTGGGTCTAAATGGCCCCAGCTCAGCATGTGCTGCAGATCACTACAGCGCTGATTTTCGGCTGAAGCCAATTAATAATATTAAGAACTTACTAATTTATGCTTGTTTAAATGTTTACTCCGTAATTGTGATTTAGGATTAACGTCTTCTTGCCACACTCCGTTCCAATAATCCTGAAAATGTAAAAGCCTATTAATGGAATAGTATAAATAATTGAGATACTTGCGTCTGCTTCTTTATGAAAGGAGTAGGTACCTATTATTTTTAAAAGTGATGAAGTGACCGATAGTGATTCAACCAGCACTTAAAGCCTAGAAGGAACTGGGCCTCAAGTGCAGCTGTTACAACAAACTGTTAGGCTGGTTGATGATAGACTTTCAACTTGAGGGTAGTCTACCAGGCAAGCGGCTACTACAAAGTACATAGGTCTACCGTCGTGCTATCACTATCGTCGTCGTCCTTCGCCGAAAGCCATGAAGCTTTAATTTCTACTGGCAGAACTGTCATTGTATTGTATCCCATTTAGTTCTACTATCCAAAGACAAATCCTATAATATCTTCTTATCGTATGCTCAAGTTGGATGACAGTTGAAGCCGCAATCAAAAAGTCGACCAACTCACCCCATCCCTTAGGAAATGTTTATCCGTCATAATATGTTCAGATGGATTGACTTGCTTAGAAGCTTCCAGCATCGCTGACTCTTTGGCAACAGCCAGCACTATTTCTGGCGGAGCCTAATAAACAAAACATAGCGTACAATTGCCTATTATTCTCGGCTATTAGTTATTTGTAAATATAGTTTTTTGTACCTTTTGGGGCATAAGTTTGTCGTCTACTTGCTTTACCTGTTGAAAATTGTCAGGCAAATTATTTCAGCGATACCTAGGTACACTTAAGAACTGTCTCTGGCGAAACTATTTTATTTAATTGAAATCGTATTTTAGAGTCATTAAAATTTCGATTCATAGAGCAGACCAGAAGCATTGAGCTATTATTACTACGTATAGAGAAGACGCCACACATCACAACTATGTTCCGTTCAAGTGAGGCCATCCGACAAAAATTGCGAGATAAATGCTTCTAAAAGCGTTCTGATAGTGCTACGTGTTTCTACTGTCTGCTTAGACGACTAATTATTGTTTCAGCGCTAAAGAGAACTTTAGTTGAATATGATAGCTTCTCTATACGTACCTAGTAATAATAGCACAATGACCAGAAGAAAATAATTCAACGTACGTTACTGTAAGGATACTGCAAGACGAATCTTCGACCGAAATCTTTGTACTCGCGTGGCTGGAAGTGATGTCTATTTGACGCAAATAATTCAGAGATATCTCCTAGAGTATTCTCGTTAAAATGGGAATCCACCGTTTCCAACTTAAATCATGAAAGAATTTCGGACTAAGGCTGAGTATTCACCAGAGATGTGTAGCGGGGGATGTGCTTAAGCTGACCAATAGGATCTCTTCATTTTCAAATAATAGCTCTAATGAAGCGACCGTATTGACTCGCTACGCATCTCTGGTGGATAGTCAGCGTAAAAATGGAATTTGATACACTTTTGTCCGTATTCTAAAACATAAATCTATGAGCAACTAGGGTAGGGCGTAGCAGCGCCGTGTCAGTCGTATCAAAGACACGGGGTCCTCGGGCTATAGGGGCCCCGAACGTGAATTCGTAAAAATCTTTACATTTGGTCTTCGCCGCAGTCAGTTAGAAGGGCCCCCCAACAAATTTTGATACAGGGTCAATTTAGGGCAAGCTACGCCACTGATGAGCAAGTCAAGTTTTGAACCGAGATCCTTTTTAGGATAGAAAGGAGGTAGATACTAAGTTCCTTGTTCAATTTAATTAAATTCATATAGAAAAACCGAAACGCAGTCGCGATAACTACCATTGCGTTAACGTAAATTGTTTTCTGTTCTAGAATACGGACCCTAGACTCAGGACATACAGATTATGTTCATGCACACAATGCATGTCCTGTGTGGGAATCGAACCCACGACCTGCGGCGTAACAGGTGGAAAACTTAACCAATTGCGCCAACTGGCACGTCAAATTGATGTTTCTCGCCATTGTAAGTATCTACCTGCGCCAACCATTCCCAATCACTAAGTGCCAAGAAGTGTGCCGGGATGCCCGGGATCTATAATTGCACCTTTAACCTCATAATATAGTACTTAGCTATTTATTTGATGTAGGTAAGTACTACACTACCCGGTGCGCGATAAGTTGAGACCGGGCGTGGTGACGTTACAGTTGCGTGCTTGTATACATATAATAATACTACACGATACACTTCATGAAGCATGGCTCGCGTATTGTATATCCGTGTAGCGGGATTATTGCTTCATACAATAAGTACAACGCTGAGTTTCTTGCCGGAGTCTTCTCAGTTCAAGTTGTATTTGGAACTGGTGTAGTCATTTTGTTAACGTTCATAAGTGCCTTATCAGGGCCTAAATTCAATACAATAAAAATAAAACAATACGGTAGCAATCAAGGAAATGCAGGTGAAGCAGGCGAGGGAGTCGCATTTCACGCGGTTCTCGACTTATCGCGCACGGGTAGTAGGTACTTATTTTATTTCCTTTCTTTAAACATTGAGCAATGGACCACCCAGGGACAAAGGTGACACATACGCGCTAGGTTTATGCACATTTTTTTTTTATCTTTGAATACCCCTCGGCTTTTAACTTTTTACTCAGAGGTATAAAAGGTATAATTAAGTTTCCGAAATGATGAATAGATACTGTGTATTCAGCCTCTTCATCACTCTCTTCTTCACTCTCTTCCTCACTGCTTTCCTCACTCTCTTCCTCACTGTCTTCCTCACTATCTTCCACAATCTCTATATTCTGTTCATGATTTCCTTTATCTGTAATACCAGGAACTTCTTCCTCTTGTTGTTCAGACTTCGATGTTTGCAGTGGCGTAGCAAGGGTGGTGCGGTGGCGGCGTTCCGCACCGGGTGTTACCCGTTTGGCGGTGACAACCGACTGTGAAAAAATAAAAGTTTCACGGACCTTTATTTTATAAAAATTAATAAAAACCGCCATAACTATAGAGAAAAAACCGGCAGTATAACTAGTTAAGTTAGGTTAGGAATTTTTATGATTTCCAAAAAACTGTGTTAGTTCGAAACATCTAGGTAAAGTTATTATTTCAGATTTTTTAAATTCAAAGACTCATCAATCAGGAATCATTCTTCTGTTATTTTTTCAGACCAAGTAAAACAGTCTTATCTAATTGCATTAAAACCCGGTTGCTCGAAAGCTAAATTATCGAAAAATTACGTGACATGCTGTCAATCTCCATTCAATCGTGTTTTGGGTTGCTGAAAGAAGCAAGAAACAATCTGTCAACGATTTGATAATCCAAGTGTCAAATCTCCAATTATTTGTCAAATAAAGCATTTTTGGGTTTTTGGAAAGCTTATTCGCATGTCAACGCCTTGTCACATTGTCTGTTAGGTAATTGGAAATAATGGACCAATTATTAGAGAATTAAAGTGTTTATTGTGATAAATAATTGGACTGTTTTACAAAAAACTTAAACCGACTTCAAAGTACACATAAGAAGTAATCAAATCCTGGTCTGATGACAATGGGAAGTGTATTCTTTCAAATAAAAAAACAATTTTCCAAATCGGTTAATAAATTACGGAGTTATGAGGTAACAAACATAAAAAAAAAATACATTCGAATTGAGAACCTCCTCCTTTTTTTGAAGTCTGTTAAAAATAGTCGGTTTCAAAGTTAAATATTATAGTTTTTACAAAAATTGAAAAATAATAGTAATTTTAAACCTAAATTAAGTACTTTTTGCATGACAAGCCAAGTATTTGAAAATGCAATAAACGCTTACTAACGCTTTTGCGTTTACGACATTTCTTTATAGGAATTGGCACTGCGTCTCTAGCGGGATACTCATGGTACAATGTTATCTTATTCCGGAATTAGGACGGTAATTATAAGCCCAGTTAAATAATAATTTTATGTTCCAAATTAACAAGAGTACAAGTGCTTTCTCCGCATTCCAATCGAACAAGAAGTCATTACACGTATCTCTTCGAGAACCCTGTAGACTTGTTCACATACATGTTGGTGTCGCCAACACGACCATGCTGCAATGTGTCTGCTCCCAGGCGCTATAGGTCGTCCTTGTCTTGATTGTTTTTCTGAAAATCATAAAACATAATTAAAAACAAATAAAATATTTCAACTGTCCAACTTCCACCGCACACTGTCCAATATCAACTGCCACCGCACCCGACCGCCCGTCTCAAGGCAGTTCCTTTAGACTTAGGCGACACTTGAGATCAGTGATAGATTTCTCCTTTCAGCACTTTCAGTGCTTTTGTCTTAGGCAGCAACTAACTGATTTTTTGCAGGTGATCAGTGTCCGACAGCATATCCATTTTTATTTCAGTTTTGACGCTAATTTTAATTAAGTACCTAATAGTGCGAACCCAACTCTAACAGAATTTAAGAAATAAGCTTATCAAAATTAAAAAGTGTCTTATAATATTTTGAAATCACCATAACAACTGCATAAAAAAATATATAAGTACTAGCTTTATAGCCCGCGACTTCGTTCGCGTAGATTATTTCTTTTTTTTAGATATGAATCATTGTAACAATATAGAGCTTTGTTCATGGCTATTGTCCGCCACTACGTGTGATATTGACAAAAGTAAAGGTAGATTAAGAGCTCATATGCGAGGATGCCACATAAAACTGAACCAGTCCTGCCGCAAATCAACTCTAGCAAATTTCAGAGTCTTTCCCTGTGACTACAAACCTTAATTAGGAACTGTTATCTTTTAAATTCAAACTGAAGGTGATTTGGGATCAATGGTATACGCAGCAAGAAGACTGTTTCTCCTCTGGCAGAACCAGTAAATATTTTGGCCTCAATAACATTGTGGCGGAGAGCTGTTACTTGTAGTCTAGTTCCACAGCACAATTTTGGAGGCCATATCTCTCTTTCTCTCTATAGTCTTTCCCTCATGTCTGAGGATCGTGTTTAACATCGGGTTTGCTTCTAGAGGGAATGATCTGCCTCCACTGGTTTCTGTCTTCTGGTTGCTGTAAAACTTGGAGGACGATGAGTCTTTCACTTGATCGGACCATCTTGTTGGTGAACGACCACGTAGTCGTTTTCCTTCCGTGTTCCCAACTATGATCAGATTTCCAAACTTTAATCGCCTTTGCGCACCATGTGGCCGAAATACGAAAAAATACGTTGGTGGCATATGGTAGACAATCGTGTTTTAATTTAGGCTGCGATAGAATTGATGCATTGTTGCGTTTAGCGGTCCAAGGTATTTCCACCATCCGTCTCCAGCACCACATCTCGAATGCATCAATCCTTTTTCTTTCTCGAGCCAGTATAGTCCACGCTTACACTCCATACATGAAAATGAGGAATACCAATGCTCGTATTAACCGGATCTTTGTTTTAATACCGATTCCTCTCTTTTTCCTGATGTTGTTTAGGCGAGTCATTTCAATACACCAATACCATAAGCCGAAATAATAAACTTTGAAATTTTCACTCCGAAAATAAAGAACTTCATATACTAAATTTAATCCCCCTTTTCACTCCTTGAGAGTTCAAATTCCAACAACACCGATATTCGTTGCGTTAGTTTATAACCATAATCTTAAAAAATAAATTTTGTGTACTTCCATACACAAATTCATCCCCCTTTTTACCCTTTCGGGATCGGAATTATCAAAAACGTTGAGGCACATATAAATTAATTTTCAATCGTCAACCTAAACACAAAATTTGAAGGTCCTAAATTCGAAACTGATGGACTTTCATATAAACTTGCATCCCTTATTTTACCCCCTCAAGGATGGAATATCCAAAAATCCTTAGTGGTTGCCTACACTGTGTAATAATATATTAAGTAACGTTTACTTTGAAACTGAATGACTTACATATATCCCATACCTTTACACCCTGTCGGGGATGGAATTGTTAAAAAAGCTGAAACATCTATAAATTAATTTTCAATCGTTAGCCTAAATACAAAATTTGAAGATCCTAACTTCAAAACTGACGGACTTGCATACAAACTTTCATCCCTTATTTTAGGGGTGGAATTTCCAAAAATCCTTCCTTAGTGGATGCCTACACCGTATAATAATACATTTAGTGAAGTTTATTTTGAAATTGAAGGACTTTCTTACACAACTTCATCCCCCTTTTCCTCTCTTCGGTGGTGGAATTATTACAAACGCTGAGATAACTATATATTAATTTTCAATCGTCAGCCTAAACACAAAATTTGAAGATCCTAACTTCAAAACTGACGGACTTGCATACAAACTTTCATCCCTTATTTTACCCTGTTAGGGGTGGAATTTCCAAAAATCCTTCCTTAGTGGATGCCTACATCGTATAATAATACATTTAGTGAAGTTTATTTTGAAATTGAAGGACTTTCATACACAACTTCATCCCCCCTTTCCTCCCTTCGGTGGTAGAATTATTACAAACGCTGAGATAACTATATATTAATTTTCAATCGTCAGCCTAAACACAAAATTTGAAGATCCTAACTTCAAAACTGACGGACTTGCATACAAACTTTCATCCCTTATTTTACCCTGTTAGGGGTGGAATTTCCAAAAAACCTTCCTTAGTGGATGCCTACATCGTATAATAATACATTTCGTGAAGTTTACTTTGAAATTGAAGGACTTGCATACACAACTTCATCCCCCTTTTCCTCCCTTCGGTGGTGGAATTATCACAAACGCTGAGATAACTATATATTAATTTTCAATGGTCAGCCTAAACACAAAATTTGAAGATCCTAACTTCAAAACTGACGAACTTGCATACAAACTTTCATCCCTTATTTTACCCCCTTAGGGGTGGAATTTCCAAAAATCCTTCCTTATTGGATGCCTACACCGTATAATAATACATTTAGTGAAGTTTACTTTGAAATTGAAGGACTTGCATACCCAACTTCATCCCCCTTTTCCTCCCTTCGGTGGTGGAATTATCACAAACCCTGACATAACTACACATTAATTTTCAATCGTCAGCCTAAACACAAAATTTGAAGATCCTAACTTCAAAACTGACGGACTTGCATACAAACTGTCATCCCCTATTTTACCCTCTTAGGGGTGGAATTTCCAAAAATCCTTCCTTAGTGGATGCCTCCACTGTATAAGGTATCTTTGTGCAAAATTTTAAATCTCTAGGTCCAGCGGTTTGGGCTGTGGGCTGATATATCAACAATCAGTTTATCATTTTATATATTAAGATAATAATCAACTAGCTAACTAACGGTAAAAAATAATAATAGTATAACTTGCCGACATTGGCTTTCTTCATTTTATAGATGTAAAACTTATTCATCCTTCCAGTTATCAATATGAATCCACAGCTTTATATTTTCTGCCGCTACAGTCCCAGTATAAGGTCACGTGTTACTTCTTTAGCTACCTCTTATATCTGATACCTCGTTTCTGTTCCAGCCTAGGACCTTTTTGACTTGAGACGGTCCTTTACATACGGGTAACAGTTTTCTACTTTTCCCTTCATTAGTCTCTAGTTCTCTTAACCAAAACCAAGTCTCCTTCTTGATATTGTTTGGCTTTTATTCGAGTACTATCGAATAGTTTCTTTTGCATATCTGAACTAGGTACGTTTTATATTTTCATCGTCAATTTTACGAAGTTGCGTCATGTCTATTGTACATTCGTTATCATGCTCCGGTGCCAGACTATCGGTATCGGTTCGCAATCGATATCCAAATAAAACTTCACTAGGTATAGCCCTGATTAGTTTTTGAAAAGGCACTGGTCCCACTTGTCATCAGTGACATTGGCCCCCATTGCTCTCATAGCTTCTAATATGGTTTTGTTATATATTTTGGCCTGCCCGTTAGATCTGGGCATTCCGATAGCGATATGTAACCGTATATTTTTATCAACACAATACACTTTGAATTTGTGTGATGTAAATACAGAACTTGCATCGGTTATTAACCTTTTTTGCGAATAACCTTGAATTCGAATTTCCTCTAGTTCTCGAATAACAATTTTGGCTATCCGTATTACAAACCGCAGATATAAACACAAACTTCGAGAATGAATCTACCATTACCAACAGATACTTATTCATTTTAGTCGTATTAACAAAAGGTCCTAAATGATCCAGGTGTAAAGTTTGATAGGTATGGGCATATTTGGGCAAAGGAAAAAGTTCCCCTACTTTAGAACCTCTATTGTTTTTATAATGGACTCAATTTAAGCATTTTTTTTAATATTTCTTACTATATGCCGCATTTTTGGAAACCAATACTGATATGCATTTCGTTCAATGGTTTTATCTAGTGTTCATTAATATACTTAGATTAGCAAAATCTAGCCGCCACGAGGAAAACTCTAATTTGCTGCTAATATACCTACCTGCAAAGATAATTGGTGTATATCTGTCTATCCACTACATTTGTTATACAATTTGGTTAGTGGTGGGAGTGGTGAATTAGTACCAAAGACGCTTCTATGAAAGGGACACACCATAGGGGAGCAATGGGGACACGAGGCTACCTCAAAAGAACTTAATGAGAATCTACTCAGCAATTGCTTGGTAGGGCTAATTTTGAAAACATGATTCATTTTTAAATTGCATTATTTATGAACATAATAGTACCTAATGGTTTTAGTTATAAAATACATTAAATTATATCTTACCCCATATATAAATTCATTCAGTATGCAAACTGTTAAGAAAAACCAAAAAGACTTCATATCACCAAATGTACGTCGTGAAAGAGAAGGCATTAACATAATCAAAATTTTATTCTGATATTGATTGCAAAAGTTAATTGGAATTTCGGTTTTATTAGTATAATAGGTACATACACAGAGACACATAACATAACTACCTATAGAGCGGGAGTTACCAAGTGAGAACAGTAGGTGTTAAAAGAAACCCTTGAGTCTGACTCGCAATTGGCAGGGTTCATTTTTAGGGTTCTGTACCCAAAGGGTAAAACGGGACCCTATTACTAAGACTCCGCTGTCCGTCTGTCTGTCTGTCACCAGGCTGTATCTCATGAACGGTAATAGGTAGACAGCCGAAATTTTCAGAGAATATGTATTTCTATTACAGCTATAACAACAAATAATAAAATGAAATAATATTAAAAATTAAAGGGCGCGCCCATACAACAATCGTCTTTTTTTTTGGAATTTTGTTTTCATAGCACACTGAGTTAGTTAATATTATACGGAACCCTCCTTTTGCGAGCCCAACTCGCACTTCGCCGGCTTTTTAAATTTCAGTAAAGACTAGCTGACCGCAGCATCCGCAGCGCCTTCACCCGCGAATGGGTTGAATATTTTTGCACGAAACCCTAAATATCTTTCTAAAATAAAAGTAGCATAAGTTCTTCCTTATAACCTCAGCTATCTGCCAGTAAAAGTCATTTCAAAATCGGCCCAGCTGTTTCGGAGATTAGCTGACGAACTGACAGAGAGAGCAAAAAAAAATATAATTGGTTTTTTGGTACAAGCACAGAATACATAATAGAACTGACGTAGTGTAAGTACCTACCGTAATCTTTCGTTCATATGCTTTTAGTAAAAAGCTATTTTGACACTACAAACAGACACTTCAATATTTTTCTTACGAATCGGGATAACAAGTGTACGGCCCGCCTGATGGTAAGCGGTTGCTTGCTCTTATTTTGTATAGATATACATATAAACATGGAAAAGCAAGGATTTATTTATCTTTTATAATGACCATGACCAATCATCATAGTTATATTTTATCCAAATTGCATTTTCTTGGGTATCAATCTTCTCATCCGCTCATTTCTAGTAGTTCTTGATGGTTTAAAATTTGGTACTTGATATGCTATCGAAGGGTAGTTGATGAATCTGAATTGTGGTTTTATCTCGTGCTTTGATGTCTCTATCTAAAATTATGAGAAATAGTTTTACTGTATTATTCAGTTTGCTTTTTTTTATAACACTATGGTGCCAAACAAGCATACGACCCGCCTGATGGTAAACAGTTACCGTAGCCATATTGAGGCATGCAACACAAGGGGCATCACTCACGCGTTACCGACCCTTCTCCCTTCCCAATGAGCTTTAACCTTACTCACGCGCAGGAACACAACATAATGTTTGGCTTCGGTATTCTGTTAGGTAGAGTTACATCCCCAGTCAAGCTGCTCGTTGAGCGCTCAAAAACGCTACGCGATACCACTTAAAATTTGCATTTTTGGAGTTGTTAATTACTGGTGAGTTCTTTTAGATACACCCTTCCTAAGTGCAGTACGCAGTACAGATAATTAAGAAAAATAGGGGATGGTCATCATCATATATAGGGTGACTGTTAATTAGTAAACGAGACTTAGACACATGATTGTACTCATGATAACAAACAACTTTCCCAAAGAAACAAAGGAATCGGTAGAAATCGGATTTATGACAGAGGTAGAGCATAGCGTTTATTCGCTCAAAGAGCAGCTCGACTGGGGAAGTACCTCCACCTTACAGAATACCGCAGCCAAATAACTTTATGTTGTGTAAAGTTGTGTTCCTGCGCGTGAGTAAGGTCGCTAGAGCTCATAGGGGAGGGAGGGAAAGGTCGGTAACGCGTGAGCGATGATTTGTGTGTTGCAAGCGTCCATATGGCTACGGTAACCGCTTACCATCAGGCGGGCCGTATGCTTGTTTACCGGCTTAGTCGTATAAAAAACAAAAAGAAAATCGTCGCCTCTAAAGAGTATTTAGGGAATAATCTAGTGTAGTCTGGATCACAGGAAGAACAATGACGCAACACAACAATTTAACGTATATTCGCAGACTGATTCTTCCCACGGCTTCTTATTATTATGATAAACCTCTACCACGAAAAACTAAATACGCTATTGCAGACCGAGACGAAACGCGAACGAAAGACATGTATTTTTATCGTACTCCGAAATACTCACGGTTTTTTTTTGTTTTTATAAGTGTCACAAAACGAACTTCGTATCCGCAATCGGATCCGCAATGTTTTGGAGTAGGTATCCGTCAAAGTGAAGAAAGCTTTTTCGTTGTTCGTGTTAGACCCCCTGATGCTGTTGGTTTTTTAAATAAATAACACACAATAAAATAAAAACCTAAGTACCTGAAACAATTACGAATACCTACCCACTATTTACGAATATCACAATATACCTACTTAGGTGAAAAATGCTGAAATTACCTGATTCAAAACCATAAAAAATATTATTGACATGAAAGTAAAATGTATAGCCAACATTTAGGATCTTAGTTGTTTAACAATCTTTTCAAATATTTTATAATGATTCACATATTTTAGACTTTATCGGCGCCGATAATGTTTCATAATTCAATCACATTTGTTTATACTATTCGCTCGACATGCATAGAAACGAAATGATTAAAAATCTGTATCAAATCGTAGGTACAGCATGAAAAATTTACTCCTGATTCTCTTCAATGTAAGTTCTTGTTTTAAATTCCTAGTATTTCTTTCTAAAATTGACTAAATTTCTTAAATCAATCTTTATATCAAAAAGGTGTTTAGTCTAATTTCAGCTTGTTATCACTGGTATATGGTATGAAAATTAATTAGATTACCTTTACTTTTCAGGCTATTTTTACAATTATTCAAATAACAGTGATATACAGTCACATTGTCGACGATGAAATTGTGGATTTAACTAACCCAGAACATTTTTTAGAAGAAAATAATGATGCGTCTATTGATGACAAAAATATCATCATAATTAAACCAAAAGAAAATCTGAATGATGTAGTATTTGATCGTCCAGAACAGATCGACTATTCACAAAATGAAGGAAGACGCAGTGTCCGTAGTAAACCCAGAACAACAAAAAATCCGATATCTAAACGAATACAAATTGAACATCAGAGTAAGATTAAAAGAATAACGAAATTTTTGGAAAACCATTACCATACAACGGATTATTTTTTCGATGAAATGGAAAGGATACAGAAAACTCACCAAGTAAAAGACGAATTGAGACTTATGGTAGAATTTGTGGAAGGATTTGGTAATGTAACTTTAACTAAACGCCTTTTTAAATGCTTTAGGGAAATACAAGATCTATATAAAACTTCACCGAGTATTTGGGATAGATATAAACCAAACAAACTGATTTTAACCGAGATGAATAACCCTTTTGATAATTATTATTAATATCAATAAAGTTTTGGAAAGAAGGTATCGATTTATTTTATCAGATGTATTAAGTACCTATATACATGCTACCCTTGGGCGGTAGCTACCGCCGCGCCGTATCAGCCGAATCAAGGTTATGGGGCCCCGAACGTGTGTTTGAAAAAAGTAAAAAATCTTTACCTTCCATTTGGTTACCCTCCATTGTACTGTGCCGCAGTCAGGTAAAAGGGTTGCCGCCGCAACATATGTTGATAAGGGGCCCTGCTGACAGGGGGCCTGGGACAAGCGACGCCACTGAATGCTATCATATTTGTACATTAAAAAAGCAAAAGTATGCAGAATCTTACTTATCTTTTTTTGTTCAATCCGTTGGCTCGTGGATGGTACGCGCGTCTTATGAAAAAATAATTCCAAGTTCTGCGATTCTAACTGATAAAATTACGTGCTTTCCCCGGGGTTTTACCCGCGCTCTGGGTAGTGGTAAAAGTAGCCTATGTCCCTTCCATGAGAAATTTAGAGAATTTAGTAAATTCTCTAAGGCCGTACACAAACAAACTCACTTTCGCATTAATAACATTAGTGGTTTAACATCAGTTGGATCGAGGCCCCTCTTTCCCACTGGGCTCTCTGGGCAAGGCCCCGCGATCGAATAGGGACCCCTAATTCCTGCCATATCACCAGCCGATAACCGATAATGTTACCGTTAAATATATTTATTTTGATGGAAGACAATTAACAAATAATACTAATTATTATAATACCTACTTACTAATTAGCTTTTTATACCTAACACTGGCAATTCTGTCTGGCTGAATCTCTGCAAGGTGATTCCCCAAAATGATTTTTAAGTTTTATGTAGCCAATAGCGACGTAAAACTGAACGCGACGCACCCAAGTAAAACGGCTCAATGGTCAGGACATCGATTTTTAGCGATCATATATGATCTCCATTAAACTAAAGTGCCCAGGGCCTCCAATAAGTTACCTAAAGACGTCCCTGGGCGAACCGGGTATGCTTGTTTATTAATATGAGGGCAGTATCCAGTATAAAGAAATGTTTATATTTTACCATATCTTACTTTGAATAATATACATGAATGTGTGAGTGTTATAAAAATGGGGTTTCTTGTGGGTACAAATATCAGTGTTTACTCTTTTTATTGATCGCGTAAAGGAGTCGCGGTGAGATGCGTTGCAGTTTTAACATCAGCTCATAAAGATCAGATCCCGGCATAATTTTAGCTTTGACGAAATTCTGCGAAAGAAATAACAATCAAGTCATTAGTATAATAATTTTGCAATACAGTCTCTCTCATTCCCAGTTTTCAAAAGACCAACACATGTTAATCTATGTTCAAAACTATTGCCGTCTCGTCAATTGTGTATGTCATTGATAGTGACAGACTTGGAGCAAGTCTTCGATTGACAAATTAATCGAGAAATACAGTTGATACATATGTATAATTACTACTTATGCACAGTACGTTAAAAGATATAGAATTCTGATAATATTAAGAACTTACTAATTTTTGCTTCTTTTTATGTTTACTCCGTAATTGTGATTTAGGGTTAACGTCTTCTTGCCACACTCCGTTCCAATAATCCTGAAAATGTAAAAGCCAAAATGAAAATGAAAATGGAATAGTATAAATAATTGAGATACTTGCGTCTGCGTATTTATGAAAGGTGTCAGTACCTATTATTTTTTAAAGTGATGAATTGACCCATAGTGAGTCAGCCAGCACTTAAAGCCTAGATTGAACTGGGCTTCAAGTGCAGCTGTTAGGATGGTTGATAATAGACTTTCAACTTGAGGGTAGTCTACCAGGCAGGCGGCTACTACAAAGTACATAGGTTTACCGTCGAGTTCATTAGAGGCTTGTGGTCGGTAAATACAGCAAACGTCCTAGCTTGAGCTTGAGCTGCATTACGTAGACCAAAGTCATATTATACTCAAATTCAAACAATCCAAAAGGTGTAGTTAAGGGTGCATTCGGATTGTCGTTTGGATTTACTTTAATCTGGTTATAAGCAATGATATTATAATAAAAAGAGGGTTATAAGCCTTCACCAGGTCTACTGTAGAGAAGACAGCACATCCTGAGAGCTGATGAGAAAAGTCCTGAATGTGACGGATGGGGTACCTATCAGGAATCGTTCTGGAATTGAGTGAGCGGTAGACGCCACAAAGTCTCCATCCATCGTCCTTTTTCCTAACCAGGTGAAGAGCAGAAGACCAAGGACTTTCTGAACGTCTGGCTACACCGCTTGCCATCATATCTTCTAACTCCTTCTTTGCAGCCGAATGGCTGAAAGATGTCGCTACATTTTCTGGTTGTCTTTGGATAGTATCCAAAGACAAATCCTATAATATCTTCTTATCGTAAGCTGAAGTTGAGATGACAGTAGAAACCGCAATCAAAATGTCGACCAACTCACCCCATCCCTTAGGAAATTTTTATCCGTCATAATATGTTCAGAAGGATTGACTTGCTTTGAAGCTTCCAGCATCGCTGACTCTTTGGCAACAGCCAGCACTATTTCTGGCGGAGCCTAATAAACAAAAAATAAGTAGGTGTAAACAATTACCTATTATATTCTCAACTGTTAGTTATTTGTAAATATAGTTTTGTTTTTACCTTTTGGGGCATTATTTTGTCCTCTTGCTTTGCCTGTTGAAAATCGTCAGACAAATTATTTCAGCGATACCTAGGTACACTTACGAACTATCTCTGACGGAACTATTTTATTCGATTGAAATCATATTTTTGAGTCATTAAAATTTCGATCCATAAAGGAGACCAGAAGAAAATATTTCAACGTACGTTACTGTAAGGATACTGCAAGACGAATCTTCGACCGAAATCTTTGTACTCGCGTGGCTGGAAGTGATGTCTATTTGACGCAAATAATTCAGACACATCTCCTAGCTCATGCTCGTTAAAAAGGGAATCCACCGTTTCCTGTAACAATTTAATCATTAAGGAATTTCGAATCCCATACAAAGGTTGATCGTTTACTAACGATGACGATTGTCGACAACCATCTTGTCTAGGGGGGCTGTTCCCCGAGTCAACGCTCAATATATCAGCACCGCTCCATCGCGGCGCTGCGCCGGTGAAATTGGTGGCGCGCGGTTTTGGCAAGATACCGCTTGCTAGCGTCACGCAGCAAGTTATAGTAATCTGTGGCAAGGGAGCGGACCGCTGGCTGGAAGCGTGTGGTCAGCACAAGGAATTTTTATACTATGTACCTTGGGTCAGCAGGACTAGGGACTTGTAGCGGCAAGCGCGCTTGCCGCGAGGCGGCGACTATTCTATCTAGTCATTGTAAAATTTACTTTAAAATACATAACGCATGCGATTTAAAGGCCTCACTTGCATGGCAAGGTAAATGCCGAGGCATAGCCGTGCTGTTATAGTGAGCGGTGACCCTAAAGAATTACCTAACGTTAATAAATTATCCCGCGAATTAGATCTAGATCTGTTTGGCACCGGTGCATCAAAGATGAAAAATGTTATTTGTAAAAAAATATTTAATTAATTTTATTCTATTATTTCTTGTACTTGTGCTCTGTCTACTTTCTATTCTTTTGTGAAGTATTTAAGTTACTTATATGTGAGAACTTTTAAATGGCCTTCATACTCTACATGTATATTAATGTTTGTTTTAGCTGTATGTTTTCCTAAAATAATAAAATAAATAAAATAATAATAAACGCATACAATCGCTATGAATTAGTATGGGAGAAATAAGTACCATGAGTATCCCACTGTGCCAATCCCTATAGAGAAGTGTCGTAAACGCAATCGCGTTTAGTAAGCAAGCGTTTACTAACGTCAATTATTTACACTCGGGGTACAGGGTACTGCCGACTGCCTGTGCACGCGGGTCTCAACTAATCGCGCACGGGTAGTACCTACTTACTTTTTTCCTTTCTCTCTTTAAACATTGAGCAATGGAATACCCAGGTAGGTATATACAATAATAGTACATTATGATACATCTGTGTAAAGTTGGTAATTACAGACGAGACGATATTAAGCGATAAGAGAGCCGAGAGTGTAATTATCAATAAACACGCGTGTCATACGACGTTTTTCAACACACTTGCGAGGACAAAACAGACTTGTATTTTTTTAAGTAGATTTTTTGATAACAATAATCAACCACACAATTGATTGGGTGAAACAGTTTGACAGCCATTCGCTGTCAAACTGTTTCACCCGTTTAAATTAAGAATGCTTCGTCTACACACATATCACTTGCAGTGAGGTACAAACTTAACATAATCGGGATTATACCTGCCATAAAACTGTGCGATAATGTAAAGTCAAAAGCACAAGTGCGTAATAAGCTGCATTAAGATACTAAAAACGATGCAATCAATGTCACTTTACGAGCAAGTGTGTTGAAAAAAATATAAGGTGGTGCCTTATAGGTATAAACTGCGCTAGGTTTATGCAATTTTTCTTACCAATGAATACTCCTCGGCTTTTAACTTTTTACTAAGAGGTAAAAAAGGTATAATTATGTTTCCATTAATAATAGTATATGTGTGTACTTTCTCTGCATCACTCTTTTCCTCACTCTCTTCCACAGTCTCTTCCTCACTCTGTTCCACAATATCTTTAACATTTTCTTCAATATTCCCTTCATCTGCGATACCAGAAACTTCTCCCTCTTGTGTTTCAGACTCTGATGTTTGCAGTGGCGTAGCAAGGGTGGTGCTGTGGTGGCGGACCGCGCCGGTTCTCATCCGTTGGCCGGTGACCCCTGACTGTGCAAAATTAAAAGTTAGGCACACGTACCTTTAAATTATAAAAATAAATAAAAAACGTATGAGAGCCTGAGTCTGACTCACGCACCGAGGGTTCTGACACTTCCGACCTTCGTTACACGTATAATTTCATGGTTTGGGCCATAACTGTACAAAAACCGGCCGTATAACTAGTTAGTGAATAGTAGATGTTTCTAACTACCAGTTTTTGATGATTTGGAATTTTGATCATTTCGATAAAACTGTGGTAGTTAGAAACATCTAATACTGTTATTATTTATGATTTTTGGCTTTGCAAACTTCAAATACTGTTATTATTTATGATTTTTGGCTTTCTTGAGAGGGAATCGTATTTTTTTTTGACATTTTCATCATAAGTTAAAAATTACGCAACATAAAAGAAAATAAAGACCTTTTTTGGAATTTACAAATGAAGCTCTTTAATATGATACCCTATTGAAACTCCCCACTTTAAAATATCGGGCCCCCATTTCAATTTTTTTTTTGTTTTCTTATTTGCAATAAGTTTAGGTAACCAATATTCATAACTTTTTAAAAATTCAAATCAATAGCATCAGTGGTTTCTGAAAAATAGCGCAATGACAGACGGAACGGTGTAGTAACATAAGGGTTCTTTTTTACCTTTGGTTCGGAAGCCTAAAAAGTATGAAATTGACACTGTTTTCACTGACACTGTTTTCCCGTTAAATAATTATTTTTTCAATGTTGAGTTTCATATGCGTTTTGAATACCTCTCAAGATTTATCACTGACCGAGGATCTGGATATCATTGATAAATTGTCGAACAATCTTCTGTATCTTTATAAATAAAATTCTACTGTACGTGTGTATGTCACTGAATTCCTCCTAAACAGGTGGACCGATTTGAATGAATTTTTTTGTATCCGTTTGGGTGGCGCTCTGGATGGTTTAGATTCACAAATCAGCCCAGCAGATGGCGCTGCAGTCGATAATATAACCTAGGTACCGTTTTCTACGCTAAAGTAATTTACACTCGCTAGCGACTACGGTGATACGTTTTGTATGAATTGCTTCCAAAAGTGTCCACTAGAGGCGGTGCTCGTCACACAAAATATCCACCATTAGTCGCTAGCGAGTGTAGATATCTTTAGCGTAGAAAACTCATGGTAGAGGCACAGTATCAGTAATATAAATTACAGTAGGTACAGGTTGGTGAAGAAACAGAAATAATATATTATAGCTGCGTGTGCGGTCACTCGAAGATTAGTATTGAGAATATATCGTAATATGCCTTGTTATGATTTATATTAATCGGGGGGCACGGCAGTGCCCCCGCCGAGTCGAGCGCGAAGCAAACACTGCCGTACCATCCTTTACTGGAACCATTTCGCCGCATTTTCAGGCCCCTATTTGAGAACCTCTGGATAAGACTAGAATATAGAAATTTTCGTCATCCAGTAAGCTATAATCACATACTTAAAATCCAAAATTTCAAGTCTGTAGGTCATTTAGTTCCGAAGTTAAGCGAAAGCAAAGATTCGCATTTATGACACTCACTCACTCACTCACTCATGATCATCAAAATAGAACTGGTACTTCCCATAAACTTAGAGAGCTGAAATTTGGTACAGAGTTAGGTTTTAATGGCCACATAAAGGGAAAACTATAAAAACTAGGATAATCGAAGATCTGGAGTACCTGGTGACCCTGATTAGAAAACACAAGAGCCCAACCAAACTATTAGAGATCGACATAGCGCCTTTACAAAAAATATTCAACATGGTGGGCCGCTTCATTTTCTACAAAAAGAAGTGAAATCCCACCATTAACATTACATTAACTATAATAATAAAGAAATCGCAGTAAGGAACCTTAGACTTGGCACGACTTTGTCTAGATTTCATTACTTTTTAGAGATAAACAAGCAGCTCCATCGAGACTTGGCTAGTTTTTTACAGAATGTTTTTGGTGGGATATATATTATAGCTACGTCTGTGATGGGCTTTACCCCTACCGGGTGGCAGGGTAGCGCGCGCGTTCCGCTGCGCCCGCACCCCAGGCACAGAGGATTGTATTATATCTGTGCCCCAGGCCTCAGGCGAGTAAGTAGGTATCAAAGTAGACATCTTTCGTTGACGATAACTTATTTTTTCAATTAATTAGGTATCAAAATAAAAAATTGCTGTTACCTTGGATCGCGGTTAATACAATAACAATGACATCAATTGTTATATTACATAGTTTGTATGAAAGTATATTTTGGATGGAAGGATATTTTTATAGCGAGATTTGGCCAACATTAACATTTTAAAATAGTAGGTACGGTATATTCTGCCTACATCCTAACTAATCCTAATCCTAACCAATATTATAAATAAAATAATAAATAAATAAAACTACTCAACGGATCATCATGGAATTTGGCATGCAGATAGCCTATGGTATGGAAAGGGACATAGGTTACTATTTATCCGGGGAACGCTGGTGAAACTGAGGAGGAGCTAGTTTCCAATAAAGTCACGTATCGTTTTATGTCAGCAACCAATGAGTATACCTATAGAAAGAAAAAACATTTATTTCGACATACAACATTACAGAATTATACATTACAAACTAAACAAATACCTAAATACATAATAAATATAATCAAGAAACACAATTTTATACATTTTATTTTTATTTTTTTTATCTTCTTATTCTACTTATTTACCTACTTAGATATTTTTCTATGGTAGGTATCGAAGCGCTCGTGGTGTAGCATGATTAGCCGTTCTTAATCGATCGGCAAAGTTAAGCTACGTCTGTCGTGGTCGGTACCTGGATGGGTGACCGCCTAGTGGTATTTCAAATCGAGCGTTTCCGTGCTTCGGAAGGTACGTAAAGCCGTTGGTCCCGGTTATCACTTAATTGTGATAGTCGTTAAGCTAGTTGGATGCCTCCTAGGCGGCTTGAAAAATTCCAGCAGTAGGTTGACCACTAGCCTACCTCCACCGATCCGCACTGGGCACGCGTGGTGGAGTATTGCCCATTCCCTTTCACCTTCATTTGTGAAAGGAGGCCTGTGCTCAGCAGTGGGACATTTATAGGCTGATGCTGATGATGATGAGGTATTGTATAGAATACATACAATGAACTGGTAGAAGGTGGTAATAAGTAAAATTAAGGACGATAGAAGTATCAATCAGTAAGATTAATTTGTTGTTTGTTTATTTTAATTAAGTTCTATTAAGTACTATGTACCTACTAAAGAGATTTTTCTTCGATGCGTCCAAGGAAGGTCGGAACCGTCGCGTCGGTGAGCGAGTCCGACTAAGACTCGCACTTGGCCGGTTTTTTTAATTACAATAAGATGTTGTGTTTGCAAAATGATTTCTACCCCTACCATGAGTTTACTACGGTAACGTAATATCTAAGCTAAATGACTATGGTGGACATAGTGTTCTATAGTAGGACCAATTATTATCAATTCGTCCAAGATTGTGTTTGACGAGCACCGCCACTAGTGAACAATTTTGGAAGTATTTTACAGAGAGATGTCATTACAATAGAGTCGCTACCCTAAGCAAAGGTAATGCCCATTTTGTTCAAAAGTTTTAACTAAAATCCGCTGCAGCGCTTAAACAGTAATTACTCGAGTACCCAGACGGTATAAACGCGCAGCGCTAGAATGCTTTCAAAGTTGTAGTTTTCTCGCGATTGAAAGGTCGAAAGCGCCGTGATTTTCATACACGCTTACGCGTTTCGTTCAACGTTCTGCTTCAACTTGTCACTAATATAATATGGACTTAACTGCGCTGACTACAGAACTGACACAGCTTTTTACCTAACAACCTCTTTACCTATATACCTAGTTCAATACTACAAGAACTAATGAATAACAAAAAAGTAATGAACAGTGAATACATTTTTCACCTTACTCCCATGTGACGGTAGCGAAACGGCCAAGCCACATATTTTGACTACGGTGTGTAGAGTTTGTGAAGTTAGGGCTTGTAGAGTAAGTGCATGTAGAGTTATAAGCTTGGCTGTACATGAGATCTGATAACTTTTTGACAGTACGAGCCATGTCTTGGCGGCAACATTTTACATAACAATGTTTTTGGTGGGATAAAATATTCCAAAGTATTAACAGTAATATAAATAAAATAGTATTTAGTAGAGAGACTGATTCCACCACTGTGTTTTATAAGTTTTCTTATTACAGTTTCCGTGGTGATACGTCTTCTGTGGAGTACGACAAGACCCATATCTTTGATAGTTATTAGTTTATGATGTGGCAACCTTTCTGATGTGCTTAAGCTATCCACCCACACATACTTCGCATTTTAATGACCTCGTCAGAATCCGGGAAATGTAGCCAGATATGTATCTGACGATCAACTGAGTGAGAACCAAATGGGATTTGTTCGCAACTGAGTATGCCGGCAAAAAAAAATTATTGATCATTCCTTTCTAAATATGTGTTAGATTATTATTTTCCGCTATAAAAAGAAACGTCTCAGCTAATTGTAGCTACAATTCTACACACACAATGTCACATCTTAATTTTTAGTCTATGACAAAGGACGCGTCATGGCTTCCGAAAAATATTTTTAGTAATTAAACTTTAAAATGAATATCTAGTTACTTACCGATGGAAACTTATTCCTTTGCATTTCGCCGTATTACTAGAATTATTGGTGCAATATCTTAATACACACGATGGCATATTTTTTGCGTTTCAACGTTTTTTAACTTTATAACAGATAGGACTTAGGCGCTCAGGAGCTAGAAAGCAACTAAGTGAAGTTCGGCCGGATGACCGCACTTGAACTGAACACAGTAGTGATGTGTGGCATCTTCTCTATTTATTTTCATCTCTCTGGTATTTTATAAAAAATGTGTCACCGCGCAGTCGTTAGCGAGTGCGTTAGGTACCGAAAGAAACTCTTGGTAGGGCTAATTTTGCAAATATGACAGTCTTTTTTATATTGGTTTTTTCTTAACCTGAACATAATAGTAGGCTAATGGTTTTAGTATAAAATACATTAAATTATATCTTACCCCATATATAAATTCATTCAGTATGCAAACTGTTAAGAGAAACCAAAGAGACTTCATTTCACCAAATGTAAATACCTACGTAGTGTAAGAGAAGGCAACATTAACATAATCAAAATATTATTCTGATATTGATTACAAAAGTTAATTGGAATTTCGGTTTTATTGCCTTTAATGTACCTATGTGTACATTGTACTGTGTTCTATCGGTTTAAATGTACCTATAGTGTAGGAAGTTAGGTACCTACATACTACCTATGTATTTTATTTAACCGAGAAAAACTTATTTTACGTCATATGAGTTAGGTACCATGTAGGTAGGTACGCGCGAGTGATGCCCCTGGTGTTGCAAGCGTCCATAGGCTACGGTACCTGCTTACCATCAGGCGGGCCGTATGCTTGTTTGCCACCTTAGTAGTATAAAAAAAAAAGAAAGGTACCAACCATCACAGATTACCAGAACTCTGTAATCTGAGGGCAATCTGAGGGTACCTAACGTTTTTGACAGCAAACAGCATGAACGAACTACGCCATACGTAGCGTTATATCAAGAATCTTTCTAATACATAAGATTCTTGCGTTATAATTAGTGTTGGGCGTTTAAGCGATAAGCGTTTAACTAAGCAGTGCTTTTTCGAAAAAGCTTTCGTTTCCTTTATATAATATTTAAGTCTTAAAAGCTTTTTCGTTGAAAACTTTTTAGTCCGAAAATTTCGATAATTACTTACACCTAACCCTGTAATGAAAGTACGAAGGGAAGTTCATTAATTAATTAATTATTTTTTTCCAGAATCATTCCTACTATACTTTTTGTAAGAGCAAGAGCCACGCGCTTCGCCGAAATCACGCGTTTTTCAACGCAAAGCTTCATTAACGTTTCTGTTTCAACGTTTTCTTCCGCGTTTAAAGTCCATAAATGAAAAAGCTTTTTAAGTGAAAAGCTCTTTAAAAAGTCTGCTTAAAAAAATATGCATAACGTTTAAACACGTTGTCAAATTAAAGCCGTTATTCCCACCTCTAGTTATAACTTTTTCTACCTACGTCGCCGCGCGTCACCGCCGCGTCGTCGTCGACAGCGAAACAAATAAATACATAAATTGAAAAAGAATTAAAATGGACTGGAAGGTATATTGTACACGTCAACTGCACTCTGCGAGAGGTT
This sequence comes from Polyploca ridens, assembly GCA_951394255.1. NCBI lineage: Eukaryota > Metazoa > Arthropoda > Insecta > Lepidoptera > Drepanidae > Polyploca > Polyploca ridens. The sequence continues at coordinate 4,731,536 of OX596269.1, read as the reverse complement.
CAAGCATGGTTCAAGAGGTTCGCATATTCTTCTGTGATGATGAATGGCGTCACACGGCTTGTGTATTTTGCCAATTTCAAGTAATATTATAAGTTCTAGTCACAATGAATCACTTTCACATAGTCCTCAGTCAGTCACCGTTCATAATAGTCATGTTTTAGTACAATGGTGGGTGGTCATTGTACTAACACTTTTCACGGACTTCTTGAGACAACTTGAAAAGCCACGATACACATAATTCATTTCATTTCACTTCACTGGTGCACATGTATTTATCTTTATTGGATAAAATACCACCGATTATATGCAATAAAACTAATAATACACGAATTTATGAAAATAAAAATGAAAAAGCAACGTCACTCTGCAAGTTCCCGCCAAAAAGTCGGTTCGCATATTAAAAAGACAAGTAATGAAAAATCCATAGATAATATCTATGATTCTTCGTTACCCATGGATGTAGTTTTTATTTTTTTGTTTTTCTTCAATGGCATCACACGGCTTGTGTATTTTGCCAATTTCAAGTAATATTATAAGTTCTATTCACAATGAATCACTTTCACATAGTCCTCAGTCAGTCACCGTCCATAATAGTCATGTTTTAGTACAATGGTGGTCATTGTACTAACACTTTTCACGGACTTCTTGAGACAACTTGAAAAGCCATGATACACATAATTCATTTCATTTCACTTCACTGGTGCATATATATTGATCTTTATTGGATAAAATACCACCGATTATATGCAATAAAACTAACATAACAACAATAGATAAAATAATACACGAATTTATGAAAATAAAAATGAAAAAGCAACGTCACTCTGCAAGTTCCCGCCAAAAAGTCCGGATGTAGTTTGTATATTACATCCATGTCGTTACCTACTATTTATTTATTATGGCAACTGGAATGTTTTTTTATTTTTTTATTTTGACAATTTGTTTGACATTTGTCATTTGAGTAGTAAGTCAGCTGAACAATGCATTTTTAATCTAATTAAATCAAATACAAAAGTTTATTGGTATTCTTAGGTTTAAATTATTACGTAAAATTATCATGCATGTGTGTCGTTTATTATTTAAAGGCTCAACGTAACGCATTTGGTTTTTGTTCTTGAACACGACATTTTTTTATTGTCTGTTATTGTAAAGAATGTTTGGAAGGCCGAGATGTAGGGAATGGACTCCGCTTGTTACTCAGCAACTACGGTTACGGAGCCTTATTCAGGTAAATATTATAGTAGACTATGTTTTGGTAGGTTTTAGTAAAGGTCTCACGAAGAAATAGCCTTACAAGCGAAGGTTTACTCCGTTTACTAACAGACGCCTACGCTACATGTTCGAGAACTAACTTTATCCTCAGTTTTAGAACAGTTAGAATTTATATTTATGAGTACCTGTCTTTATTTCTTGTTAATATTAGAATCAAGTACCAAGTTTATGCTCTTTTGTGGATCTTGTCTTTATCATATCAATGAGGAATCAATGAGACAGTATTACATGTATGTGTATCATAATATTATGATTACTCTTTATTGTTAATTATTAATAAAATTGCATATTATAGATGAATAGGATGATTATCTGTCTGAAAATATCCCTATCTTAAACTTGTGGCTATAAGTTGATATTTAAACTTTTATTTCTAAATTGTCTTGGACTCAGCATGAGGACAGGCAGGCATAGTAGGCTGGGGAAGGTTTCTGACATTAAAAAGAGCCATTGCCAAGTATTTTGGCCGCTAGTATTGTATGAATATTAATAGAGGTAGAAGGAGAAGACGCTATAGTACTTTATACAAAATTAACTCTTCCGGAAAGAAGAAGAATACTTATAAATGTACTTGTAACACAAATAGTGATTTTTTGCAAAAGTAAAGACATATAACCGCTTACCAGCAGGCGGGCCATATGCTTGTTTGATACATAAGTAGTATAAAAAAAAACATGGGTAAACTGAAGAGTCACTGTCTAAGAATATGAGATGAAAGCTGTCATAACCTGGGACCATTCTGGAATAGAGTGGGAATAGACAAAGTTCAATAGCGACAGATGCAGGAGACCTATGTTTACCCTTCTCTGTTTGATACCAGATACATAATGTGAAACTTACTTTTAGAGACTGTCTTACAGGTTGCATATTGAATAAGTTATCGATGGCTAATCTGACAATGAGGCAGTGTATAAACATATAAGTAACATATTAGTCAGATAAGCTATCCAGAACTTATCAGCAGACTGTGACACAGGTGTTTACTATTTATGTATATTAGGAATTATTTTACTTTTTATACAAAAAAGTCGCTAAACAAGCATACGGCGCGCTGTTGGTAAGCAGTTACTATAATCATATGGGTGCTTGCAACACACAAGGCATAACTCACGCGTTACCGACCTTTCCCCCCACCCCTGAGCTCTTTCGAACTTTCTATCTGCTGGTTATAAAAGCTATTTTGTTTTACAAAGTATCAAATATTGCCTCACTAATTTGGCAACATACACACTGAGTGAATAAACACCTTATTATATTCCTCAGATAAAAATGTTTATAGATAAAGAAATTTACTTTGTAAGAGATAAACTGCATTTTTACTGCATTTCTTGATAAACAAATAATATTGTTGCAATATTATCTGTACTCATATAATAAAGTGAAAGGGTGTTTTTGTTTAAACATGCTTATCTCTGGAATTAGCTCGATTTGAAAAATTCCTTCCCTAATAGTAAGCTACATTATCCCCAAGTATTATACCGTACGGTATAGTGAAACTGTGAGTGACATCTAGTATATGATAAGGATCAAGGCTACAAAATCTTATCTTTATTTATTTGGAATCAAGCCTGGCTTTGTGTGTATTGTGGCCAATGAATATTAAATATAAAAAAATACCTTACAAATGCTGTAAGATTCTACAATCAATTTCCTTTGTGTCAAAACTATAAAATAATCATGTTGTAATTTTCCAGATTGTTGGCTACAACATTAGACCGCCTGAATGGTGTAGGACTCAATGCAGTTTTTACCTGACACTGCACCATACTACAATGTCAGCACCCTTCTATACTAGCGAGAAGATTTGCTCCCCGCATCCTAAGTGGAAGGAGATTGATTCAGGTGACTTTATGTGTAGAGTTTCTGTGTTGAAAATTGCATGCTTTTTAGGGTTCCATACCATACCCGAAGTGTGCCAAACGGGACCTTTAATTATATTTAATTATAATTAAAGGGGGTGCCCATTCAAGAAACGTCTTTTTTGGCGCTTTTTTCATAGCAAAGTTGAGTTAGTTAATATTGTACGGAACCCTATGTGTGCGAGTCCGACTCGCACTTGGCCGGTTTTTATTTTCTTGGCAAATAAATTCCTTTTTTCATCTCCAGATTGCAATTCACCCTTCTGCAAATTTTCATCATAATTGGTTCGTTAGAGTAAGCAAGAAAACATAGCAAACATATTATGGACAGGCAAACTGACTTAGGATAAATGAGACCACATTTATGTCATAAAATTTGCATAATAACATCTCAAACGCGATCTCAATTGAGTGCAGTGAATTCTTGGATTAGTTCTATCTACCCCTCATGACATGATTGGTTTCCCCGGGCAGTGAGTCAATTAATGTTGATTATACAGTTACGTCTAACCTTTATGTGTGTCAATCCTTATCAAAGTACGATTCATTACCATTTTGCGTTGCTGATTTAATTGTTGGTGTAATATTACCGTTTTCGACATACATGACAAATTATAACAGAACTTTAGCTGATATATTGTGAATTGTCCCTGATGATTAACTCTGAGTTCAAATTGCTGACTTGTACTTAATTGGTTCACTGCTCGCTTTGGTGAAGGAAAACTTCATTATGATGTTAATTCTCCTTGTTGTTTGTGAAGGTTTGTACCTCTAAAGGACGCTTAATGGTTGAATGGCTTACTGCCATCAAGTTACTTATAAACCACTTGAGGTCACTTTGAAGCTTCCTATTAGTGAAAACATTTTCGAAATCGAATCAGTATTTCCGGAGATTACCTCCTCCATCCAAACTTTAATAATATTAGTAATTTAGTATAGATGAGAAAGCTTCGAACAAATAAGATATTTTCATTAATGCAAAGTTGCAATAAAATATACTAGTGATAGTACATCGAGGTAAATCCCTGTAGGATGTGATAGTACCAACGTAGTACTAAATGTACCTAAATAGCTACTTTCATATGGTTATTAATTTTTCTACAAAAGTTTATTGGAACTGACATTTACTGGAAATAATTAATTTCTCGTTATAATAAGGAAACTGACAGATACAGGCAAGATAAAACAAAACGATCCATTCATACGTGTTTCATACAAGCTTTTCATTTTATTGTTATCAATCCAACCGCACTAGTATTAATTTCACACTATACGTCATTGTAATGCGTCATACAAATGTATTTTACAGAAATAACGCAACGGATGTCGTCAGCCAATGTTGTCATACGAGTGTGGTGTCATGTCCTCCAAACTAACAAGGATGACGATGATATACCACAGGACACCGTAATCCAGACATGGGGCGTTTATTTCACCGGCCTTAGATATATAGGCGCCAATTTAGCTTCAAATTTCACCTCAGATTGCTTCAAAAGCAACACCCTAGTTTTTCAAATGCACGGTGGATATTTCTGTTCATACAAAAGTCTGAAATTAGATATTATACCGGCGGAGTACGAAGTGGAACACAGCTCGCTGTCCTCAGATTCGTCCGGTAGAACAAACCTATCTAAAATCGTATTAGAACCTAAATTTATTCAGAATCATAAGTTAGATAAGGAATCTAGATCGATATCGCCTAATAAATATTCGAGAAAGTATGATAAAGAATATTCTAAAAGTCATAGTCCAGTAGAAAGAGATTTTCAGCAGAACTATCCTACTTTAAGATCTTCCGCAAGCCTTAATATTAGTCAGACTCAAAGAGACAGGCATAGAGAAGGTGGTTCGGAAAGAAAAGCTGATCCAAATCACATTTACGAACATTCTCCGGATAAATTGGACGTTAAAGAGTTTACAAGCAACGACTGTGATAATATGTCCAAAAATGCGTCTCCAGAAGAATTATGTAGTAGGAATATAGACCTTAGTGAAACTGCGGAGAGTTATGATTTGAGGAACGAAGCTGATGGCGTTCCGAAATTCAGATATATGGCCTTAAACTTCTTGAAATCGGAAATAAGGCCGAGTTATAATGCTAGTAAGCTTCAAAAGCTGCATTTGCTTCAATACTCGATAAAGAAGAGACAAGAGGCAGTTCAAGAGATAAAGGAGAGGATATATAAGAAATCTGCATTGACAGATGATAATTGGTCTCACCCAGATGATATAGATAATATTAAATTTAAGAGTAAATCTCGAAGGAATCTGTTTTCGCCTGACGATGAAGAATTGAGTAAAGATAAGTCGACATCTCAGGTTGACTTGAGTGTGAAAAATGGCAAGATTAAGGAAGACAGACCAGTTTCAAATGGACCCCGTCTCACTTTGAAGTTGAACGATCTCCTGTCTTTTAAAGTAAGTAATTTTGAGATTCTCTAAATAATATAATGATCGAACTAAAGCTGGCACGTTCACAGTACTCACATTTATGCAATTTCACGATATTTTATTACATGATTGCTTCTAATCAGTTAGTCAGTCAGTTAGACGAATGCAAAAAATATCACTCTATATAATGAGTTACTACTCATAAATATAGATGAGAGAGTTATTGTTTTGCTACTGCAAAACAATAACTGTCTCCTTCATTCTCATAAGCTTGGCCGCGCGAAAGAGAGACGGACAGAGTGTTCATGATGCGCATACAGTGCGACGTCAAGCCGAGCGCTTATTCACAGACTACACAAGCGCAATGTGTAAATATGTTGAAAGTGCCAGCTTTTGTTAACCGACCTGTACTAATACACATGTATTTATGTAATTTTCAGCTAACTATACCTTGTACATAAGAATGCAATAAACTATTGATTATTGAATCTACAGTCGGTATTATGATGCCACAGATATAATATAGACTCTTTAGTAAAGTACTCACATTTTCACAGTCAAAACCATCACCCTTTCAAAGAGCGGAGCACGTGAGATTAACGAAACAGTTAGAGATATTACGGTTCAAACGAATTATACTGTCGGATGAGAGGGACAGCAAGCTTGCCAACATAAGAAGACTGAAAGAGAGGCATGCAAAGCTGTTTGAGGAAATTCAGGACGTTGGTAAGGATTTTTTGATTTATGAAACCTATTTCTTCATAATAAATTATTTTAAGCATTAGTCTGTTTTACCAATTTGAGTTGTCCTGGATATATTTAGAGTGCATTTTTACAAGTTTAGGTTTGCCCCACTGGTGGGGTGAAGGAGATTTTTTTCCACTGTTCTTGTCAATAGGAATCAAATTCCCAACCATGGTTTTCCCGTTCGTTCTAATAATGGGGGCCAACAGCTTAGCAGAAATCATTTTTGAATTGTTGGCTATAAATTTTATGAAATTAAAATAATAATCCCGCCAAACAACTTCTGCGACGTTTTACATTTTCGAAGAATTTGATGTTTCTAATTAATTATACACTTGCTCTCTCTTTCGCTGACGTGTCATATTAGTGTTTTTACATCGGAATTTATATTTTTACTTTTTATTTATTTATTTAGTGCCCACGTGAAGAGTCAAAGGCGGTTTTAATATTTGCTAAAAGCCGTTTTTATTTATAAATTTTGATTTGTTACTGACCGAAGCTATGCATATCATTGGTCGACATTACTGCTTAAAATTCAATAATAAAAAAAACTTGTGAATTGCATCAGCCATCCTTAGATATTATGTTTGTCAAAATGATCATTCAGGTACAGAATTGATGCAGAGCTACCACGCTTTGTCTCGACGGAATGAAATAGTCAAAGAGACCAGACAGTCTTGTTTGGCGCTGAGGGAACTAGCTGCTAGGGCACATATCGCCTTGGCCACTCAGAGATATGAACTGCTCACACAGTTGCACCAGATATTTTATATTGAACAGGTATGTTAATCTGTCAGGTTATCTAGGTGTACGGACGGTGACTTACTTTGACTCTGTGAAAGAATAGAACATTATGTAACTCGACACTGGCATAAAATAAGTCCTATCAAAAAGTATTTGGTTGTCATACTGAAGACAAAGAAGAAGAAAAGTATAGTACCTAAGTACTACAGGCATACAGTATGGTTTATAAAAGATAGCTTGATCTCTGCGACAGTTGTTTGAGTCATATTAAAATTAACCTTATAGCTTTACAATAAGGTTCATCTGTTTAATCTGTGGTTGATTTCATGACGACACAGATAAACCTTATGTTAAAGCCATAAGTTAATTTTCATATGACTCATACAAATGTCGCAGAGATCAAGGTATCTTTTATAAACCATAGTACCCAACTGATATGGCTTACCGATGTACCTGCGCAGAAGATACATTGTCAAAGCGCGGGAAATGCTATTAGTCGGCAGCTGCCGCCATGTGTGCGGAGGGGCGTGACTTGCGAGTGAGACGGAACTAACAGCTGCACTGTATTATGAACCTTATACTAGTGATCTAAGGTTGATTGTAAATTTTAAGCATTCTTTCGTTAATGTTCGGGCCATACTTTCTTTTCTGTGCGAACGAAGATTCTCGACGCCCTCATTAGTTGGGTAATACTGTACCAGATACTGAGTAGGTTCCTGTGGTAGTTGAGCAGTATGGGAGGGTGTGTTTTATTTACGTCAAATGACAAGAGTACTAAAAATGTATCACGTGTATAGCGAGACAGTTCTGATACGTCACATATCACCCTCCCGCACGGCTCCACTACCGCAAGAACCTACTCAGTATCTGGTACAGTATTACCCAACTAATGAGGGCGTCGTGAATCTTCGTTCGCACAGAAAAGAAAGTATGGCCCGAACAATTATGCGCTATGTCTGTAATATCTACATTTGCAGAAATGATTTCGATGATTTTTGTTCCCAGTCTGGTATACACTTCTTCTTCTTATTTTTAAGTTGGCAATAAAATCCACATTAGCAATTATTTTTGCCAGTGTCGAGTTATATTATAATTTCTAGTGACAATAAATCACTTTCACATATACTCCTCAGTCAGTCACCGTATTGTACTAAAACTCTTCACGGTCTTTTTGTGACAACTTGAAAAGTCACGATACCTATAATTCATTTCACTTCACTGGTGCACATCTGATCTTTATTGGATAAAATACCACCGATAATCCTAATCCTAACTAATATTATAAATGCGAAAGTAACTCTGTCTGTCTGTCTGTTACGCTTTCCCGCTTAAACCGCTGAACCGATCGCGATGAAATTTGGCATGCATATAGCCTATGGTATGGAGAAGGACATAAGCTACTTTTTATCCCGGGAACGCGGGTGAAACCGCGCGGGTCAGCTAGTATGTAATAAAACTCAAAATACACGAATTAATGTAAATAAAAACGAAAACGCAACGTCATTCTGCAAGTTTCCCCCAAAAATTCGTCTGGCATACTCATCAAGCACCATTTTGTTTTTTTTTTTAATGGCAGCGCACTATGAAACCTATACTATACTATATACTATACATCGATTGGGGACACACATACGAATAAAAAAGTACTCGGATGTCCTAAAACGTCACGTTACAGAGTTTGACGGGCCAACTGGCGCGGTTGGTTAAGATTCCACCTATCGCGCCACAGGTCGTGTGTTTGATTCCCACACAGGACATTCATTTGTGTGCATGAACATATCTGTATGTCCTGAGTCTGAGTGTTATTATGTATATTGAGTATGTATTTACAAACAAAATGTAGTATTATGTTTTATATCAGTTATCTGGTTTCCATAGTAGTCAATTTGGATCTGTACGTGGATAACGTAACTTTATTGCAATGAAATTCTGATTGAAATAACATCTGAATCGGTAGAAATATTACAAAATCGGAAATGGTTCCATTTCTAATTAACCACTAGTTGTATTTGCAGTTATCAGAACATAAAAAAGTTATCAGAAAACCGCTATATTGAACCGATTTCAATTAGAAAATAATTGAAATTTTGTTACGTAATCGCCCCACAGATGACCGTGTGTGAGGAATGTCCCAAGATTTAGTTCATTTATTTGCAAAAAAAGAACGATGTTTGACAAATTCAATAGCCATGAAAAATAACTCATTAAATGTACGCATTCTATGATGCTAGATTAGCTGGATTGATTGTTAATATGCCATATAAGGATACTACTACATAATTCTCCCCATAAAACATGACATAAATGTAACAGAAAGACCAAACAACTTGGTCTATAATGGAGATCCCGCTGGCTGTGTGTGGTGATGAGAGCCAGCGGGCGGGCGGGTCCGGGGCGGGGGCTAGTGCAGTCGGCGACGCGGTGGCCGCCGGGTTCGTGGCGCAGGCCACCACCATAGCAGCGGCGATACTCAACCTACCCATGCGATATAAGATCACGTTACACGGCTCCGCGACCAAGATATTGGACGTTACACCCGACTTGCCCGATCCTAAGTGAGTATAACTTGTTCTTATTTTGTTGTATTACATATCTTTATTTTTTTACACTTACACCAGTGTACATTTTTTCAACACACTTGCTCGTAAAATGACATTTATTGCACCGTTTTTAGTATCTAATGCAGCTTATTACGCACTAGTGCTTTTTACTTTACATTACCGCACAGTTTTAAGACAGGTATAATCCCGATTATGTTATGTTTGTACCTCAATGCAGTTGATGTGTGCGTAGACGAAGCATTCTTAATTTAAACGGCTAAATCAGTTTGACAGCGAATCGCTGTAAAAAAATACTTGCGCGCCATATTTGTTGACGTCCTCATTGATACTACTTTACAAGGTTTTTTACCCATCGATGAAACTAATGTGAATCAGTACAATAATGAACTCTTAGTAAGATACTGCAGTGGAAAAAAAAATAGGACGTCAGGTTTTTTTAAAATTTACTATTTTTATTTTAAACATTTATTTATATTTGACTTACAAAAAATTTAAAATGACACATATTACACCTGCTTTTATACTAATTAGCGTCAGTTTCTCTTAATACAGACCAGCAGTAATCGGCTCACATATTTTTATCCCAAAAAGCTTGGTATCTAACTTCATAAGTCTTCAGGTCTTGATGGAAACATTCACCATTTTCATCACTTACGCTTCCCAGGTTCTCAGGACAAAAATCCAGGTGTTAATGTAAGAAATGATTTTTTACCGACATGTTCACCCCTACTCTGTAGTAATTCCTCAATAAATTGGAAAAAAATCCTTTAATATGCTCAGATTTATTTTATAAGAAATTTCAGTACGTTCATTTTAGTCTCTATGAGCTCAGGTTCATTTTCCTTACTTGAAGTGTTGGGCAATGATGGGTAAGACACTCCTTCAGAATGGAATACAGGTTTTGTGACCCACGTAATATCAGGATATTGTATATGCTTCTTGTTTTTGTCATTAAAACCTGATTTTTTTAGAAATCAGAAGTAACATTCAGTAGAGTGATTTTTTTGGTTCTCTCCATAACATTGGGACGCCAAATTGCAAGTGTATTTTTTTTCCTGCAGCCCAGTTTAATAATATACTCCACAATTATCACATACTACTCCAGTAACCAATTTTTATCAAGATTTGTTACCGAGATTTTGAAATATTGAAAATAGCTAGTTTTACGGCTTCAGTGACTGGTCTCTTCTTCTTTGACAGAATAATTTGACCACAAACTAAGCAAAACGTATTTGGAATTAATTTACATTATCTTGAGGATATTTTAAAATAAATTTAAATGTTATATAATAGCTTAACACAACAATAGCGAATGATAACCCAAACACGACTAACAAGATAGCCTCATAACTTAATAAGGGTTTATTAAAAAAACTGGACGTGATAAAAATATCAGACATTTATTTTTGTAGTAAGAGGGTCAGTAAAAACCATATTCAATATGTATTACCTTTGGGTAAAAGAAAAAAAAAATATTTGTAAAGTAGTGAATTAACAAACAATCTACTTAAAAAAATACAAGTCATTTTGATGTCATTTTGAATATGAAAAACGTCGTATGACACGCGTGTGCATTGATCATTACACTCTCGGCTTCCTTGTCGTCGATTAATATCGCCTCGTCTGTAATTACCAACTTTGCACACATGTATCATAATGTATACTTATCGTAGCTTCAGTTTTTCTATTTATATCGTAAGCGTTCGCTAAGTCGTGGTGTGCTGGCTGGAGAAGGCTTCTGACAAGAGGCATTGCATAGCACGCAGAATATAGATAATATATATTTTTTACGACAGATTCGGTAAACACGGCCCGTCTGATGTTAAGCGGTTAGCGTAGCCCTTTAACGCTTGCGACACACGAAGCATCGAATTTATGACGAATATCTCTAATATGAATTTATTTTATCTGGTTTATAAAACGCAAAAAATCGAGTTGATATTATCAAAGTATGGAAGAGAAAAGAGAAGCGCGTAAGGCCGTTGGACCCGGTTATGACTTAATTGTGATAGTCGTTAAGGTAGTTGGAGGCTTGAAAAATCCAACACTAGGTGACCACTAGTTGAGTCTATCTCCACCAATCCGCAGTGGGCCGCGTGATGGAGTATTGCCCATTCCCTTTGTGAAACTGGGCCTGTGCTCAGCAATAGGACATTATAGGCTAATGATGATGATAATAGAAGTAATTCTAGCAACAGAACCAAATAGTACAAGCAAAAACTAGTTACAAGCAAAAACTAGCTACATTATACAGTATGAATGTAATATTCTTCCACAGTATCCCACTGTTCGCCCGAGGTGGTGACATGACGTTATTCCGCTACGCCATGTTCCTGCTGAACAAATGTATAGCACAGCTCATGTTGGGACGGGGACTGCCCGTCTACGACATACGACCCACGCTGGCAAATCTGCAGAGACTGCTTACTGCACCTAATAATTTGTAAGTTGTTTAAGCTATCTGAACATACGGTATATGGCATCTGCGAATACAGTATTACCCAATTGGCTTACCGATATGGCTTACCGATGTACCTGCACAGAAGATACATTTTCAAAGCCCGGGAAATGCTATTGGTCGGCAGCTGCCGCCATGTGTGCGGAGGGGCGTGACTTGCGAGTGAGACGGAACGAACAGCTGCACTGTATTATGACCTTATAATAGTGATCTTAGGTTGATTGTAAGTTCTAAGCATTCTTTCGTTAATCTTCGGGGCCATACTTTCTTTTCTGTGCGAACGAAGATTCACGACGCGCCATACCAGTTGGGTAAACTGTACTTATAAATGGGTCAGAAATATTGAGTTTTGGTGATTTCTAGTAACCAGTGACCATTATTTTATCGTAAAGTTCAAAACGATTTTCTGCTATATTTATCATTCATTCATTGAAAAGGGAAGATCTTTCGCCAAGCTAGGCCATTTGGCCCGGGAACAAACACCGAGTGTTAAGAACGTTTGCGTTTACGACATTTCTCTATAGGAATCGGGACAGCGCGCGCCTCTATCGGTATACTCGTGGTACTAATTTCTCCCATACTAATTTATTGTAAACTCAAACGTGATACGTTTTTTAACGTTTATTCCCTACACTCAAGATACAGAGGTCCCACTGACATGACGTGATCTGACTAGACAGTGGTATATATGCAGAATGTTTTGTTTTTTAAGGCGATGATAGCTCAGTGGTAGTGACGTCGGATACCGAGACGAAGGTCCCGGGTTCGAATCCTACAATGAGCTTGAGCTTTCGGTGAAGGAAAACATCGTGAGGAAACCATAGCACGGTGGTAGGGTTCTTTGTAGTACCCGCCTGGCTAGCTACCACCCTCAAGTTGAAAATCTGTCGCCAAGCACCTTTCGGTGTGTTCCGACAGCTGCACTTAAGATCCAGTTCCTTCTAGGCTTTGTGTGCTTACCACCTTCGGCCGCATCATCACTTACCATGGTGAGATTGCGGTCAAACAAAGGCCTATAAACAGAAAAAAAAATGTTGACTTTAAACTTCGTTAGCGCGATGTAGGATCTAGTATCGCCATCTATCCATTTGAGCTTGAACTTGTTTGTTATACCTATATGTCTCTATATATTTTTATTTATAGAATCACTTGTGTCCACGACACCATTGTTAATACAAGCTATTTAAAACTCAACCTTACTATCTAGATCGGACAGTTCGAAGTTGTTTGGTTCGCACCGGCTGCTATCTGAAGGACAGGCACGCACACAATCGCTTCGTAGCCTCGTCGCGTCTGAGCGTGGCAAGTACAGACAGTTCAACAGGTTTAAGGTACGCTTCTACACTTGTGGTGTTTGCCGTACAGTAAGAAAGAAAAATATGGTTACTTGTATTTCACCTGCACTGCTTTTAGGGGAAATACTAATCAATATGTACAACTTTTTCTATGGGACTAACTCTTTAATCACATTTTTTTTTACCACAGATATAAATCTTAATAGAAGACGCAGTGTATGTACTTTCGTGTGCCAAAAGGGGGAGCAATGCTCTTTTTTTGACGCTATTTCGTGCGGACAGGGAACTCGCATCACTTTACCGCTCATGTGACGTCATGGTAGATAAAAAAAAATTGGAACGTATAGTTTTCATTCACATGGAGGGACTTGCGTTATATCATCATCAGCATATCAGGATAGGATATCCCCTGCTGAACATAGGCCTCCCCGTTAACTTCCACTTCAGACAGTTTTGAGTCGCTTGCATTATCTATTTAGATTTATCTGTGGATTGTACCATCTGTCAATACAAGCCGCCATTATCAAAATCATTATTTATTGGATCAAGTTATACTTCATATTGATCGCGCAGTTGATCTGTTTTTTTTTAGCGATATCAGCTTTGGTCCTATAGAAAAAGTTGTAAATTGATACAACTTCCACCCTTTAAGGTAGTGCAGGTGAATTAAAAGTACCCTGTATAAATAAACTTCTAATGGAATGAAGGGTACTCAGAAAATTTGCTTGTGTCTGTCTGTTATTCTTATGGGTTTTTTAAGGGTAGTATGTAGGCTAGATCGCGCGCGAAAACCAGCATTCATTTGTTACTTTGCAGTTGTGTTACAGGCACGCACACATGCATCAGATCCAAACATGACGTTGCGTCAAGTTAGGTACGTACCGCATAACGTGGTACCAGCCGATAAAATTCCAATATTATTGAGTAATATAATATTAAATTTTCTATTTAAATACCTTTTCTAGTGGCTTATTTAAATAGGCACGACCAAAGTTTACATAATTATTAAACAGCATGGATTCACTACTTATAAGCAAAGGAAATTCAGTGCGATGCTTTATATTAGTACTTTGTGGGTACTTATGTTAACTTTTTTTGAAGAGGTAGGTACTAATCCATAGTAACTCTGTTTGTGTAAGAATTAATAAGTAGTAATAATAATAAATGGTAATAAGTTTAGTAATAAATAATAAGTTTAAATAATAAATAAATAAAATAAACATCCTGGGATATTCCTCACATACGGTCATCTGATCCCAAACTAAGCTGAGCTTGTACTATGGACATCTTTTTGTTTGTAAATATATAAATAACATAATGTACATAATTACACCCAGATTCAGGACATACAGACATGTTCATGCACACAAATGCATGTCCTGGGTGGGAATCAAACCCACGACCTGCAGCGCTATAAGTGGAATCATAATCAACTGCACCAACTGGCCCATTTGTTTTTGTTTGCTTAAGCTTTCACGCCTAAACCACTGAAGCCATCGTATTGAGATTTGGCTATTTCAATTATTGCTTCTGGTCAAAAATACTATTTAGTACATATTATTCTAATTTTTAAATGTTTAAAATTTTCAAATGATCAAATTTTCGAATTCGAATTTTCAATATTTTTAATTCTCATAATTGAAGAATGTCCCATCAGACATTCATTCATTTCAATCAGTACTGAGACGCAACTTGTGTGGACATGTTTTTAAAGTGAAATAATATATCCTAGTAATACATTAATACAGTTCGTTTACCAGTGCATCAATAATATAAAGAATTATCATACTAGAACCCAGCTGGGTTCTTTATTTTTACGCAATAAACTTTATGGAAGACAGTCATCAGTTTCATCTTCTTCAACTGCTTTATCAACTATTTTGAATGCTCCGGTCGTAGGCTGATAGTAGAGCTGATAGCCAAGCCTACATCGCGTCGTGACAACTTATGGTATAGAGAAGGGTATAGGCTACTTTCAGCCTCAAGGGAACGCAGGTGAAACCACGGAGGACAGCTAGTATTATATAAAGAGGCATGTACGAGGCTTTGAAATTACTAATCCGATTCTGAACATTATTTCACTAATAAGATAAAATAAATATGCTTTATTTGTACACCATATAATAGAAAACGAAACATTATACAAGAAGAAGTGATACAAAACAAGCGGTCTTATCGCTTAAGCGATTTCTTCCAGACAACCTTTGGGTAACAGGATATATGAGAATATGATAGGTGTAACGGATAAGAATACACTTTCATAACGTGAAAATAACAACTCTAGTAAAATAGAAAGGAAGGCAGGAAATGAGGAAGTTTATAGCGTGTGATAGTGTGAAATAACAAGAGATTTAAAAGAGTCTAACGTCGGGGCCCGTCTTATAGTCTGAGGGAGAGAGTTCCAGAGACGTACAGCTTGGATAGTAAAAGATTGGGAATAAGAGTAAGAAGTGAGAAGTGTGACTGGGAGTTTGGAGGTCAAGTTCCAAGGAACTATGAAGAAGATGATGATAAGAGGTGTAGTACTCGAAGCGTTCCATGAGATAGCGAGGGGTTTTAGGATTAAATAAATCAGTGTATAAGAGTGATAATATGTGTGTATTCGGGCGAAGGTGGATAGGAAGCCACTCGAGTTGTAATAGGAAGCTACATTATCCTCAAATGCTATAACAATATTTTAATTCACATTTGTTAGCCTACTTTTCATAACGGAACCGCAGGAAACCACGGGAGATAGCTAGTAGCCAATATAGCTTTCATTTACCGTGCCTAATTAAGCCAGTGCGAGGCCTGTAGCAAATGTAATCAAGGACCTTTGGTTCAGGTTGTCTACTTTAATGGTTTATCTGCGGATTTAGCTCTCAGATTAGAAGATATGGTTCACGAATTTATTACTCTTTTAAAAGATTTGGAAGCCTTTCTATATTACATTTATATTTGTCACGCAGCGTTATTTAAGTATGTCAAGAAATCGTTTTCAATGATTATTATAATATTGGCCATGCAGCGAAATATACCGATAAATATACGATTTCAGCATAACAGTAACATCCCTAATTATTTTCCCATAATTATTAGTATATGCGAAAGCAGGCCATTCAACGTGAGCCGTAGCATTTATCCTGCTATGGCCAATTCAGTACTGCATATTTCATAATTAGCTAACGAGCATTTGTTAAATTCGGTATAGCGGCGATTGATAGGGAACCCATTATAAGAATACTAAAATTGAAAAGATTTGCAAAGGGGCTTATCAAGTTATGCTCAATAAAATAAAACCTACAAAGAATATATCTAGTAACAATGATAGCTTTATAGTAAAAGAATATATATAAGAACAGTGAATTGTTTACAAATGGCCGTATCCATCGATATCTATCGATAGCTAGTATATATATATACAGCGTTCCAAACATTCACTCTGTTCGAATGAACTGAACTGCGGTCCGTTCACCTTTAGGCGCCGATCCCATGGAAGAGTTCTAGAGTTCTGAGTTCCGAGTTCTGAGTTCCGCGTTCACTGTAATCTATGCGGCGCCTTTCATCATTGCACACAGAGAACTCGTCGGTCAAGAGAACTCGAGTTCTGTCGGAGTTCCATTATCTAAAGCTGGCAGTTGAGGTGACACGTCTGAGCTATCACTATCTTATTTATTAAGTGACACAAGGTAGAAAGGCAATGGGCATTCTGGCCCATGAGCGGCCACTAATGAAACTTAAGTAAGGCCAATGAGACGAGATAAAGAATGTAAACAAACTTTTGCTTGCTGTATGTATATAATTACACCTTTTGGTACGGGATACTAATTACATTTAATGCAACTACCTTGCAATTTCATAATATCTCCAATTATTTCTTAAATCTTCAATAATCTATAATTTTTTTTTTCTAAATACACCACAGTATTAAGCTTTCATATTTTTGTTAATATATTATTGCCTAATAGAAAACAGAAATTATTGCTGGCCGCCAAAGGGAAAAGCTCCATGGAAATTTGCCCATTTACCTTTAGAACTCTAGACTGCTCGCTCGCTGTGTGTAAAGTAGTGAACGCGGAACTCTAGAACTCTTTTCTGTGAGATGGGCGCGTACGGAGCAGCGTTAATAATACAAGAAATCGAATCAAACCTGAGTGTAAACCTGGACGTAAATAACAATTTAGTAGGCAAGTAAGTAAACTTATTTGTTGTTCAAGTGAATAAATAGGTAATAATATCGTAATATCACAATAGAAAAAATATTTCTTCATTTAAATGCCACGACTGCGGTGTAATTCTATAGGAACGACACGTTGAATAAACGCGTAGGCGCTATGAAATTCATGGGCGCTTAAGATATTTTAGTCGCGAGAAAACTATAATCTATAAGCATCTATCTATCGTTTTTATAATTTGGTTAGACACAGCTTGATTTAGCACTGCAACAGTCAGTCCACTGCACACTCGCTTCGCACAGGCCCCCACCTTACCCCCGCTGTCGCCAAGCTCTACGGTTTCTTTGTTCGGAACGCGAAATCTAATAAAATACTTATATTATTTCGATGGCCGTATCCTAACCTTCTTTTCAGCATCGACGATACATTATTAAGGTTTACCTTCAAGTAAAAATTCGCGCGATACAAAAACTTATTCATGATTTTATGAATAAGACTAGTCTATCTATAAGCAAGAAACAAAATAAGCAATCAATAGCTGAGAGGGAGAACAAGGAAAATATTTTGGCATACGGGACTTTTTCAAAAAGACTATGGGCGTATCAACATGTCATGAAATGAATACTGATGACCATAAAAAAAATGTTCATGGTGTATTTCAGATTTCATAACTCTAATAATGTAAAAAATAAAAATGCACTTATCATGTTCTTTTTGACAAGCGCATGTATACAGATATGTGGATGACGTCATTTCCGGTGTCAATAAAAAGCGACGTGGTGTCACCTTGGGACACTGGGGGGAACTGACTGCTTTCGCGATTGCGTGTTGTATATAAAGCTTCACTTGACATTTCATAGAAAAATGTATGGACAAATGGCGTCGCAAAATTGATGCTTATAAATAAATAAATTACATTATTTTTAAACAAAAAAAATGAAAATGTGGCCCCACGGATCTGTTGTACGTATATTTGTGATTCGATGTTATACATAATTTTTACAAAATGGATTCTAAATTTGATGGTATCACTAAAGAGGCAAACCTCGATTTTTATGATTTTGGTAATATTTGTAATGTTTTTGCTAGTTATTGCAGCAAATTAAAAAAAAAGGGCCAACACGGATCTGTTAATTAGTATCTTGGTTTTATGTTTATGTTCATATATTACTATTTCTTTCATGTTTTCATTCATAAACCACTAAAATAGCGAACCCTGTTTATGACGTTTAGCTTACATACCGCCCTTAATGTAAATATTGCGTAGCAGCTGACGGTACAGTTTCAAGTGTTCATTCATTTCATTCACTGCATTTAAAAGCCACGGTGGTTTTTGTGGTGCAAGCTAAAACAGTAGACTGAAAAAACCTTTATAATGCACAGAATATTGCCAGAATGTAAAATAGAACATCAAAATTCATCTTCATACTGTTCACTGTCACAAATTTAAAGTGTTTTCTATTCACTGCATACATTATGTAATTTGAGTTATATTGTATTTATGTAAAGAATTATTCTTTTCTAAATGAACAAGGTCGAATATAATCCATTGGAATTATCGATCGACAATCTGTGTTAGACAGTAGAAAATACCTATCATTTGCAACAAAGATGTTTGATCGTTTCTGTAGCTTAAAAAACTACATTAAAAAGTCAAAAATTTACCAACTGTGTTAGGGGTAATCTTTGTAAAGTCTATTTATTATATACTCAAGAGTTTTAAAGCATACATTACACCATCAGAGATAAAAAAAAAAACCTTGAAAGCCACTATGAAATGTTGGGTACAATCAACGTCAAAAATTTATGATCAGTTTAGATGATTTCTATAAAAACGTTAAACTGAAGCGTCTATATCGGTAATCGCTTACCATCAGGCGGGCCGTATTTGCTACCTTAGTGGTATCAGAATAAAACTGACAATGTCTTGTCTATGACATCAGGATGCAGTGGATGGCCAATCACCGCAGTCAGCGATGATTTTACGGAAGCACAGACATTCTAGAAGCGTCGGCAGTTACCATGACGACCAGGTCAGTAGCACTTAGAACAGTCCAACAAACTTATCTGGCCCGGTGAGAGTGGCGCTGCTATCGCATTTGGTGGAGCTAACAACCAATGGCGAAAGCAGGCAGATTGACATTTTAAACAGGCGTCGTTAGTTCCGCTTTTGGCCACCGGGCCAGATAAGTTTGTTGCGCTATAACTAAGCTAGGGCTTTCTATCACTTTTGACAGCCCATATCCATGTGTCAAAAAGGACTTCATTTTAGAATAATGTTTCATTTCGACAATGCTGCTGCGTCTTTCTAAGATCTGTATTGAACGAGAATCAAAACTTAAGTCAAAACGTAAGCATCAAGAATAATGTTGTTGAAAAGTTTAATGAAAATAAACCTTATGTCATAGACTCAAGATTCAGATTCATTTGATTCAGTCTCTACTCAAACTTATGTTATGATTAACGTTCTTGCGTTCTAAATGTAAATTATTTGATAATGTGCTGTTTTATATTTGAGCAAAATTTTAAAAAGGTATTGGGCTTTTACGAGTCTGTGCATAATTTATTTCATTCTGTTTTTTTAATCGCTTTTTTAACCCTTAAGTTACTTATGCTGTTGAATACTTGTTTTCGTTCTAGATGGATGACGCGTTGTGAGTTTTTTGCTTGTGTGTATGTTTGCCTGTTTATTTGTTAAAACTAATTGAGCGATCGCGATGAAATTTGGCATGCAGATAGCCTATGGTATTGAGAAAGACATAGACTACTTTTTATCCCGGGAAAGCGGGTGATACTGCGCAGGACAGCCAGTTACTAAATACAATCTCAAGCTACTACATCGTTCGAGTGATATCGAAGTCGCCATCTTCGTTTGAGTGATATCAAAGTCGCCTAATAAATCCATTCGTATGACAACAATACCTGTCAGTAACGACAGAACTAAATTCAGACGTGATGTTCTTCTGGCCTGAAGGAATTCATGACAGTACCATCTAGAATTGATTGGCCAAGCGCCATATGTTGGCGTTACAATATTTCCGCTGTTATATTTTTTTGGCCATCAAGGGTTGGCCAGTGTCCAATAATTGTGCCGTCTTCTTTTGATAATTAGTAAAGATGTTAATGGCGGTTCTGTATAATGAACATAATTATTAATTCTCGGGATAACTAAGTAAATGCGTATTGCTTTTAATAAAGCTTATATCAAAAACATATAAAATTATGAAGATGTCCTATGTTTTGGTCTTATTAATACTGATTGGGCAATCGATAGTCTTTTGGGAGTAAAAATCGCATAATATGTGAATGAAACAAATAAAAAGATATTTATTAGATTATAATGTACATACCATAACGGTCTAACAAAAATTGTGTTTGAATAATATTTACTAAAGAGCTTGGCATGAAAATTTAGTATTTTATACGATTTGCCAATATTTTAGCTTTCTAGCAACCAACGTAAAATCAGGTAAGTAATATGATTAAGGCACTAATACTAACCATAAAATAGTAGTTTTTAGTATACCATCAATCTAACTAGTTAATATTTCAATTGATATTGTAACTTATATACAATTTATCTCTCACAGGAATTACCAAACCTAGATGCATCAACCACTTCCATTATGGGTAGTGAATCAAACATATACAACATGAAACTCATCCAAGCAAACTCTTCGGAGTTGCCTCCAAACTCTCTCAAAGCTCACAACTCAGACTCCGAAATACACAGTCTGAGCGCCGACAACTTTCACGATAATCCCGAAGATAAAGTCGTTTTCACTTTAGGTGACGATTCAACTTTAACGAACCTTAATAATAGAACACTAGTGAGAATTTCAACGAACAACGATGACGAAATCACCTGTGCTTCATGTTTGGACGAAAATGTTAAAAGAATTTGTTCTGAAATCGAACATTTCTGCTCAACAAATGTGAGTGAAGCATCAAATATGGTACACGAAGGATTTGACGTCGCGTCTCATATGGATACTATTGATATAGCGAAATATATGGAGGCTAAAACAAGCGGTGATGTAGATAAGTGTGATAGGTGTGATAGTGATTGTGATATAGCCTGTGCCAAAAGCGTGATGGACGTGATTGTGATACCAAGTGCCGAAGCTATCTTGGACACTGGGCAGGGCGATGGTTTAACTGATGGGGAGAATCAATAGCAGATTGATTTATTTAAATTGACTCTAATGTATATTATTGTTCAGTTCAATTTTGTTGAAGTGTTTGTTCTTTTTTTTTATGCCGTCATGACAAAAAATTGCCAAAAGTTTTGTTATGACATTACTGTTTTGGGCAACTTAGGAACAATTTCTATTCAAATGTTTGAGTTGCTATGATTGAATAAACATAGAAACTGGATTGTCTACATGCTGATCGTATTTTCAGCTCTATATTTTTCTTTGCATGTGTATATACGGGCTAAGAAAAAACGTGCGAGAACAGCTTCACGAAATATACTTTATTGTCCTTGCTTTATAGTGATTATTCCTTCGTCAAATTCAAGATAATGTCTTGAAGAATATAGTTCACAAATAGTTTTTTTTTATAAACTAATCCTATTGTTGTTAAATCATACTTTAAATTGTATCTGTGATTTACTTGTACATTAACATTATTATTCATAATAATTTAACTAAGATGTACCGTTAGTAGTCATAAATTTGAACTATGGGTAGGGTACGAAGTAACAATAGGTAGGTGGCTATACCTACCGTTAAATCAGTCGATTAATGACATAGCTGCGCTACAGTTTTCGTCACATATTACTTACTAATGTCTAATTATTAATTCACTCGTAACCTAACGTATCGTAATCGTAATCGAACGTATACACGTTAGATTACACCACTTTTGATGAAAAAAATATTGTGTTGTGAGACCATTGAGCTATTATTACTACGTATAGACAAGACGCCACACATCGCAACTATGTTCCGTTAAGTGAGGCCATCAGACCACACTTGTTGTAGAACGATGAACGATACCCGTAAGCGCCGTGAAAATCACGGTGTTTTCGAGAAAAATACTCCTGAAAGCGTTCTGTAGCACTACGTGTTTCTACTGTCTGTTTAGACGATAGTTATTGTTTCAGCGCTAAAGAGAACTTTAGTTGACTCTAAAAAAATGAGACATAACCTTTGCTTATGATAGCTTCTCTATACGAAGTAATAATAGTTCAATGTGTGAGACAAGGATTCACATCAATCAGTCACTCATTACTTCGTGAATCCAAAAAAAAATATTATTTATTTCCCTATTTATAGCTGAATCACGACAGAACGTTCAGTAGTAAGTTCACTCACTATTACAATAAACACGGCAACATTATTTTACCAAGTAACTTTAGCACCTGTCAATTTACTCCAGTGAATTAATAATTTTGACTTTAGTTACGCAACGCGATGGAGCTGTGACATCTGTCAAATACCTTATGCGACGACCTACTAGACAAATAGGCCTACTAGCTTTGTAACTACACAAAAACACCAATTAATACGTCGCTGGGGGCCGTAAATATTTAAACACCTATACAAGCACCAGAACATAACATATTCATTACATTTTTGATGTTGGGTTTTAAGCGTCCCCAATGTGAAACTTGCTACGAAACCCCTTCCGTGTTTCGTAAATTGGAAAAATAAATTGCTTTACATTTTAGCTTGCTCACCATGAAATTTACAACTGGAATTCCAGCGGTTTTTTTTAATTGTAAAACTACACTTTTTCAATAAAGTGGGTAACGCCAGGACGCAAATTACAATAAATATTAAGTAGATTATCATACTGCATAATAGGTATAGTGGTACCCAACTAATATGGCTTATCGATGTACCTGCGCAGAAGATACATTTTCAAAGCGCGGGAAACGCTATTGGTCAGCGGTTGGTTAGCGCGCGCCGTGCGGAGGGGCCTCACGCGCGAGTGAGACGGAACTAACAGCAGCACTGTATTATGAACCTTATATGTAGTGATATAAGTGGTTGACTGTAAGTTTTAAGCATTCTTTCGTTAATCGTCGGGGCCATACTTTCTTCACGACGCGCCATATCAGTTGGGTAATACTATACGCCTAAAATACGTGAATCGAAGCAAAGTGTAACTAAAAATATAATTGATTTATACTGGGTACAATGGATTTCACGGACCACCCCAAGTGGAAAATTAACAATAAGGTATCTAACAGTGCCTATTATTGTAAATTATAATTGTAATATATGATATGTAAATTGTAAATAATGTAAGGACGCGTCTACTTGTATTGTAACGTAGTTCCATCAGTAATCATTTGTTATGAATGCAATTAAATATTTATTTAAATCTCCATTTTGTTGTTTTATTTACTACTTAAGAAAGTTACATGGTCGTTATAGAACAGTCTAAGGTTTTAATATTTTATTTATTTATACACCAGCACTTAAAAAAAACTGATTCCTAATAACAGTTTCTTCGATTTTAAATTACACTACCGCATCGAAATAAACAGAAAGAAGTACATTATTTTACAAACGATTGACGAAATCAAATATCGCAATAAAAGATAGACTATACCTGAGGGGAGGGTATGGATGGCACATTCAAGTTTAGGAAAATAGATGTGACATTCGCTTTTCATTCATCCCCCGTCACCAGTGGGGGCTACTGGACCACACACCACTTACCTTTAGGCACATTATCCGATGCTATCTCACTTATATTATAAACATACATACACATATATATCACATATATTAGAAATGAGTACATAAGGGGAAGCTTGAAAGTAGCGCCAGTGACTGAAAAGTTGAGAGGGAACCGTTTATCCTGGTATGGACATGTTATGAGGAGAAATGAAAGCCACGTCACTAAAAAAGTGATGAATATGAAAGTAGATGGATATACGGGAAGAGGAAGACCAAAAAAGAGATGGATGGATTGTGTGAAAGTTGACATGGGTAAGAAAGGAGTGGATGCTAGTATGACGGATAGAAGAGACGAATGGAAGAAGCATACATATTGTGCCGACCCCAAATGATTGGGAACAGGGCAGGCAGATGATGATGATCTCACTTATATTATAAATGCGAAAGTTTGGATGTTTGTTACTCAATCACGCTTGAACATCTGAACGGATTTGGATGAAATTTGGCACGCTGATAGAATATGTTCTGGATGGTACTTTTTATCCCGGGAAAGTAATATAATCCTTGTATATGTGTGTGAAACCGCGGGGCGTAACTAGTGGTATAATAAAATTGTGATCATACCGTACACACAAGCCAATTTTTTTATTAAAATTAAAAGTATATATTTCGACAAGACGTTTAATTTTACTTTGTCAACTACTATTATTCTTTACCTCCTACAGCTATCGTCTGGCCTAATTAACCAAGTCACAAGTGTTTGCTAATGTTCACCAATTAAAATTTTTTCGAGCACGGATTTAGATGACTAAACTCCTAACCTCGCCAGCTTTGCAGTCACATTTCAAGCCATGTGAAAAAAAACCGGTAATATATTTGCGGGAGGCCGGCAGGTGGACTGAAAAGTGGATGGGAGCTGCTGGATGCAAGCTCCTCTGGACCAGTCAATGAGGGGGGGAATCAAATTATCTCTAGGCTGATATGATTTTAGGATATTAAGTCTAGATTAGTATTATTTTTAAACAATTAGTTCCAAAATTTTACAATAAAATTACTCTCCCGGGTCGGTCATTTATTTTACAGTCAAAATATAAGTCTTCCGCCAACATAGACAGAGCTCCGGCTGGGTATAAGATCACCTAGTTTCAAATTGTAAACGGCGGAATAGAGAGCTCAATCTAAATTGGATGGTATACTGCCCGGCGAATATATAAATAGCACCCGTACACGCATGCGCGTCCCCGTTTCTATTCTAAATTCGAAATTGACCGGCGCCGGAGCACTTCGGACGCATGTGAATCGAAATCGCATTTCGATGTAAAGATCCCTCCATATCGACTGGAAAGGCCACCAGATAATAAGGGATAAAACCACGTGTTGGAATCCTTTCGCGAATCAATTTGTGTGATTTTAATGTGTGAAGTGAAAAATGTGTGAGCAGTGTGTTCAGCGTTGATTCCCAGGAAAAGGATTTCATGCGTTTTATTTACGCATTTGGTGAGTACATGTCTTTATTTTTGATTCATTCTAGAACTCTTAATTTACATTTTATAGAATAAAAAGATTAAGATCTAGAATTAAAAGACTATTACATAATCCCCAATAAACAATCAGTTTCCAAGGTAATTGGATATATTTGCGATTTGGCTGGTCGCCGGTTCAAGATGTGACGCCAAATAGCTAAGTATCATTGATTGAAGACTTAGTAATTTGAGGACTGAAAAGTCTGTCAAGCATCTAACTAGCTAAGTTTCTTTCGATTTCTTTCAATGGCGCTCTGACTCCGAAGAAATTGTAATTTTAAGGGAGAGTCCTTCTCTATTCTAAAAAATCCACACGGGATATCAGAAACTGCTCACTTCACTGCTAGTGAACCCAACTTCACAGGAGTTTCTTAAGGCGAAACTTCTACGAGAAGTGTTGATGCTCTGCTTAAACTGTGGCTATCGCATAGAGTAAGAATATTAATAGAGTGATAGCGTTGACAACATTAGGTATCTTGTGTGGTCAGTTTACATATAGATGCATTCAGTGATATACAGGTCGTTGTTTTGGTCAGCGACGAGCGACTCAGGGTCGATAATACAAATGATACTGGTGCTAAAAAAAATATAAAAAAATACTTTTTTTTTTAATAACAAAAATAAAAAAAATAAAAAATTGAAAATCATGTAATAAGCTAAAGTGTAGACATAATACTCAACGGGAGTACGAGGGAGTAAAGGGGTGGGGCGATGGCGGCTTGCGCCTAGCTCTAGTCTGTGCACGTGCCTAGTAATCATACTTTGCGGTAATTTTATTTCAAATTGAATATGTATTACATAGTATGTACAAAGTATTTAATGGAATTAAGTCCATTTTTGGGAAATATATATTTTGTACTACCGCTCCTGGGTCGCTTGTCGCCGACCAAAACAACACCCTGTATAGTACACTCGTTGATTTACTGTCAGAATAATATTCGATATGAGTTCCTTGTAATTTATTCTCGGTAAAAGTATCGATAAAATACAAGAAATTGGTATTCATTATGTGTATTTAGTGGTTCAAACTATGAACGCCTCACGGCACATACTCTAGAACAGTATCTATTAATATTCTATCTATGCTATGGATGGGTATGGAAGAACAAGGATTATTTGAAGAAAACAAATATGTAGAAAGTTCTAGAAGAACAAATAAGAAGTTTCTTGGCTGAACTCGCACCTAAGTGTGAGTTATTTATGAGTTATATTTGCCATTTCATTGAATCACATGCGACTCCATGGCATCGCATCAAGGCATGCTTTCCAGAGGTTTGTATACATACTTATACTGGCAGATGCACACGCTCATTTTTCATTTGAATTTTCACCGTATTACTGTTTTGATAAAGATGGAAATTGCAAGACGTAGTTTCAAAAAAATATGACTAGAAGCCTTCGATTTTGTAAGTGTCCTGTGTATTTTGATCGTCAATATGAATATCCACTGCTGAACTTATAATCTGAGACAACAGATTTTTTTAATGCAATAGCAAATATGTCCAGTGATAACGAGGAACTCTGTCTACCTTCGAGAATTTGGTAGTTTTTACATATTTGCCAAAATACTGTACATTTTTACAGAACTCCGGAATGGAGCTGAGTGGTAACAAACATACGATACATAACATACAATATCATTTTTTTAGACCAGTACATTGAGTGTAAAGAATTAACGTTAATAAACGCATAGTATCGCGTTTTAGTTTACAATAAATTAGTATGGGAGAAATTAGTAACATGAGTATTCCGCTAGAGGCGCTGCCAATTCCTATACATAAATATCGTAATCGCAAACACGATATTATCGTTTACTAACGTCAATTCAACACTCGGTACTGATTGAATAAGCTTTGTCTTCTTCTTATGCCAGTGACCAGACGCAAGGCTATAATAAGGGGAAAAAGAGTACCTACTTCCATCTCAAGAACGCGGGTAAACCCGCAGGGGATAGCTAGTTCCAGAATAGTTTTAAAGTTCTTTCCGGAAGCAAAACCACAGAAGCTAAATATCTCGTCTAAAATAGTGTTCAAAACAGCTCACTTGCTGAAAAACATAAATATTATGAGGTGATACATATAATGTATTTGCGTGTTGCATTCTGACTAATACTAATTTGACAAATATCTACTAAGGTGTATTTGAAGCAGCATCGTTATACATAGTTGTATTTGCCAAGATATTTAGTCTAAGTGACACACACGTTTGGTTGGATGCTATATTCCAACTAATGGTACATGTAGTTGATAAACTTCATATGCCTTCTGGGGAATTCAAGTTAAGTACCAGCCCCCCTAAAAAGGAAACTAAAGCAATATTGCTAACGCAATTCATTTTTTCGAATTTATCTATTCGCTGATGTATTCCGAATCTTTTATTGAATTAAATTGTATATAATGAGTGACTAGTATACCAAAAAATATTGAAATTACGTAGGATCTGACGAGAATTCGAAAAAAATGAATTGACTTAGCAATATTGCTTTAGCTTCCTTTTTAGCCCCCCTTGAGTATTTTCTTTATCTTATTGCTGTTCGTGCCATTATAATATGAAATGTTGTATAACCTTCCGCAATAAAGGGGATATCAACTATAAGAGTTAATTAAGTCGGATTGGTTGTTCCTATGATAAGCGCGTTCAAGCATAGATACAAAATCTTATGAGTATAGTAAGTTATATTACGAAAGAGAAATCCATAGCAAGCAAGAGAGACATAACGAGCCAGTTGGCGCAGGGTTAAGATTCCACCTATCGCGGTTCGATTCCCACACAGGACATGCATTTGTGTGCATGAACATGGCTGGGTGTAATCTATATATATAAAATTCAAAGTCCTGACTGACTGACTGACTGATTGACTGATATATCAACGCACAGCCTAAACCGCTGGTCCTAGAGACATGAAATTTGGAGAGTGTATTCTTTGTGAAGAGTAGGTATCCACTAAGAAAGGATTTTCCGAAATTCCACCCCTGAGGGGGTAAAATAGGGGATGAAAGTTTGTATCAAAGTCCGTCAGTTTCGATGTTAGGATCTTCAAATTTTGTGTTTAGGCTGAAGATTAAAAATTAATTTATACGTGTCTCAGTGTTTTTAATAATTCCACCCTCGAAGCGGGATGAAGTTGTTTTGTTTTATTTTATTGTTGTAGAAAAATATTTCATTTGATTCCTGTAGGCCACGCGGGCGAAGCCGCGAGCAGAAGCTAGTCTTAATATATAAAATGATAAACTGATTGTTGATATATCAGCCCACAGCCCAAACCGCTGGACCTAGAGATTTGAAATTTTGCACAAAGATACCTTATATAGTGGAGGCATCCACTAAGGAAGGATTTTTGCAAATTCCACCCCTAAGAGGGTTAAATAGGGGATGACAGTTTGTATGCAAGTCCGTCAGTTTTGAAGTTAGGATCTTCAAATTTTGTGTTTAGGCTGACGATTGAAAATTAATGTGTAGTTATCTCAGCGTTTGTGATAATTCCACCACCGAAGGGAGGAAAAGGGGGATGAAGTTGGGTATGCAAGTCCTTCAATTTCAAAGTAAACTTCACGAAATGTATTATTATATGGTGTAACCATCCACTAAGGAAGGATTTTTGGAAATTCCACCCCTAAGGTGGTAAAATAAGGGATGAAAGTTTGTATGCAAGTTCGTCAGTATTGAAGTTAGGATCTTCAAATTTTGTGTTTAGGCGGACGATGGAAAATTAATATATAGTTATCTCAGCGTTTGTGATAATTCTACCACCGAAGGACGGAAAAAGGGGATGAAGTTGTGTATGCAAGTCCTTCAATTTCAAAGTAAACTTCACTAAATGTATTATTAAACAGGGTAGGCATCCACTAAGGAAGGATTTTTGGAAATTCCACCCCTAACAGGGTAAAATAAGGGATGAAAGTTTGTATGCAAGTTCGTCATTTTTAAAGTTAAGATCTTCAAATTTTGTGTTTAGGCTGACGATTGAAAATTAATGTATAGTTATCTCAGCGTTTGTGATAATTCCACCATCGAAGGGAGGAAAAGGGGGATGAAATTTTGTATGCAAGTCCTTCAATTTCAAAGTAAACTTCACTGAATGCATTATTATACGGTGTAGACATCCACTAAGGAAGGATTTTTGGAAATTCCACCCCTAAGGGGGTAAAATAAGGGATGAAAGTTTGTATGCAAGTCCGTCAGTTTTGAAGTTAGGATCTTCAAATTTTGTGTTTAGGCTGACGATTGAAAATTAATATATAGTTATCTCAGCGTTTGTAATAATTCCACCAACGAAGGGAGGAAAAGGGGGATGAAGTTGTGCATGCAAGTCCTTCAATTTCAAAGTAAACTTCACTAAATGTATTATTATACGGTGTAGGCATCCACTAAGGAAGGATTTTTGGAAACTCCACCCCTAACAGGGTAAAATAAGGGATGAAAGTTTGAATGCAAGTTCGTCAGCTTTGAAGTTAGGATCTTCAAATTTTGTGTTTAGGCTGACGATTGAAAATTAATGTATAGTTATCTCAGCGTTTGTGATAATTCCACCATCGAAGGGAGGAAAAGGGGGATGAAGTTGTGTATGCAAGTCCTTTAATTTCGAAGTAAACTTCACTGAATGTATTATTATACGGTGTAGACATCCACTAAGGAAGGATTTTTGGAAATTCCACCCCTAAGGGGGTAAAATAAGGGATGAAAGTTTGTATGCAAGTCCGTCAGTTTTGAAGTTAGGATCTTCAAATTTTGTGTTTAGGCTGACGATTGAAAATTAATATATAGTTATCTCAGCGTTTGTAATAATTCCACCACCGAAGGGAGGAAAAGGGGGATGAAGTTGTGCATGCAAGTCCTTCAATTTCAAAGTAAACTTCACTAAATGTATTATTATACGGTGTAGGCATCCACTAAGGAAGGATTTTTGGAAACTCCACCCCTAACAGGGTAAAATAAGGGATGAAAGTTTGTATGCAAGTCCGTCAGTTTTGAAGTTAGGATCTTCAAATTTTGTGTTTAGGCTGACGATTGAAAATTAATGTATAGTTATCTCAGCGTTCGAGATTATTCCACCACCGAAGGGAGGAAAAGGGGGATGAAGTTGTGTATGCAAGTCCTTCAATTTCAAAGTAAAGTTCACTAAATTTAATATTATACAGTGTAGGTATTCAGTAAGGAAGGATTTTTGGAAATTCCTCTCCTAGGGGGGTAAAATAGGGGATGAAAGTTTGTATGAAAGTTCGTCAGTTTTGAAGTTAGAATCTTCAAATTTTGTATTAAGGCTAACGATTGAAAATTAATTTATACATGTTTCAGCTTTTTTGACAACTCCACCCCCGACAGGGTGAAAAGGTATGGGATGTATGTAAGTCATTCAGTTTCAAAGTAAACGTCACTTAATATATTATTACACAGTGTAGGCAACCACTAAGGATTTTTGGATATTCCATCCTTAAGGGGGTAAAATAGGGGATGCAAGTTTATATGAAAGTCCATCAGTTTCGAATTTAGGACCTTCAAATTTTGTGTTTAGGTTGACGATTGAAAATTAATTTATATGTGCCTCAACGTTTTTGATAATTCCGATCCCGAAAGGGTAAAAAGGGGGATGAATTTGTGTATGGAAGTACACTAAATGTATTATTTAAGCTTATGGTTATAAACTAACGCAACGAATATCGGTGTTGTTGGAATTTGAACCCTTAAGGAGTGAAAAGGGGGTATATGAAGTTCTTTATTTTCGGAGTGAAAATTTCAAAATTTATTACTTCGGCTTATGGTATTGGCGTATTGAAATGACTCGCCTAAACAACATCAGGAAAAAGAGAGGAATCGGTTTTAAAACAAAGATCCGGTTAATACGATTACATTGGTATTGGTGGCCCGAGAAAGAAAAAGGTTTAATGCATTCGAGATGTGGTGCTGGAGACGGATATTGGAAATACCTTGGACCGCTAAACGCAACAATGCATCAATTCTATCGCAGCTCCAAATTAAAACACGATTGTCCACCATATGCCACCAACGTGTTTTTTCGTATTTCGGTCACATGGTGCGCAAAGGCGATGAAAGTTTGGAAATCTGATCATAGTTGGGAACACGGAAGGAAAACGACTACGTGGTCGTTCACCAACAAGATGGTCCGATCAAGTAAAAGACTCATCGTCCATCGCCGCAATGTTATTGAGGCCAAAATATTTACTGGTTCTGCCAGAGGAGAAACAGTCTTCTTGCCGCGAATACCATTGATCCCAAATCACCTTCCGTTTGAATTTAAAAGATAACAGTTCCTAATTAAGGTTTGTAGTCACAGGGAAAAACTCTGAAATTTGCTAGAGTTGATTTGCGGCAGGACTGTTTCAGTTTTATGTGGCATCCTCGCATATGAGCTCTTAATCTACCTGAACTTTTGTCAATATCACACGAAGTGGTGAACAATAGCCATGAACAAAGCTCTATATTGTTACAATGATTCATATCTTTAAAAAAGAAATAATCTACGCGGACGAAGTCGCGGGCTATAAAGCTAGTTATGTATATTAAATATGTATTTGCAAACAAAAAGTAATATGGGTAAGAAAGGAGTGGATGCTAGTATGACGGATAGAAGAGACGAATGGAAGAAGCATACATATTGTGCCGACCCCAAATGATTGGGAACAGGGCAGGCAGATGATGATGATGATGAAACAAAAAGTAATATATGTAGTAAGTTAACATCGAAATAATAAGTTAAGCATAAGTTATCTGGTTTCCATAGTACAAGCTCTGCTTAGTTTGCGATCAGATGACCGTGTGTGAGGAATGTCCCAGGATATTTATTTATGATTCTATCAGACTGTCCTTTTTCAGATACATTTAAGCTGTTACAATTATACCAATTTATGTAAAATATACTGCACATATCATGATTTCCACAGGGAAAAATCAGATTAAATACAAGAACTCAAATCTTATCATGGACTCGTAACCGTATTGTACTTTCGTAACTTGCGACATTATTCGACACATTCTGTGAAATTTTGGCAACGCTGGCAACACCGGCCCCGTGAAAGCTTTATAGCTTTGCAGTTTTTCAGTTGCCTGCGGCATTTGACTGCCGCGGGACGCCTTATCACCACACACTGTGTACCTAACAAAAAAAACCGCCAGTTTAATGTGTACAATTAAGTTTTTCAAGATTTCTCGTGAAAAGTGATTTGTGTTCAATCAAAAGTGTTTCACTATTGTGTTGTGTTTGAGAAATCGTGGGATTCAAGTGTTTTTGGATTTGATTAAGGTTTGTTTTGTTGTTGTTTGCGTGAAATTTTAGGATATTAGTTTATGTTAATTAAACTGTCGTTAGTTACGGTGTACCGTACACCAGTGAGGTTTTTTATGTCCTATTTTATTACTGACTTTATTGTCTTGTCTTTGTTGTTCTGTACTTTATCCCTTGCAAGTATTAATTTATGATGCAGTCTTTTGTCGCATTAAACGGGCGACTGAGCAACATTTACTGGGCAAGTGAGTATAATAAATATGGATAAAGATCCACTACGTTGCGGAGGCAGGAGATACTGTTGCATAGAAAATTAGCACTTACGGAATGGAAGTAAGATTAATAAAAACTGCAATTAATCTTGAGCTGAGAGTAATTTATTTTCAAGTCTTTCTTTGGATACTACATCGACAGTGAGATTGTAGTCTTACAGAGGCTGTCTTTTGCCTTTGCTTTTATTTATTTGATTTTAATTCTAGCTTCTATCCTGCCTGTTTAATAGTGTTCTAGATAGTACTAATGTTTTCCCAGATAAAAAGGTAGGTAACGTAATTTTTTTCTTGAACTTTGGGACACCGAATACTAAAATTGGACTTGTTTTTGAGGATCTCAGTTTTGCGACTATTTAAAAATGTCTTTGTTTGACCACAATCTCACCATGCAAAGCTTAGAAGGAACTGGCTCTCAAGTGCTGCTCCCTTTTTGGGGACAATGGACGTGACGGTTTTTTTTCTAGTATGTGCCAGCACCTGCCTATTGTATGGTATCTACCTTAAATAGCTTCTATAAATATGAAAGGCAAAGTCTGTCCATCTGTTCTTCCGTCCGGTGATTACAGAGCCACTTGATGCCGTTTTAATCCTATTTTTATTTTATTATAAGCTTTTATTTAAGTCTCACCCTCCCCGTTGTCTGTAATGGAATTTTGCAAGTTTAATTTGACCCAATTTCCGGTTTCCGATTGAGCTGAAATTTTGCACGAATATGCAAATCGCGTGATAATGCAATATTATGATGACGTGGAGCTGATCTGATGATGCAGCTGGAAGGTGGCCATAGGAACTCCGTAATAAAACCACGTAACCCCTTCGAGTATGGGCTCGTTTGATTCGTCTTGATGAGTACTTTGTCGCAAGTACAGTCAACAAAAAGTACAGTCACTGAAAAAAAAGCTTGGATTAAAAATGTCATTTTTAACAAAGAACTTGTTATTGGTTTGTAATAAGTCTTGTTTTTAAGAATATTATGAATGCAAAAATTGCGCGGGAGTGTGTTACTCAATCAAGCCGCAACATCAGAACAGATTTGAATGCACATAGATCATACACCGGATGAGAGAAGATATACTTTTTACCAAAAAATATCTGATCCCCTGGAAACGCTGGTAGAGCTGCGAGGTTTACGCTAGTAGTTTTCTAATTTCTAATTACAAAATCTAGTTTATATATCACGGGTAGGTAAGGGACGCTAGATTAAAACCTTTTACTTCTAGGGTAGGGCAAATTTATAAACATAAAGCTTCTGAACTCAGCTGACTCAAAGTATCGTGTTCCATTGATTTCACACAACATATAAAATGACCGCACCCAGTATTTCGCGTTAACCTTGTTACACCGACCCGCTGTATCTACGTTAATAAAAGATAGTTTATTGTAACGTTGACTACGATATACAAAGTATTTTGTCAAAACCCACAAAACAATCCCAATCCAAGTGGTTTTCCC
This sequence comes from Polyploca ridens, assembly GCA_951394255.1. Taxonomy (NCBI): domain Eukaryota; kingdom Metazoa; phylum Arthropoda; class Insecta; order Lepidoptera; family Drepanidae; genus Polyploca; species Polyploca ridens. The sequence goes on along the minus strand of OX596269.1, from coordinate 4,696,933 downwards.
AATGGAGTATAAGTATAGCATGGGGTTCTTCAATAAGGCTGTGTAGAGATTTCTGCAGGGTCGGCAACGCGTGAGTAACACCCCTGGTGTTGCAAGTGTCTATAGGCTGCGGTAACCTCTTACCATCAGGCGAGCCGTATGCTTGTTTGCTACCTAAGTAGTATAAAAAAACAACAGAAGACTTAGCGAGATGATAATCAGAAAACAAACGCATCAAATACATAAGCTAGTTAAACAAATGAGGGCTCAGATAATATATGGATAAGGTTCATAATGATGTGCCTGTTGTAAACCCTGAGCAAAATTATGTTTACAACAATGTGACCAAGACCCATGTCTGAAATACCGCCTACGTTATGAAAAAGGTAATCCCCCTTTAGTACTTATGAGTGAAATAGAGCGCGAAGAATTTCCTCTATTAAAATTCAGAGGGATGAGCATTTGGAAATATGCTCAAATTATAAACTGTCCGTTTAAACCTTCATTCTTTACTAAATCTTCTACATAACTAAGTAGAATGAAATAATGATTATTAGTTTAGTAGTTTCTGCTCCTATTTTATTTTACCCATTTTCCCGAGGGATGAAATATTATCCCTATTATCTATCTAAATCCGTAAGTACACAGTGTGACAGCTCACAAACATTATACAATATCAACGAAATTAGAACCGTAATTTACCAAGCCTAGTGCACATTTTTGAAACTACATAAAATCTCGCTGAAGTTTTCCCAAAGTATTTCGTCCATCGCAAGTCCATATGCGGTGGTATAATTAAGCACACGTTACGTAGTAAGTACGCAATTAAACCGTATTGTTCATGCATTCTCATGAATATTCACAGCGAGCGTCTGTTGTGCTGAGTAATGGGAGGGACTTAGTGCTAACGTTGATAAATAGTTGCCATTGGTCAGGTCAGAGGTAACAAATTGTACATTAGGACCCTTTAAATCATTGACTAAGATATCCATAGAAGAATCATAGCTTTGATCGAGAAATAAAGAGGTTTAGAAATGTTACAATTGATCCTTGGAAGTAATAACTTGAGACTTACATATCTATAGAACCTATGAATAAAAATGTGAAATCCTGTCCGCAACGTAATAGCGTGATAGTACTCCTGAAGGTATTGCCCCTCGACCAACAACCGTAGTATCTCTATAATGGGCCAAGGGTGTGGTATAGGTATCTTCATACACACATGAATCTAAAGCGGTCAAACCTACTCTCTATCAAACTACATTTATAAATTTTACTACAAAAAACTAAATGCACATTTTTCACGAGATCCAAACACATGTATCTAAACAATCGCGTGCCGCGCGAAGTATTCAATCATTCAAGCAACAATTTATCATTCTCTCTGAATATCGCCGCGTGAGCCCTGTCCGGTTATGAAACGGGAGATTGACATTTCTGGGTCTTGTGTGACATGAATACAGATTAATGTGGCATCTTGGGGACACAATTGGGAGTCATATAAAATGTGAAATTATGAGCATTTGCAGCTGGTAAAAAATTCCCAAGTTGATTTATACAGAGCTCTACCATTGTTTTATTAGGTAAACTTCTAAGGTAGCAAACAAGCTTACGGCCCGCCTGATGGTAAGTAGTTACCGTACCCTATTGGCGCTTGCAACACCAGGGGTATCACTCGCGCGTTGCCGACCCTATCTTAATGTTTTAGCACTTTGTCTGCGACGTGGTGATCGAAAATATGCGATCTCTCCTTGCTAGATATTTTAGGCTGACAAGTAGGCCGGTATTCCTGATGGTAAGCGGCTACCGTCGCATATGGACATTAGAATACCAGGGGGATTATGTTATGAATCTAAGCTTGTTTTGAGTATTGCTGAGATTATTGCCGGCTCTTCTCAGCAAATGCAACCTTCCAGTTCCGAACCGGTATTAGAGTCAGACTTTTAATAAGTGCCTGCGAAGGTCTATTTGAATAAATGATTTTGAATTTGATTACCAATGTATTTCCCACCTATACAAAACTGGCTCTCAAGTGCTACTGCTGAAACACACCGGTAAGTGCTTAGTGACATTTTTCAAAATTGGGTAGTAAGTAGCCAAATATTAAACCCTACCACCAGATGGTCAGAAAATCTACATTTTGGTTGGTTACGGTTACTAAATAAATTGTAGTATTTTCTTAAAGTTTCTATACAGGCTACTTCCCTTACCGCCTCAGCTGAATGTCTCCCCATTAATTATTTATTCCCGTAACCTAATTTCATTGCAATTCCTTCCCCAACTTTACTTACAAATAGCCTTTTCTTCGTTCCTCAGTTCGTTACATACAAACGGAGTGTTTTATTTTTAACTATCAAGTAAATAGGTCAACGTCTGTGGTGGAAGAGAAACGTCGAAACTTGTCTGAGTTCTCTCGTAAAGCCATTTATCGCATCACTCTGTATATAAAACTTCAAGGATAACAGTATTGTCGAGGGTTTCTGATACATATTGATCTTACAAGAGTTTTGATTGTATGCTCTCAAATATATTGCGGTGCTATCAAGTGGGAATAAAAAATAGTATATTACGTGATAACTCACCTAGGACAGGAAAGTAAGAAATGTCAAGCCGAGGTCGAAAAACATGTGATCTGAGGCTTTCTTATTTCCTGCCCAAGGTGTATATACTATTTTTCTCCTCGATGGAGGCGGAAAGCATTTTCGTTTAGCGCAGCGGGACGAAATTTGACGCTTTCCGCCCGGAAGGAAGAAATACCCTTTTTTTTACAAGCTTTTATTTAGTTTCTCATGTCCCGGTGTCTGTGTCTATAATCAAATCTTGCTAATTAAATGTGACCCACTTCTCGGTTTCTCATTAAGCAGAAATTTTGCATGCATATGTAAATCGGATGACAATCCAATATTATTATTACATGGAGCTGATCTGATGATGGAGCCGGAAGGTGGCCATGAGAACGACGCAACTCTATCGAGTTTGGGCCCGTTTGATTCGTCTTGACAAGGACTCTGGTTCTAAGGTTCCGTAAAATTATCATGTTGATATAATGATCAAAATAAAACATCTTCTATAGATATGTCCTATTTTAACTTATTTTTTTAAAATATTGTTTACTTATTATTCTTGCGGAATCCTGAAAGCGCTTCAAGCTAGATAGATAGCAGGCGCCCATGTGGCTACCAAAGTTTACATAAATCACAAATTCACGATGTAGTATTCACTTGTTTATCTTTTGCGTCAAACTTTATTTGTACAATTTAAGCAGTAAATTTTCTGAAAAAAGTGAGATAATCTATTCTGTCGTAATGCAATCTGTGGAAATAGGATTTACAATATCCAAATGGCGCCTAGATAACGAAAAACTATATTCTGAAGATGTCTTCAGAAAATCAAGTTAATTCTTATGCACTGGCGTATAAAATGTACAGTGTACACCGTCAATCTTATACCTCGGCTACACGCTCCGTCTTGCATACGCTATTCAAAGCTGTACAAAAAAACGAAACATTGTAGGTACAGTGGCCACACGTCCAAACAAGCATGTGCAAACCGAATAGTATGATGAGAACTCATACATTCCCATCACACGTTTTGATACGTGAGTCGTCAAATGGTCGTCGATTACAATTTTGCCGGACTGAAGCGCGGCTTAAATGACCAGCCACACGGCGCGCAAGTCAAAACTGTGCAATCTAAAACTGCGTATGCCAATCTTCAGCATGTTTCGATTGGAGCTGCGCTTCAGGGCAAGTTAGCACCGACATTTTTTGCGATTAGAATTTAGTCGCAACAGTGACTGGTCGTATCGTTGACACAAAAAAACCCCGCGGTATTACCTGCGTTCCCGGGATAAAAAGTAAATTACTCGGGAATAATGTAGCCTGTGATGAAGTATCCTATTAGTGAAAAAAAAATGTGATTCCGACTGGTATTTCCAGAGATTAAAGCGTTTAAAACAACTATCAGACAAAGAAACTCTTCAGCTTTATATATTTGTAGCGTGGCTTTATTATATTAATATCAAGATAGAAGCTTTTCGAGTTGGTAGGCAGGAAAAAGCTTGAAAATACTGAAAAAAAAAATCGACATCGACTTTGCTTTTTTCCCCGCACACCATTAGGGAGCAGGAACGGGGAATAACGTATACGAGCCTTAAAATATTGCCTTTACCTGCCTGTGGGCCTTGATTAAAGGAAGGTCGATGTTGCGGCTGCCCCAATTTCATCCATTTAAACCCCTAAAGAGGTATTAAATTTTTAGCTGTTTCGGGATTTTGTCGGTACCTCTACCCCAAAAATAATTATCATAATACTTCATACCTACGGATTATCAGAAAAATTCAACAATTTTGTTAGCGTGATTTTACATAAATATCCCAATTAAAAGGCAACACTTTCAGGCAACATTACAGTTTAATGCATAATTTTGGTCGATCGTTTCAGTGAAAAGCTAAAGCTGGTGGTAGTCCTTGACCTTCCAATCCTTCCCTCTGACAAACCTTGGCCGAACGTGAGTTAGCCTAGCTCCTATAAAACCTAGGAAATTGTACAAGGAAATAATTCAAATTTAACCGACGACCTGGTCAGGGTCGCTGGGCACCGCTGGATGCAAGCGGCCCAAAACCGTTCGAAGTGGAAATCAATGCTATATTCAGCAGTGGACATCCCTAGGCTGATTTGATGATGAGAATTATTTACGACTAGGTTTTGTTACATATTTCCACGTCTCCTTGATGACAAATTTTTATAGACACGTTTCACTGAGACGGTTATATGTAGTTGCATGATCGCGAGATGATTCACCCAGTCATTCAAGCGCATCTATGGATGTTTTTGGCTACAGTTTTAAAAGCTTTAAATTTTTATCTGTTCTAATTACCGAGTCATCAGTACAACATCAGGGTCCATTCGCTATAATAAGAAACATGCTGGTCTGTTTTGTTGTTTGGTTGTGATTTCAAACGGTACAGCAATGGTCGTAGGAAGAATTTTACAAGGAGCTTGTGTGTATTAGTGAAGGAAATAATATACAAAAGTTTTAGCATAGCGTTAGAGTCACAGATATACATCTCAATAGATGACGCGAGTGTATGTACTTCGCGTGTCAAAATCTGTACAAAAAGGGAGAACAATGTTCTTTTGAAACTGTTTGTCAGGGAACTCGCAGAAGGCTGGATGTCCACCAGCGATGTGTAGCGAGGGATGTGTTTCGCTGACAAATAGGATAGCTTCATTTTCACCTTAATCATACGGATGGAGGGACTTGCGTTATCTATTTAGATTTATGTCTGTGGTTAGAGTCTACTTTTCTACCCCCCTAGCAAGCCATCACCGTCTAATCGCCAATAATCTACCATGCCTATCAGCTGCATTATATTCTTCTAGATCTTGTCTTCTAGGTGATAATCCTTGGGTGCGCCATGTTATGACGTATCACAGTTTGGTTGTGGTTGAGTCATTGTGACAAGCTTTTATATTCGGTATTTGATACCGATAAAATATCAAAAATTTCCACTATAGTTCAACGAATTCAAGGGAATGGCAACATTCAGTTCATGGCCTTAATTGTGAAGATTGGAACACATTGGGAATGTTTAACTTTGCGGCTCGCCAGGCACTCAATCTTTCGTCATCGACATCTCAAATATGTACGTAAACAAATCCTTGGCAAATAGCCAATGCCCTAACCACGCTGTTGACTTTTGTTCCCTTATTGACAGCCTAAGGTAACCGAGAATAAGAATAAGAATATTTCATATAACATTATATGAAATATTGTTCATTTACTAAATAAAAAACTGGTGGTAGCTTAGTACTTTTGACCTTAATAAGTGCCCTATAAGGACCAAAATTGAATAAATGGCTTTAACTTGAAAGACATTATACTAGTGTCTATTATAACCTTACGTGTCTTTTGTCCTGTTTTGACGTCGTATGTCAAAGAAGGACGTATACAATCCTCTATGACGCAAGTAAGGTTATAATAACATTGTTTTAAGAGATGGTGGTTGGCCCTCTGAGTAACTCAATAATTCCACAGATTCTACTGATGAATTGAATTGAATTCAGTACGTGGATTACGTAACTTTATGACAATGAAATTCAGATTGAAATAACCTTTGAATCGGTAGAAATATTACAAAATCGGAAATGGTTCCATTTCTAATGAACCACTGTTTGTATTTGCAGTTATCAGAACGTAAAAAAGTGATCAGAAAACCGCTATATTGAACCGATTTCAATTCGAAAATGATTGAAATTTTTTTTCGCCCCACTGGACAGGTTTTCCTACCATATTTTCTTTTATAAACGTAAACCACGATAGCTAACTATCCTCCAAATGTCATGGTTCTATGACCAGTCCCCCTAAAAAGGAAGCTAAAGCAATATTGCTGACGCAATTAATTTTTTCGAATTCTCGTCAGATCCTACGTAATTTTAATATTTTTTGGTATACTAGTCACTCATTATATACAATTCAATTCAATAAAAGATTCGGAATTGATAAATTGCATAAAATCTGCCGTAAATTCGAAAAACTGAATTGCGTCAGCAATATTGCTTTAGCTTCCTTTTTAGGGGGGCTGGGGTTTATGCTCTGCGTTGATCTCTCATTATCAATCATCAAGGCTTAGTTCTTTTATATAAACAGAAGATGGTATAAGTAATATTTTTAAATAAGTCATTATGTACATGATTTTGTTTGATACTAATGACATTTTAATAGTACCGTGAGTGCCCTTAACGAAAAAAGTTTCAATGCTATTTGACTATGCGGCATCCTATTATTTGAGCATTATATAAATAAAGCAATCATACAGAGAGCATAATGTCTGTGTATATTTTTAGTACTCCATTTTTTTAAGGAAATTTTATGTGTAATCTTCTTTCCCCCTTATTAATAATAAAGTTATCAAACGTTGATTAGCTAAAATTCCGAAGTCTTTATCTGACACTTGACATTTGGTGATCGAAAGAGTGAGACGGGGCACACTATTACACTGATTTAGTTAAAAGGGGGTTTGTATTTAGCCTAGGTTTTTTTCACTACCGCTCTTAAACATCGTGTAAAATAGGATACATCAAATTTTCCTATCCCTACTGAAGCTCAAGTCTCTCCCCGAAAAACGAGAGTGAAAAACCTTTTAAATCGTGAACGCAACTCACACTTGACACATATTTATTCTGTTGATGTTACCTTATCAAGTATACAGATCACGCAACCGGTTATTTCCCGAGGGAATTCGTAACAAATAAATATGTATCCGATATCTATACTCGTATATCGCGATTTTTTCGGGGTTTGGTACAACATGTCTTTAAATATTACGAGCTGTGATACGTAAGATGAATTTGTTTACATAGAAATTATATAACACATTTGATACCATAGCAAGGTGGTATGGTTCTTTGTAGTACTGGTCGGCTACCACCCTGTTGATAAATAATCTGGCTCCAACTGCCTACCGGGGAGTTCACTGCCGACTTACTAACGTTTTTCGTAATGGCATACTTTCGAAAAAACGTATTTTGAACTTATGAACATTCGCACTACAGTCGATCGGTGTTTCGTTACGAAATACAGTCTCGGTCGTCAACGCACCAGTTATACCACTGGCAAGCGTCTATAGGCTACGGTAACCGCTTACCATCAGTGCCGTAGTATGCTTGTTATACCTCGGTAGTATAAAAATTGCATTTAAACCAAAAAAAATATATTTCATTGATAGAATAATTGCATGAAGAATAATAAATGTTTCCAGATGAACCTCTATTGTTAATGTAATAAGTTTTGTCCACTAAACATTTCCCTGTCGCCATGTCGTGACATACGCCCATAGCCCATTCATTATGAAGCTACCTGTACATCGCATACGTAGAATAGATTAAAATTAACTCAAGTCACGAAGGCTTACAAAAAATAGCTTAGATGAGTTTTATGGATGACATTTCAACATATAGTTCAGTACCCCGAGTGTAAGGCGCCGATCCCACAGAAAAGAGTTCTAGAGTTCCGCGTTCCGAGTTCCGAGTTTCGCGTTCACTATTAAGCACACAGGAAGCAGTCTATGAGTTCTAGAGTTCTGCAATATTCGCTACTGATCACACGTCATACACTTTTTTTACTTTTAAAGGCGCCGCATATCTTACAGTGATCGCGGAATGCAGAACTCTAGAACTCTTCTGTGTGGGTTTGCGTTTACGACATTTCTCTATTGGAATTGGCACAGCGCCTCTGGCGGAATACTCATGGTACTAATTTCTCCCATACAAATTTATAGTTAACGCAAACGCATTAGTTACTAACATCAATTCTTTACACTCGGGGTCAGTACCCCTAGTATAGTGAGGTTTAAGACTTCCCTTATACAGAGTAGAGTTCTTCCAAATATCATCTTTTCGGAACCTAAGTTGTGTTTTCTGGGCTGAATACTGACCTACATTAAAAGGTCTGCTGAACAACATCGGCCTTACTTATAAAAATTGGCTAATCATCATCTAAGCAACTAATTAACTAAGTACATCTTAACCTCTTAATAAGCGGTTATAATATTTCTACTTATAAACATTAATTAGCAGCGTCTTAACTAATGAGCAGTTAAGTCACAAAAAAATATTTTACTCTGCCAATACCGCCATGTGTTGACAGCATAGAATATTTTTGGACTCAATATCGGACCATAGAAATGGTTAAATAGCAACATTACGCCAATCAATCCCAAAATTAAAAAGTTGTTTGTCAAAATGAAACGTCAAATCAAAGATTTATTTATGTTTATGAATGAAATAAGTTTTGTACTTGATTCTTGGTTTATCGGTTAGTTCGGATTAATTTGGATTTATTCAATTATTTTCTTTACTAAATCTATATCTTTGTCTATGTTATTCTATTTCTGTATCGTTCAAATCTTGCATCGAATTTGCTCTTATATTATACAATTTTGGTCTCCTAACCGCACCTCTTCTTATTTATTCTTCTAAAACTCCGTATTTCATCCAAGTCTTTCCGAAATGTAGGTACTTAATATTTGTTCGTTTTCAAATATATCCATTTGGTAGAAATTAAAATCGCCACATTTAAAACCAAATTCAAACCACACACCGCAAACAGCCAAACTCGTTCCAAACACAAATTATACGTGACAGTAACAGACGGACATGTACAAATGTACATCAAATCAGCTGATGTACAGCCGCCATCTTGTTACTTAAAATGCTAAGACGGCGCTAAACAAGGGTCGGCCGTTGATTAGTTTGACATCTACTAAGAGACGCTACTTAGTAACTGATTAGGGCTAAGTAACGTTTATAAGTAAGAAATATTCCTAAGTAGTACCTACGTAAGCGTTAGTTAAATTTTAATTAACGTTTATAAGTAAGGCTGCATATTTTTAGGACCATCTATCACCAAATAAAATACTTTTCATACAAAGATTCCGGTGAACGGAAAACTTTTCATTCAATAATTGTACTAAGTAAGGTCACAAAGAAATTTACTTTTTTCTTAAAATAATAAATATTCCGTATACTCAAATGGTATTTACAGTAATCCGCAAGGGATCTCAACAATTTGTATGTAAGTATATGGTTTGGGTATTACTCAGAAACTTCGCTAAGTTGTGGGTTAGAAACGCCAAACTGGTTAAGTTTTCTTGCGGAGATATTGCGCGTGTTACACTTTGCTGAAAGAAGATTTAAATTATCGTGTTTCTTTTTATTGTAACTTTTAATTGCTCTTGTTATTCATTCGAATTATCCGCTGGTCCCGGGTTCGCTTCACAAGAAGGACAGATAGGTGTTAAAAAATTCCCGGAATGACTTGTGTGATTTACTTACTATTGGAGCAGATTCCAAGACTAGATATTATTTAAAATCGTAACATTTTATTGAAAAGTACTTGGTTACGTTAATTAATGTAGACCCAAATAATTGGACTGTTTTACAAAAACCTTAAACCGACTTCAAAGTACACTAAGAAGTAATCAAATCCTGATCTGATGACAATGGGACCAAACGGGAAGTGTAACCTTTCAAATAAAAAAAGAATTTTCCAAATCGGTTAATAAATGACTGAGTTATGAGGTAACAAACAAAAAAAAAAAAAAAAAAAAAAATACATTCGAATTGAGAACCTCCTCCTTTTTTTGAAGTCGGTTAATAAAGAATCCGTGACCAAACAGCAAAATAAACTGGCCTTCTTCGATGTAAATAATTCAGTGCGGTGCGGTAAAATAAAAATGAGTGTTTCTGTTGGGCTGTTAACTTAGCTAAGGACTTAAGTGCGGAAGTGAAGAACTGTTTTAGGCCTTTCTGGGCTTTGTGTGCTTACCACTTTCGGTTAGGCTACATCATTACTTAACATAATGAGTAACACAAACACAGGTCTATTAAAAAAAAAACTGGCCAAGTGCGAGTCGGAGTCAAACACGAAGGGTTCCGTAACTAAAGACGTTTCTTGTATAACGTTATTTGTTGTAAATAATTAAAAGATCTTCCACAAAAAAAAACCTTGCTGAGTTTCTTGCCGGAGTCTTCTCAGTTTAAGTGTATTCCGAACCGGTGGTAAATTCAACTGTATGTACATAACGTTCATAAGTGCCTTACTAAGGCCTAAACTGAATAAATGACTTTTTGATTTTGATTTTGATTTTGGTTGTTATAGCGGCAATAGAATTACACATTTTTTCAAAATTTCAACTGCTGCCTATTAAATAAATAAAATAAAATAGCTTTATTTTTGCCTTACAATATTTGGACATCTATGGATCTTAAGTATATCATATTTGAACATACATGCTAATGTTTCTTAGTACATAATAGTTTATTTCCTTATTTATTTGTTAATAGTGTTAGATCGATAAATGAGTAAGATAGGTGTTGTGCAAGGTCCGCTGTTAGCGGTAAAAGCCTCTACCTATTACGGTTCATGAAATACAGCCCACTGACAAACAGACGGACGGATGGACAGCGGAGGCTTAGTAATAGGGTCCCGATGGCAACCCTAAAAAAAGCAAGATTTATTTGATAACACTTTCAATTTGAAACCCCCAAAATAATCATTGGTAAAAATTAAAGATTTGTAGAGAAGTGATGAATTTATTCAAAAATGTTATGATGATATTCAAAACCCCATAATTTTGTTGTCCATATTTATGGATAATGTCCCTACAATTTGGCAAATTATTTAAACCTGGTATCATTTTAGAGCTGGAAACCCTTTATTGATGTGACGTGGCACTCAATCAGCCAATCAGGAATAGAGTAGTGCATGACACATTAGAGTAGCCAATCAGTAAAGTCTTTGATAAGGTGCTACATGGTGTCCTAATTGGAAAATTATCCGTATATGGCTTTTCTGGTTCTATTCTTAAATGGTTTGAGTCGTATTTGTCCAATAGATCTTTTTATGTTGTTGCAAACGGTTTTTCATCCGAGTCTTTTGGAATAACCTCGGGTGTGCCACAGGGCTCTCATCTTGGCCCTATCTTGTTTAATATTTTTGTTAATGACCTTCCAAATTGCTTTCGTTACTCAAAATCTTATATGTTTGCTGACGACTTGAAGCTGTCTAGAGTTATCGAATCGGAGAGGGATGTATCGCTGCTTCAATGTGATTTGATCTCATTAGAGGAGTGGTGCGAGTTAAATGGAATGCAATTAAATGCAAATAAATGTTTTTATGTTAGGTTCACTAGGAAAAGAACACCACATCCATCGTCATATCAAATAGATAGGAATTTCCTCAAGGAAGAAGACGTCGTGAGGGACCTAGGCGTATTGTTGGATAAAAAACTGACCTTTGTTCCTCACATTGACCATATCACCAGGAGAGCATCAAAAATGTTGGGCTTTATATTGAGAACTGGAAAAATGTTCAAGAATGGATCAACAAAACGGTTACTGTACTGTACATTGGTTCGGTCCATTCTCGATTATGGGAGTGTAGTCTGGCGACCCCATTTCGCTTCTCATTCTTTGCGGATTGAACGAGTGCAGAAGAGGTTTGTGCGGCATCTGGCGTACTCTGCTGGTGTGTCCTGGAGATCGTACTCTTACAGCAGTAGTTTAGTCAAGTTTAACATGATCTCCTTAGATAGACGTTGGGATATGTTGGATATGACATTTCTGTACAAAATTCTGCGTAATCATATATGCTGTCCGCAATTGCTGAGTAGATTCTCGTTCAGAGTTCCTTTAAGGTTGCCTCGCGTTCCCATTGCTCCCCTGGTGTGTCCCTTTCGTAGAAGCGTCTTTGGTGCCAATTCACCAGTCCCACGACTGAGCAAATTGTATAACAAATGTAGTGGAGCGACAGATATACACCAATTATCTTTGCAGGTATTTAAACAGCAAATTAGAGTTTTCCTTATGGCCAGTTAAGATTTGTTCATTTTGCATTGATTTTGCTAATCTATGTTAATTAAAATCTTATGTTAAAACTTGTTGTTTTAAACTTTATAAGTATTTAGCCCATTTATTTCGGTACATGTTATGTTTACCTTTAATTGGTTATACATTAAGTTTCAGTACGTGTTTAGTTTTAAGATGTATTTGATAGTAAAAATGTAATAGCCGTTGGTGAACTAATAAATTAAATTAAATTAAATTAAATCAGAAACCAGAATAGCCCCTAGAAAGAACGACACACTTTCGAGAATATTTCCATTCCTTTTCCTCTAACGCTATCCCATAAGGCTCTCCCACCCTACTCCGCCCCCCCAGATCTCTTAACCGCCCCCCTGGAGAATTTTGCCTGAAAGAAACACTGTTCATGATACTGATTGCTCATTTTCAATGTCTTGAAGTATTGTATAAGTGTGTTATCAAATATAGCTAAACGAAACCAAAACGCCCAGCATTTACATTGTTTACCGCAAAAACTTTAGCTTGGCAGGTTTTCCACTGTGTGCCGTTTATCGCATGTCAAAGTTTCACATAAATTATAATACTTACCCCTCGTAAAGTTTTCTCGCAATTACGTTGAATGCCAAAAGTTTTTGATGAAATAAAAACAAGGTATTTTTTGAAATCTCACAAATGGATAATTTTATATTAGTGTTTTTGTTTGTTTGAAAGAATTTTTAATTGAAATAAGAACAATTATTTACCCAGAATGAAATTTGACCTGACAAGTAATTTTTTTAAACTATGGATATAGTTACTTTTGGTGACCATAGTCTGATGACCATAGCAAGTCATGTGTTCGAAGGTTTAAGTACAAGAAGCTCAGAAAGGAACTGGCTGATGGCTTCTGCATATGCTGGTGGCGTTTGGTCAACTGAACTCAACTCGCCAGTCGCCGGCCAAATCACAGAATAAAATTTATTAGTACAAATAAATGCAAAGTTGATGCGATGTGAGGCGGGCGGTGGGAGCGGTGCGAGCTACGGCACGCACACTTGCACAATGTACAGTCTGCTCACTCACACATTGACCCCTCATGGCCACAGCGCGACAGCAATAGATATGTTAAATACAAATTTTAAATATAAAAAAATAGGTTTTTAACATATCTATTGCTGTCGCGCTGTGCCCGAGCTATCCCGCCCGAGGGCGATAGAGACAACTACAGCTTGGACCGATTATACCTATTTAAATTTATTATATATTTTATATTTTCGCTATTTCGTAATCCCCGGTTTCCTCCTCCAAAATTGGATCGATTAAAAAAAAAAACAAGAATCATAATAAGAAGAGCTTTGGCTATGTCTGTCGGTTTTCCTTTGTTTTATTATATTCGTCAAAGTTCGCTGGACATCTGATAAGGGCGTTAAAATGGTACAGTAGTACCCAATTAATATGGCTTACCGATGTACCTGCGCAGAAGATACATTTTCAAAACGTGGGAAACGCTATTGGACGACAGCTGCCGTCATGATAGCGCGCGCCGTGCGGAAGGGCGTGTCTTGCGAGTGAGACGGAACTAACAGCTGCAGTGTATTATGAACCTTATAATAGTGATCTAAGGTTGATTGTAAGTTTTAAGCATTCTTTCGTTAATCTTCGGGGCCATACTTTCTTTTCTGTGCGAACGAAGATTCACGACGCGCCATATAAGTTGGGTAATACTGTATGTTTTTGTGATTTTAGAAGGCTCCTAATTCTTATAATAATTAATTTATGGAGAAATCACAACCGAGAGACATACAGTGGTACCTACAGATTACATGGTAAAATTATGTTAAAAGTATTATATTGCTCTAGTGTCATTATCCAGAGAGGAAACTGAGGATTACGTTTGTATGGAACATGTTCGTGAATGGAATCTACGACCTGCAGCGTGATAGGTGGAATTTTAACCAACCACGCCCTGGCCCGTCAATCTATCCAACAAAACGTTTCTGTGCTTAAAAATAATTAGAAAGCACGTACAAAGTCGCTGGAAAAGTTTACCCATAACATTTTAAACATACTTGAGTGAAACAATCCTGTATTTCGCACACATTTGTGTATAAAAAGCAAAGGATACTTTCCTATGTATAACTCGGCCCATCTCTCCCCAATACGAGGGAAAATATTGCCCGTATAATTTTCCTTTGGCCTTCCCTTGAAAATAAAAACGGTCGAGTTGATTTCAGAATATGATATTCGTACATGCTAGGTCGAAGTGGCGATGAACTTTGGAGACAGTAGATTATGTGCATCAATTCGGGTTTAGCTTGGTTTCTCAAAATACTTCGTCCACTTTTGAGCAATCCACTAAAGAAGGATTTTATAAATTTATACCCCAAGTGGGTGAAAAGGGGGTTCATTAGTTTCATGACCCATCTATTCTATAGGTTTAAAGATCTATGCTTCAAATATAAGCCTATTTTAAAATGTATGCAACCTATTTCTTCGATTGATAAAATCGTCTTTATTCCTACTTCCCTAGGGGCCATTTTTGAAGAAGGATTGAGGTACCAAGTTACATTTACTACCAGGGAATCGTAATATCTTGGAAACTTGGAATAGACAAATGGAAATGTTATGTTTGTATAGTGTGTGTAACTGAAATAAATTGTTAGAAACATTACTGAATAGAAAGCTAATGTGAATAATAATTATTATATCCATTTGGAAAATACAGACAAGCAATATCAAGGTTAGTTTTTAGATGGATGACATAAATATCAAGTCAAGAATAAGAACTGTTTTTTTTAATAAGAAACTCGTTATTTGTACAATTACAACAGCCAATTCAGCAAACGTTTTGCGAATTTCAAATTGAAACACGGAGAAGGTTTAATTTGAAATACACAATACATTTAGAATTTCCAATTTCACTGTATTTCGCATGGCGCATAGCGTCCAGTCTACGACATTGCTACGAAATTCAATGTAGAATGCTACGCGCGTAGCAATACCTACTACGATGACCTACGATACGTAGCGCATGACTTTGTATGTAGTTGTTATATCTATCTCGCTCACACATACTATACGTGTAAGGAAAATAAATGCACGAGAAAATTGCATTAGTAAAATTGCAACTAGAGCTAAATAGATGCTACGAACTTTGATACTCTACAAATTACGCTCCATAGTTATCTGAAATATTGCCGTCTCTGTCATTGATAGGTTGATTTGATAGTCCTATTATTACAATAAATGTTTAGTTTTCGTCTGCAATCAATTTTGAGGTCAAAGAGTACGTAGTGTCTTTTATATGTCATTCGCTTTGAGTTAAACATTTTAGTATTTTGATAGTTTTAGGCAGATACTGGTCACCTAGCTGCGTGCCAAAAGTCCCGTAGTTATATTTTATCTAATCATAAAATACTTGAGTCGGTTATGAAAACACACTACAATTTATAGATATGTTAGTTCACTGACCCTCGTGCTTGTTAGCATTAGTAGAGGAGTAAGCAGACATGACTCTCGGAGTGACAAAATTTTATGTCTATACGTTCATTCAGTATAATCCGGGCGTAAAAAATGGGTCACACAATATTTCAGTGTAAGCGGGCAGTTTCGTAAGGATTTTTGAATTTCGAATCAGGAATTAAAGAATGCGATAGAATTCCAGTTTTAAAATTGTAACGACGAAGTAATTATATGTCAGACTTTTGGCGGGAACTTGCAGAGTGACATAGCGTTTTCATTTTTATTTTCATAAATTCGTGTATTTTGAGTTTTATTGCATATTATCGGTGGTATTTTATCCAATAAAGATCAATCCATGTGCACCAGTGATGTGAAATGAAATGAATCATGTGTATCGTGAATTTTCAAACTGTCTCAAGAAGTCCGTGAAAAGTTTTAGTACAACCACCATTGTACTAAAACATGACGGTAACTGACTGAGGACTATTGTGAACGTGATTTATTGTGACTAGAACTTATAATATAACTGGAAAATGGCAAAATACACAAGCCGTGTGACGCCAAAAACAAAAAAAAAATATATGTCACTGCCAATGATATTATAATAGAGATATGCTACCCTCATACTAAGCGGCGTTCAGTTATTGTTGAATTAGGTGAATGCGATAGATAATACGGAACGTATGGTACAGAAAGAGATAGCTATATGTAGCCGCCAAGCAAAATTACGACAATTGTCTGAATTTGTCTGCAACAATTAGCTTGCGTTAATGCGATATCTACCTCTTTTTATTATAATATCATTGGTCACTGCAATAAAAAAACTGAATAAAAACGCACCGGACCTTACCTCCTTATTATAAGGGCTAAAGTCTATCTTTCAATGTTATCAGACATCATAGCAATTTCACAAAATTCTTCAGTCTATAGGTACTTAAAATAGGTGCTATTTATTAAACGTACACCTTAGTTTCTCGCACCCAAAGTTATATATCGCTAGTGTCATTTACATGAGAACGAGCCTCCTTATTATGTGGGTTGAAGTCGTAAATCACATTCCTCGAGGTAGGGTTGCCACAGGGAAGTGTGGAAATGATGTATTGTGTGTAGTACGAGACGATACTGGCTTACGTGTTGCGAAGAGATTGAATACAGGAGAAAATAAATGTTTGCAAGTGTCTTGTGAATCTAGATGGTTTATAGAAAATGAAAAGCATTCCCTATTCTACCATTATAGGTACCGTCATTTAAGGTGAGATTGGAGTCATTGTAAATGGCTTAGGGCGATAATTGCTCTGTCACAGCTTAATTCTCTACGGAGATAAAGACGAGAGTGAGTTCTGGATCGTCAACGATACGAGTTTCCAGTTTGTTTTAGTCACAGCTTACCAACTACGTAAGGAATCGGTGTTTTTAGTTTTTGTTTTTTATATACAGTATTGTTTCGTTTTTGAGATAGATATTATATTAAAAATGGTAAAAAATCTTGTAATTTTTGACCATTTTTAGCAATAGCCCATCCCCTCTCCACTTCAGAAATAATTTAATTAAATTTCTAATCCAATATTCGGGCTTGGGTCAACATTCAAAGTATCGGAATGTCAGGTCTTTTTACTCATTCCGTTTATAGCTAGAGACCCATCGCATATGGATGGACGGACAGACAGCAGATTGGCAGCAATTGGGCTCGGTTTTACGGTACGGAACCCTGACAAGCTTTAATTAAACCAAATAAACATGCAGACTCACTCCTTCTTCACTTTATAATATAAGAAAATTTAAACCACATTTTTTATGTCACGGTGACAGGTACCTATGTAATTACCGAACTACTCGCGCAAGTAAGTTTCCTCTACACAAGTTTGCCAGCCCTATCTCCAACCTGTTGTTTCCCTACCGTGACTCGGGAAATTGAAACTAATTACAGGGCTATTAGGTTGTAAATTGAGCGAAGTGTAACGATAATTTTCAGTTGATAATTTGATACATATTAACTGTCCATGACACATTTTAGCTGCCTATATTACGTCACTCTCAATAAGGGTGTATTTAGTGATCGTGAAGTAAATATACTGTCTAATAACATTACTTAAATATACGTATCAGGGAAGGTTTAAAAGGCACAAAGTTTTGGGAAAGCCATATGTGTAATATTCAGATAAATCCTTCCACAAAATGTCCTGGAAAACAATGTTATTTTCAACACACTTGCTCGTAAAGTGACTTTTATTGCACCGATTTTAGTTTCATAATGCAGCTTATTTCGCACTAGTGCTTTTTACTTTACATTACCGCACAGTTTTATGATAGGTATGATCCCGATTATGTTAAGTTTGTACGTCACTGCGTTAAAAACGTTACGGTACGTTAAATTAAACGGTTAAAAAAAATCTGTGCACCATATTTGTTAACGTTCTCATTGTGTGGTTGACGATTATCAAAAATCGACTTTTGATTATTACACTATCGACTCCCTTATCGCTTAATACCGCCTCGTGTGTAATGACCAACATTGCACACATGTATCATAATGATACCATAGAGATAGAATATTTGTAGAGTGATTGTGCTAGACTCTCGTACAATCAATCTAAACTAGAGTATATGCCATGACACAGCCGCGTTTGCATTTTAATAAATTGAAGTGTAAGTTTTGGAAGCGAAAATCATTTTTCTTAAATCATGGAAGAAGTGCATTACTTATTTCCTTTGTTGTGAAACTCTTGATATTAATCATGATCCAAGAAAACAAGGTCTGGCATTCCGGGAGAGACACTTTTTACGTCACTATCCAGTTGCCACTTTATTGTAAGGAACCACTGAATTATGGAAATATTTTCAGTCACTATTTTGTCAAAAATATGTACTAAGCATTTTAACTGTCATATCGTTTAACTAATCAAACAAAAAAAATAAGTAAACTTGAGTGAGCATATTGTTTTGAATTAAAACCTTCAGGTTTTATTATATTCCCACCGGAAATACTAGGGGTACGGGGAGTCATGATTACACACGACTGGTAACACAAAAACGCGCTGTCTCATTGACATTCTGCCGCTTTGAGTTAAACATTTTAGTATTTTGATAGTTTTAGGCAGATACTGGTCACCTAGCTGCGTGCCAAAAGTCTCGTAGTTATATTTTATCTAATCATAAAATACTCAAAAGCAATGTATTCGGGCTCTCTGTGATGTGCCACCCTTAACTTCGTGCCGACCACTTTTTGTAAAATTGAAACTTTTAAGTGTACCATCCTTATACATATTCGAATGTTGTAAGTTTGTAAAAACACACTCTCATCTATTCAAAAAATACGGTGACATAAAACCTAATACTCGATTCCATGAGAAATTAATCCTCCCAAAAATAAAAACCCATTTGTACCACAGGAACTGCTATCCCATGGCCATACACATATATAATAAATTACCAGAGTCTTATAAAAGCCTGACAATAATTCAATTTAAGGCCAAATTATTTAAGTGGCTTACTGAGAGATGTTTTTACACCCTAGACGAATATCTTAAATATGACAAAACTTGGTAAATAATTATATAATTTGGACATCTCATTTAATTTAATTTGATTATTATTTTATTATATTGTATTACATTAATTATTAGATTCAATTTAAATTTATAATTTTGCATGCTATTCTGTAGCGAAATGTGTAGACCTTATTTTAAGATAACACCTCAATGTTACGACATTTCTGGCGAAATAAACAATTTCATTTCATTGAGTCGGTTATGAAAACACACTACAATTTATAGATATGTTAGTTCACTGACCCTCATGCTTGTTAGCATTAGTAGAGGAGTAAGCAGACATGACTCTCGGAGTGACAAAATTTTATGTCTATACGTTCATTCAGTATAATCCGGGCGTAAAAAATGGGGTCACACAATATTTCAGTGTAAGCGGGCAGTTTCGTAAGGATTTTTGAATTTCGAATCAGGAATTAAAGAATGCGATAGAATTCCAGTTTTAAAATTGGAACGACGAAGTAATTATATGTCAGACTTTTTGGCGGGAACTTGCAGAGTGACATAGGGTTTTCATTTTTATTTTCATAAATTCGTGTATTTTGAGTTTTATTGCATATTATCGGTGGTTTTTTATCCAATAAAGATCAATCCATGTGCACCAGTGAAGTGAAATGAAATGAATCATGTGTATCGTGCCTTTTCAAACTGTCTCAAGAAGTCCGTGAAAAGTTTTAGTACAAACACCATTGCAGTAAAACATGACTTTTATGGACGGTGACTGACTGAGGACTATTGTGAACGTGATTTATTGTGACTAGAACTTATAATATAACTGGAAAATGGCAAAATACACAAGCCGTGTGACGCCAAAAACTAAAAAAAAAAAATATATGTCACTGCAATAAAAAAACTGAATAAAAACGCACCGGACCTTACCTACCTCCTTATTATAAGGGCTAAAGTCTATCTTTCATTGTTATCAGACATCATAGCAATTTCACACCATTATTCTTCAGTCTATAGGTAGGAATAGGTGCTATTTATTATACGTACACCTTAGTTTCTCACACCCAAAGTTATATATCGCTAGTGTCATTTACATGAGAACGAGCCTCCTTATTATGTGGGTTGAAGTCGTAAATCACATTCCTCGAGGTAGGGTTGCCACAGGGAAGTGTGGAAATGATGTATTGTGTGTAGTACGAGACGATACTGGCTTACGTGTTGCGAAGAGATTGAATACTGAAGAAAATAAATGTTTGCAAGTGTCTTTTGAATCTAGATGGTTTATAGAAAATTTAAAGCATTACATATTCTACCATTACAGGTACCGTCATTTAAGAGGACTCAATCCGTCATACTTTTCATACAAAACCTCTGTACTTATTATGGCGTTGTTAAACATTTATCGTTAGATGTTTTGAACAAATTAGTATCTTGTGCACTATATTTAGCCGTGTATCTAGGCGTAATTAAAAAAAAGTGTGAAACAAATTCAGTCAAAGCCTCCGAAAAACAGCGTTTTTGCCTGAACTTTGGCCATATCTAATGTACCTATAAATTGTAAAAGTAAAGAAAACATTTAGATACCAGGCTTGCAAATGTATTGGAGATTCTAAATAACTAACTTTTTTTTCACAAACTTGTAAGATTTTTTCACAAGAAGTATACTCCTGGAACAAGTTTTTTGAATGCTAAATCATGAATGACGACCTAGCGAAGCGGCCGCGAGTGATCAGCGGAATTTACCGACTGATAACCGACGGCTCTGATGCTGTCTCTCTTTTTTCGCAGTCAAACATTACGTTGGATGAAACAACAAGCTTTTAGACTATGCTTGCGTTGAAGTTGCGCCGGCCACAGAGGGCCGCCTTAAGGTGAGATTGGGGTCATTGTAAATGGCTTAGGGCGTTAATTGCTCTGTCTCAGCTTAATTCTCTAAGGAGACAAAGAGGTTCTAAGCCGGGAGTTCTGGATCGTCAACGATACGAGTTTCCAGTTTGTTTTAGTCACAGCTTACCAACTACGTAAGGAATCGAATGTTTAGTTTTTGAGATAGATATATTAAAAATGGTCAAAAAACTTGTAATTTTTGAGCATTTTTAGCAATAGCCCATCCTCTCTCCACTTCAGAAATAATTTAATTAAATTTCTAATCCAATATTCGGGCTTGGGTCAACATTCAAAGTATCGGAATGTCAGTTCTTTTTACTCATTCCGTTTATGAGCTAGATACCCATCGCATATGGATGGACGGACAGACAGCAGATTGGCAGCAATTTGGCTCGGTTTTACCCTTTGGGTACATACATACATTTGGAACCCTGACTAGCTATAATTAAACAAAATAAACATGCAGACTCACTCCTTATTCATTTTATAACATAAGAAAAGTTAAACCACATTTTTTATGTAACGGTAACAGGTGTACCTACGTAATTACCGAACTACTCGCGCAAGTAAGTTTCCTCTACACAAGTTTGCCAGCCCTATCTGCAACCTGTTGTTTCCCTACCGTGACTCGGGAAATTGAAACTAATTACAGGATTATTAGGTTGTAAATTGAGTGATGTTTAACGATAATTTTCAATTGATAATTTGCCATGACACATTTTAGCTGCCTATATTGCGTCACTCTCAATAAGGGTGTATTTAGTGATCGTGAAGTAAATATACTGTCTAATAACATTACCTAAATATATGTATCAGGAAAGGTTTTTTTTTTTCTATTTTTTTTTTGGGACTTTTATCCTATAAGGATATGTCATTCCCATCATAACCTAAACTAAACAAGAACAATGTTGACTCAAAAATAAGCTTCTGGTCTAAACAAAACTACATTATACATATTCTAACGTGCAAATATAAATCAAACGAATATACATTCATTTGTCGAAAAACCACTTCAACTGGCTAGGTCAAAAATCATCTTTGCAGCAATGGATGTCGGATCAGCCAAAATACTTTGTATTACACCGACATCCATAAAGTTGATGTTTAATGTTCGTATTAATGTTTCTCTCGCACCTCGGTTTTTGACACACTCCATCAACAAATGTTGGACATCATCAATAATATTACAAACATCACAGTTAGGCGAATCTACTTTTTTCATAAGGTGTCCAAACTTTCTTGATGGAATGTGTCCCGAACGAAGTCTATGTGCCAGTATCACATGTTTTCGGCTCAGTTTTATATTAGCAAACCAGGGTAGACGAAGAGGCTGACCCTGTATAGCCTTGTACCAAATCCCTTTTTCTTTTGAAATTATATCGAAGCATTCTTTCCATTCCTTATAACATTTATTTTTGTATTTTGTTAGAACTTCTGAGTAATGCGGAAGAATATTTTTTTCTTGACCTTCTAAAATAGCTTTTTTTGCTAAATTATCAGCCTCTTCGTTACCCTTTAGACCTATATGAGATGGAATCCATTGCAATCTCAGTTGCGTTCCATTTTGATTCATTTCATGATTTTTTTTAAGGATTGTATAGGCTATCGATACACCTCTGCTATGTCCAGAGGCGCATCGAGCCAAATGTTGCAGAGCACTTTTACTGTCCGTAAATATGACAAGATTTTGGTGGCTGATGTTACCCATATAGTATAGAGCTTCTGAGATTGCAACTAATTCCACAGTCATTATTGATACATTAGAACGGAAAGGTTTAAAAGGCACAAAGTTTTGGGAAAGCCATATGTGTAATATTCAGATAAATCCTTCAAAAAAATGCTCCGGAAACAATGTTATTTTCAAGACACTAGCTCGTAAATTGACTTTTATTGCACCGATTTTACTTTCATAATGCAGCTATTACGCACTAGTGCTTTTTACTTTACCGCACAGTTTTATGATAGGTATAAACCCGATTATGTTAAGTTTGTACCTCACTGCAAGTGATATGTGTGTAGACGAAGCATCTTAAATTAAACGATAAAAAAAAACTGTGCACCATATTTGTTAACGTTCTCATTGTGTGGTTGATGATTATCAAAAATCGACTTTTGATTAATACACTATCGACTCCCTTATCGCTTAATACCGCCTCGTGTGTAATGACCAACATTGCACACATGTATCATAATGATACCATAGAGATAGAATATTTGTAGAGTGATTGTGCTAGACTTTTGTACAATCAATCTAAACTAGAGTATATGCCGTGACACAGCCGCGTTTGCATTTTAATAAATTGAAATGTAAGTTTTGGTGTTCTGGAAGCGATTTTTTTTTTTTCTTAAATCATGGAAGAAGTGCATTACTTATTTCCTTTGTAATTTAAACTCTTGATATAATTTTTTTTATACCACTTAGTTGACTAACAAGCATACGGCCCGCCTGATGGTAAGCAGTTACCGTAGCCTATGGACGCTTGCTTATATTTTGTTGCATTGTTTCAGTTATGCATTTCAAGAGGAATGGCATCGCAGTAGACTTTTGACAGTGACAACGAAATAAAAATCCAAAATGGCGGAAGCGGAAGGCGGAGCGAGCGAGCAAGATGATGTTTCATTCTTGCGTACTGTGAGTATATCATTATTTTATTTTACTAATAACAAAATATACTGTTGGTACAGTAGTACCCAACTGATATGGCGCGTCGTGAATTTTCGTTCGCACAGAAAAGAAAGTATGGCTTCGAAGATTAACGAAAGAATGCCTAAAACTTACAATCAACCTTAGATCACTACTATAAGGTTCATAATACACTGCAGCTGTTAGTTCCGTCTCACTCGCAAGTCACGCCCCTCCGCACGGTGCGCGCTAACATGGCGGCAGCTGCCGACCAATAGCGTTTCCCGGGCTTTGAAAATGTATCTTCTGCGCAAGGTACATCGGTAAGCCATATCAGTTGGGTAATACTGTACAAAGTTTTCTCAATGGTTCTGCACAAAAGAACTACATTTGCAGAATTATGAAGAAGTTTAATTGCAAATGTTGATAAACACTTTCAAACGACAAAATATTTGGCCTAAAAACTAAAACGTTGCTCTACAATATGGGAACACAGGGTTTCATCGCAGCAAAAGTCGCTGGTACCTTGTGGAAATGTGATAAGATCCTTATTAGGGTTCTAAAGCTTTGGTGTTAGCCTTAGCTTAGCCTTAATCTATCCCAAAAGCGTAAACATTACATTTTGTCTTCGATTTTCAGTTTCAGTAACATACAACAAATTGTCATGATTAAGTATTGAAAGTTCACAACTGTCATTAAACAAAGCTGTGTAGTATTGTTGGAATTCATCTCAACACATCAGTCACTACTGCACGTTACGGCTTGACGGATCGGTGACGTGACGTTGACGTCACTTAAGGGATGCACCCAAAGTTTTAATTAAAATAAAAACAATGGTGCTGATTCAATTGTTTACGAAATAAACGAATTCTCCCTTATTACAAAAGATGATTTAAGGCAAGTTTAGTAAAACCAGTCACTCAGTCACTTTCTAACGTCATATAACAAATAGAGACGAGGCTATCTTAAACCATGTTTTTTAATAAACTAATTCCTTCTTATTACAAAACATGGTTTAAAGTAAAACCAGGTTTTAAAATAGCCTGTCTCTTTTTACTATATGACATTAGAATGTGACCGAATGACAGTAAAACTGGGTTTGCTTTAAACTATGTTTTGTAATAAGGGGGATTGAGTCTAACTATAACACTTTCTAATAAAGAACATAAGAAAGAGATATAAGAAATTTAGGTCAGTCAAATTTGAACTTTTTGTTCATTGTGAATTTAGTCGCCATCAAAATTGGGCATGTCTTTGAAAATTGAATAGACAATATTTAAAGCTGTCATATTAAAGCTTAATACTTTCTATCCTTTTTCAATTATGTTTGCTAGAAAGAGAACGTTTAGTGCGAATTGCAACAGAATAGGCACCAATATCTAGAAACATATTCAAGCTACAAGTTTACTTAACGGTAAGTTGGTAAGAAATATTTATAATTAACACTAAGCCGGCATTACGCTGGCCCGGGCCAAGGAAGGCCCTTATCCCTAAAGACGCTAAGGCCTTGATAACATCCATAGTTAAGTAGGGGAAACAAGACTGGGATTTTGCTTGTAAATAAGATTAGGTAAAGTTAAGCTCTGCAACCGCAAGTGAAAATTTTCGAACAATTTGGAATATTTTTGTGCGTGTTTTTTTTTATACCACTAAGGTGGCAAAAAAGCATACGGCCCGTCTAATGGTAAGCGGTTACCGTAGCCTATAGACACTTGCAACACCAGGGGTATCACTCGCGCGTTGCCGACCCTACAGAAATCTCTTCACACTCTTTTTGAGAACCCCATGCTGTACTCCATTGGGAAAACCACGGCGGGGAGCTTATTCCACAGTCTGAACGTCCGCGGAAGGAAGCTCCGTTGAGCCCGCACAGTTCGAAACAACTTTGGTTTCAATGTGTGAGGATGGATGGACTCCCTGTCGATGGCGAGAGTGGTTGATAAAATAGCTCAAACAAATCAAATGTTTACAATAAAAATAACTATTAGGCAATGATTAATAGTAATTTGAGTAACAGGAATCCATAACGCGGTGGTAGGTTGTAATACCCATCTGTCAAATCTGTCGCCAGACACCTACTAGTATGATGCGGTAGCAGAGCTGGAGGGCAATATTAAAACAATATCTACGTTTATGCACACAGCTCTAACGGCCTAGAATCTTGAAATATTGTATACAAAGGTATCCATTACAGGCTTAAAAAATCGACCTTTAAGTGGTAAAACGGGAATCGCGAGGTGAAAAGTAGTGCGTCAGAAAATTGTCCGCCCTAATTATGAAAATACTCTATGACTATGCCAAAAATAATTACAAGCCTTTGACCGGCTGTGTAGGGGCGTCTGATTTACTGAACCAATTACTGACCCCCTTCTCCTCTGTATTATTAAATTGCCATAATAAAATCTGAGAGAACCTTTGAACTTAAAATTTTGCTTTGTATTAATGAAAATACTGCGAGGCGAGCGAAAATTAGGTTGTAAAATTGAATTACTAAATAGTAGTCGATGGGTGGGATACTGAATTGTAAAATTTTCAGGAAATATAAATAAGGATAATTCAATAGTTTGTTATACAAGTGTCCCTGTAGGAGTTAGCGAGGTCGAGTATGTCTTGGCCAAACTATTCACACTGACTTAACATAGTTTCTGAACCATAAAGCAAAACATAAAATTTTCATTTTGCTGTTGACATTCAATTTTTTTTATGATGTTTGAAATCTATTCCGACCATTCCCCATCACCGACAATGCACTAAGTAAAGGGCACACGCCCTCTGATTGGCTCAGTCAAGGACCTACTAAACATTTAGACGCAGTGTTGTTCGGAACTGTTACTTATCAGTACAAATACAAAAAGGGAATTTTCCTCGATTTGATGCACTTATGATCTGTTAAGTCTCCATATAAAACCTTAAACGACCAGACTAACTTAGAAGGTGGATACTTCCAGATGCCTTCTACGGTTAGAATATGTCGGTAACATCGGCAACCTAATATCTATATAAGGTATTCTCATCATCAATTGAACAGCCTGCCTACTTGTCTGATAATATATGATTCTTCACTAATTGAGGTATTCCAAGTAGTAGAAAGACAATAACTATACTGAATTTATAGTCCACTTCTCAATAAACATCAACCGGAGTTCCATAATTATTAAATCGAAATTTTAAGGCATGAAATGAAAATATCTATGAACTTTCAAGGTCATTGAATAGGTTTACCCTAGGTAAGCTTGCTAAATCGTTGTCATCATGCTTTATGGACGGGTCAGTGGCGGAGCAGTTAGTCCATTTAAGACGATGATAGCTCAGTGGTAGTGGCATCGGATACCGAGACGAAGGTCCCGGGTTCGAATCCTACAATGAGCTTGAGTGAAGGAAAACGACAGAGAAGAAGGAAAACATCGTGAGGAAAACAGCACGTTGGTTGGGTACTTTGTAGTACCCACCTGGCTGGCTACCACCCTCAAGTTGAAAATCTGTCGCCAAGCACCTATCGGTGTATTCCGACAGCTGCAATTGAGAGCCTGTTCCTTCTAGGCTTTGTGTGCTTACCACCTTCGGCCACATCATCACTTACCATGGTGAGATTGTGGTCAAAAACAGGCCTATATACAGTAAAAAATAAATTAATAATAATAATAAAATAAAAAAGTGAAGTGTATCAAATTGTCAGTTCGTGGACCTATTTCTATTTGCATATGTTTCATATCAGTGATGTCCCGGGTTTTGGCACGGGACTAGACGGAATGTCTACGGCAAATAACGCGTTATTTATACGCGAGCTTGCAATGTCGCCATGTTAACTGTTCCTTTGTGTGTCCAAATGTTTGGCTAGATCGACTTGACAAAGCAATTTAACTAGATTAGAAAATCAATCACTGATCGGTGGATTTGGAGAATTTGTGCTTTAAACTTTGGGTTGTATTTGGCATGATAAACTAAGTCTAACTCTCAAAACTATTGGTTCAATTGAGGCCTTACTTATGAACGTAAAGTTGTAATACATTTAAACTGAGAAGACTCCGGCAAGACAATCAGCAAGGCAATGTACTCAAACCTGCTTATCGTAAGGGGCTGCTACCCATCAGTAGAAAATACAATTTTTGATGAAGATAAATTCAGATATACCGAAAGGAAAGAGAGGTAGAGTCTAAGTTTCGAGAGAGATAGAGCGTAGCGTTTATTCGCTCGAAGAGCATCTCAACTGGGGAAGACGAAGGTTACAGAATACAGCAGACAAATAACTTTGTGTTCCTGCGCGTAAGGTCGCTAATGCTTATTGGGGAAGGAGCCAAGGGTCGGTAACGCGTGAGTGATGCCCCGTGAGTCTCAAGCATACATATGACTAAGGTAACCGCTTACCATCAGGCGGACAGTACGTTTGATTACCGACTTTGTAGTATGAAATAAAAATCGACATCCAGATTCTTCAAAAGCTTTATAATATGTAATTAAAATGTAAAAGACCTTTTGTTAACCATTTCTGAAATTTATTGCTCATCTTTTTTTAGTAAAGTTAGTTGATAGAAAGTAGGCTTTCGCATGAACGGTGCCGGTAATTGGTCGCAAGACCCACATTATCATAGGGTTGCCAATATTTTTATTAATTTAGTTGTTACTCTGATCGAAATATGATTATGATGCTTTTTTAAACTCTGTTTACCGCTTCAGTGATGATTACAATTACTCTTTTTGTAGTTTTGTAGGTACATGATATTTTTAAGAGGGGGTCTAAAATGTCTCAATTAAATTCATTAACAGATTCTGGATTTGTTATTGCGAATTTTAAAAATTGATTCCATTGAGCAATGTACTGGTAGCCATTCTAGACTCTCAGAGGCCCCGGACTATTTTGTTATCAATCTGAATTCGTTAAAACTCAACGTTACAACAACAAACAATTACCGGAATAGGCTAATATCAGAATAGCCAGTTACAGTTTATTCGGTTTTATTTGCACAGTATTTTTTAATAAAAATGTGAAATGGATGTTGTGACAACCCTACAGATAAAAAAGAATCATCACGTCAAATGGATCGGAAAGGCGGCCGCGGAAGGCTATTGTATCGAGTTAGCACCCGAATAGAAAAGAAAACCTATTTATTACTCACTCGAGTAAAACGCCTCTGTGTTTATTTAGTCATTGAGTATGTATAAATATTTGGACAACTATTTGTTGACATGTTTGAAAGGAACACATACTTTAAATAACAACTTTCGCAATCCCCCTTGTAGGGATAATGTAGCTACTGATAGTTTCAGTGATGAGCGCGTTTAAACAATCTTCAGCTTATAGATTTCATGGAAATCCGTTCAGCCGGAACTGAGTGAGTGGTAAGTACAAAAACAAACACACAAATTCAAAACTTTCGCAGTTATTGGGTAATAATATTTATAAGATTCTAGCTGTCCGGCGCGACTTCGTTTGCGTGGTGTCCTACCCTACCCAAAATAAAATATTTAAGAGGAAATACTAGTGGCGTTTTTTCCATACAAACGTAATCCTCAGTTTCCTCTCTGGATAATGACACTAGAGCGATGATTATTTTACCATGCAATCTGTAGGTACGACTGTATGTCCCTCGGTTTTGTTTTTCTCCATAAATTAAATATTATAAGAATTAGAAGCCATCTAAAATCACAAAAACTGACCATTTTACTGCCCTTATCAGACGTCCAGCAAACAAATTTGACGAATATAAGAAATAAAAGGAAAACCGACAGACATAGCCAAAGCCCTTCTTATTACAATTCTCGAAAAAAAAAAACTATCCAGTATTAGAGGAGGAAACTGGGGATTACGAAATAGCGATTTCGTCTATTTTAAATAGGTATAATCGATCCAAGCGGCAGTTGTCTCTATCGTCCCTCATACATTTATATCCCAGCAACAGCGCGACAGCAATAGATTTGTTAAATACCTATTTTTCAAATTTCTTGCAGCCATCCTTTCCTCTTAAAAAACAGCCAAATCGGTCCAGCCGTTCTCGAGTTTTAGCGAGACTAACTAACAGCAATTAATTTTTATTGAATAGATTAGTAGGAAGTGTATAGCTTTACTAGTTCTTTGAAATAATTGTTAATAATTTAGATCGCGGTTAACTAAATTACAGTTGTTTTCAATTGTTATGAAATTCAGCGCGGACTTTAGTTGTGAAGAAAATAATACTGCCAATAAATTCAATTTCAATCAAAAACGTACTTAAAATAAATGAGGCTTAAGACTAATATAATTAATTTGCTAACTCACTTGTAAATTCCAGCCCACTTCAAGTAACAGCCCTTGCCTCTCCAATCAAGACTTGATATCCAATTAATCTCTTAATCGAATCGATACTTAATAAACTCAGTAGCGATTGCCTTATCGATACTTTAAGATCAATTCCAAATGAGTTGGAAGCATGGCGGAAAGAAAGAAGCGGAGATGCCGCAAGGCAATTAGGTCACGCGCCATCAATTAGGTCATGACGTCACAGTGGGCGGGACCAAAAACCTTAGTTTCGAATGAATCGGCATCCCGTTCGGGTGCGATGTTATTTTGCTTTAATAATGAAGTGCGCTGTTGTTGGATGCAAAAATTGTTCAGAATCAAAACTGAAACATATTGATGGCATAACATTTTACGTATAAGTCCCTAAAAATTTTATTTTCATTTTAAATCACGTTTTCTCGTTTTTCGCCAGATTGCAGCTAGAGACATCTGTTGTCGAATATATGCATTCTAACCACTTCTTATCAATATCGTCTTTTTATCATTATCAGTGCACATTATTGTGACCAATTTCGCCTCAAATAGCTTGCTTAAGTTTATTTTGCTTCCTATAATTTATTTCATAGACAAATTACATACCTTGATACATAAAACAAGAAGAATTTAAAATAATAAAAATGCACCATCTGTCGGTGAGTAGTAGTACTAAATGATTAAATAAAAATGTGTGCACCATACCAGCAAGACACTATTTTATCGAATTTATTATCTTCGTGTAATTTTTTTCTTAATGGTAACTTATTTTTTGTCATCATTTTAGATTCCCTGTTAATACAGATATTAGAAATGCATGGATACGTATAATAAAGGAACCGAACTGGACACCAAAAAAGTATTCAAAAATATGTTCACTTAATTTTGATGAAAATGATTTATATAAAACAAAAAAAAAAACCGGCCAAGGGCGAGTCGGACTCGCACACGGAGGGTTCCGTGTAATATACAACTTTGCTAAGGAAAAAAAAACGCCAAAAATATTGAGTGAAAGGTAAATTGCGGTTTACGATTTATGACGTATTAAAAAGAAACTACTTACTAGATCTCATTCAAACCAATTTTCGGTGGAAGTTTGCATGGTAATGTTTACATCATATATTTTTTTTAGTTTTATCATTCTCTTATTTTAGAAGTTACAGGGGGGTACACACTTTGGAAGAGTCTCTCGCACAAACTATTCAGTTTAGAAAAAAAATATATTAGGAACCTCAATATCATTTTTGAAGACCTATCAATAGATACATCAAACGTATGGGTTTGATGAAAAAAAAAAATTTGTGTTTCTGTTCTAAGTATGGGGAACCCCTAAAATTTATTGTTTTTTTTCTACTTTTGTATGAAAATCTTAATGCGGTTTACAGAATACATCTACTTACCAAGTTTCAACAGTATAGTTTCAACAGTATAGGTATAGTTCTTACAGATTCGGAAAAAAGTGACTGTGACATACGGACGGACAGACATGATGAATCTATAAGGGTTCCGTTTTTTGCCATTTTGATTTTCACATCTTTTTGATTTACTGTCTACCTACCTAATTACCCTACCTACCTACCTACCCTATAGACCCGATACTCCATACAAGGAACACATTGGTGCCTATTCTGTTGTAAATCGCACTAAACTAATTTTAGTCACATCTTTTTCTTACGAACATGATTGAAAAAGGATAGAACATATTTTAAGTTGTCAAATTAATCTTTGCCTTCGTATTTTGCGTGTATTTAGGCGTAACCGCGATAGATGGCGACTAAAATTATATTGAAAACAAGCATTGGACTAATTTGACAGGACTAAATTTCTTATGTTCTTTGTTAGAAAGAGACATAGTGATATTAAAATTAGTTTAGTTGTGAACAACAGAATCAGGGCCATTACCCACCTTTAGGCTTTCGCCCGCAGTTGGGTAATAATAAATAATGTGGTCCCGCCATACTAACGCACATAGTATGTTCTGGAACAAAGTTTCATGCTATGTTACGCCATAGCGGCGAGTAGACGAACTAACATGAGAAATAGCTAGTTCAGTTACACTGTAATAATTCCATTGACCGTTAGATGGTTTTACAAATAATGGGCAGGTTTTCCATCATGGGGAGGAGCCATCGCCCTACCTCGTCCCCCTCTCACCCGCATTTTGGCGACGCTTCTTTCTAAAGAGATTTTGCCTTGTGGCACCTCCGCTTCTTTCTTTCCTCCATGGTTGGAAGGGTCAAATAATCTGAATGTTGTTTTTGAAGGTCACTCAACTAGTTTGTATCAATACTAATATTCTACTATTATAAAGTTGAAGTTTGTATTCAGTCCTATTTGAAAAAATATACAGTCCTGTTATTGAGAAAAGTAATAGTGAAATAAACCTCACTCTGGCTCTTACTTAAACAAGGTACACGAGTGTGTGAATTTTTATACACGCTGTAATAGTTGTACAGATTTCGATAAAATTAGGATATACATAGATCATATGAGATTTCTCGGATTGGTCACTAGATTATTATAAAATAGGTAGGTACAAGTTCATTTTACCTGGTGTCCTGGCTCTGCCTAGCTTAGGCACCAGTCTCCCGCAATTTAAGTATTTATCATTATTTCTTTAATTGATTTTACTGTAAACATATTGTGGGAGAAATAAATATCATTATTAAATATCATTATTGAATATCTTTTCTTTTTTTTCAATTGCAAACATATCTTTGGTAGATTACTCACAAATGCCATGATCGATTTGCGAAGTCTTTTTATTTGATAAAAGCGGATTCTTTCTTTGTGACGATATTTCAATAGATTAACGCCGGGTTCGGAGGGTCTTTAGGTAGGAATTCTACTTATTTCATAAACTGGCTTCTGCGCTGCGGCTCTACCCGCGTTTACCAAGGATCTGGTGTTATCCCGGGTTATAAAATATATATTCTTTAATTCCGGGATATAACTGATATATTTGCAGTAAATAATAGACCAGCATATAGGACATTTTCAGACAACATCTTTCTACTTGGATAAAGTGATAAAAAAGGGCGAATCCAAACTAATAAAAAGTTGAACGTTTCGTGACCTAATCTAAGCTTTCGATGATTTTAATGATTTATTTTTTATTAACAGGAAGACATGGTATGTCTATCATGCACGGCGACTGGGGAGCGTGTGTGCTTGGCTGCCGAGGGTTTCGGCAACCGGCACTGTTTCCTAGAAAACATCGCCGACAAGAACATACCGCCGGATCTATCGCAGTGCGTGTTTGTTATTGAGCAGGTCGGTATTTTTCCTAAAATGTTTTTAATGACAAGCAGGTTGTCCACTTGGGCCAGTAGATAAGATGATTTTCAACAATCGTTATCGTTAGTAAACGATTAACCTTTGTATGGGATTGACATTTCAAATCGAAATATCACGTGATTTTTAATAATCTCTTATGTCAATCCCATACATAGGTTGACCGTTTTCTAACGATAACGATTGTCCACAATCATCTTGTCAACCATCTGGTCTAGGGGGGCTGATAAGTATTTAAACCATAGCGAGCCGTTAACAACTGTAAGCGGCAATTGACATTTCAAATTGAATGATCACGTGATTTTTAACAATTTCTTATGTCAATCGAATACAAAGATTAATCGTTTAGTAACGATGGTGATTGTCGACATCCATCTTGTCTAGGGTTGCTGAGGTATCACTTGCAACTTGTTTACCCCGTATATATCTCTTCACAC
The DNA here is from genome assembly GCA_951394255.1 of Polyploca ridens. Taxonomy (NCBI): domain Eukaryota; kingdom Metazoa; phylum Arthropoda; class Insecta; order Lepidoptera; family Drepanidae; genus Polyploca; species Polyploca ridens. The sequence continues at coordinate 4,663,166 of OX596269.1, read as the reverse complement.
TCTTTTTGAAGAACCTCATGCTCCATTGGGAAAACCACTATAAATAATAAAGTGTTTTGCAAAGTTTCTTAGCTGCTATAGAGTTGAGAACAGTTTTGAATCTGTTTCAAACTATTACATTTATCAGGATAGCATTATTTGAAATTCAGATTATTTGTTTAGGTACTTACCTTATTTATTAATTGTTGACTTATTTTTCCAGTTCTTGTCATAATATCGGACGGATACGACAATAAATGAAACCACGTAATATACTCATAAATACGAACTACTTTTATACAGCTTTTCATGACTCCTCGGCTAAAATGTATGAAAAGCTGTAAAAAAAAATGCGGTTTCGAAGCTGGTCCCATAGTGCATAGTATAAGTTGATCGTATTTATGAGTATATGGAGGTGCAAGGTGGATGACACCTCCATTTAAAAGGGAAGATCTTCCGCCAGGCTGGGACATCGTGCCGCAGGGACCGCGGTCCAACTGTACATGTCGGACAGTTGTATATATGCAGATTCTCGAGAAAACTTCTTAAGCGCGATGCAGGATGTAGATAATGTGGCGCCACGCCATCTATCTTTCAGTGTGTGAACTATCTCAGTGTTACTGATAGATGGCTGATAGATGTCGCTACAAGAACGTGTAACTACTTTACGTGGTTTCATTTATTGACGTATCCAGCCCGTATATGCGAGCCGGTTGGCGTGGTTAGTAAGTTACCTGTTATGCAGGTCATGGGTTCGATTCCCACCCTGGACAGACATTTTTGTACTTGAATACGTCTGTATTATCCTGAGAGTATAATTATCTATATAAGTATACATTTAAAAGTAATATATCAGTTATCTGGTTTCCATAGTACAAGCTCTGCTTAGTTTGGGATCAGATGACCGTGTGTGAGGAATGTCCCAGGATATAAGTAATAAGTAATGATTTTAATAATTCTATGAATAACAATATGTACTATCCAACAGGCTTTATCAGTAAGGGCTTTGCAAGAACTGGTCACTGCAGCGGGCTCGGAAACTGTAAGTATCAAGATTATTTACATTAAACGTAAAATGTATAATATCATTAAATATATATGTTAAACCTGTACAATTAACAGTCGAACACTTTCTATAGATATACTATCACCACCCTTAAAATAATTTTCAATTATTATTATGACTAAATATCACATTGTCCTAATTTATATGTCCTATATAAAAGATTTTAAATGGCAAATCTTGTGTTTTTTTGTACACACCAATATTTATTTGTGTTTAACAATTTTTTTTATTGTTTTGTCCTAATATGAATGATGACCGTTTTAAGTATGCCACCGTGTTTTAAATTTTTCCAGGGCAAAGAAAATTTAGTGAGTATAACAGATTATTGGTAATATTGCATGCATATAATTTTTCTGTTGAAATTTTTATTGGCTCTTTCGGAAATTCTCTTCGGAATGTCGTTAACACTTTTATTCGTTTGAGTAATTCTAAATTATAAATTAAGCTGAATTCATACTAGGCTACAAGGTTGGTTTGTAAAAAAATATGCATAGTGTGGTTTCATCTTTGATTCAAATTATATTATGGCTCACTATATAACTCTTTTTTACGTTGAATGTGAAGTAGTTAGACGCTTCCCATCTGTAACATAAAATGACTACTGAACTCTTATCAAATAATATTCCTAGCGCTCTTACTTACTCCTAATATCTGTATATAAGTACACTATTCCTTTATTTTGTTGTTATTTTAAGCATGGTTAGTGTTTAAATAAAATCAATTAAATATCATAACAACATATCTAAGTATCTCCGAATACACCACGCAACGCAAGGAATACCGTGCGTGCAGTTTTTTTCCATGGCATGAACCGTTTACTACCAAGGTATCAAAAAAGAATATGGCCCGCCTAATGGTAAGCGGTTACCGTAGACTATAGCCGTTATCAATACCAAGGGTTAAAAAAATATAGTAAAAAAAAATACATGAATGGAGGACAAATGTCCTACAGCTCAGCAATATATTGCAGTACATATCTAGACCACAGCGCTGGTCTTCAGCTTAGGCCAGTTAATGACGTCACGGATATCTTGGCCAGAGCAACAATATAAAAAAGAAGCTAGGTTTTCCTTATACGCCTGTAATCAGCAGTGGGACATTAGGGGGTTAAAATGATGATTCAAGTAAGACTTTCAGATGACAATGTAAAAGTTAATAATTTTCGAGTACAGTCGACGAAATTAATATTTTTGTCTTGAACTTGGCTTGACACGCTACCGCGTGTCCAGATGTACCTAAACACTTTACGAAATTCAAAAGCAATTTTCTCGCACTGTCTAGATACAAAATGTTGAAATATTACACAACTCGTAGTGGTATAATTCGTATGTTAATCGCTTGGCTCGCGGTTAAAAATATAACAATGACATCACTTGTTATAATAGGACGCGCGTCCCTCGCGAGAACCAATGGGAAGATTCTGCCGATATAATATCTCCTAATTTCAATCAAAAGTTTAAGATAAAATCGTTGTTGTATTTCACTAAGTATAAACTAAGTGTATGCCCTCGACTGTACCTAAAGACCTCATTACTACATTTGCGTTTATCTCAAGATACATAATAAAACCACTCCTTGCTGAGTTTCTTGGTCGTTCTTCTCACTACCAAACCTAACGTCAGTAATTTCGATCGTTATAAGTTTGCCTGAACTGAATAAATAGCTTCGTCTTTGAATCAACCATTTCCATCTGCAACTAGAACTAGTAATGGTATTATTTATTTACCATTCACGGCATGGCATCCCACATCGGCAACGCAATGTTTCAGCGGCCTGGATGAATTTTAAATTAAAATGTATAGCCGTGTTAAAACGCTTGCTTGCAACGTTAGGGATTCGTACTCCGCGTGTTTTAAATATTTGCGCTGCGGAATCTCGCACAACAATGGTGTTTATGTGGATGATATTAGCGTAGGTTTTTTAATGCCCACAACACATTTATTTCCAGAAGAGGTTGAGAGTTTGCTGATTAGATATATAGGAAATATGGATCTAATCGAAGTTGCACGGGCTAGGTCGTTACCAAACATTTTAGTAATTTTTGCAACTTTCCAAAGTACAATATTTTTCGGGCCAATCGCTTCATTACCAAAAGTTATGATTATGACTTTTGATACGTCAAAAAAAAACAGGCCCTTAACAGGTATAGTCGGGGTTAATATTTTTGATAAAAACCAGGAGAGGTCTTGGATGTGCAACTGTTCCGTTGGATCAATATTTCCAGGAACAGTCTGTATAGATATGGAACAATATTCAATATTTGATGAGATATTTCTGTCTTGTGTATATACGGCAATTCGCAGCACGATACAAACTGAGTATTAAAAGATCGTACATGTGAAAAGGCTGTATGTTTAATGACTCTTGTCTATCCTTTGAATGAAATAAAAAATGTGCAGGATTCTAAATTCAAAGCACTTTTTCTCATAGAGAGAGTAAAATTTTTCTCACTGGATTTAGACGACAAAGGCGCACTTTTTGATCTCGTAAGGTGAAAATTATTTTATTGTTCACTCGTAACTTAATATAAATATTTGAATACGTAAGATAAACAAAGCTCTTCCATTGAAAAGTATTTTTTTCTACCAATTGTCTTTTTTTTTATCTTTTGCATTACCAACTTTTATGCTGCTTGATTTCCAATTGAAAGCTTCTGAAAGTCCGCAATGTTTTAAGTTAATAAATAATGTTTCCCTTGCAGGGTAAAGGTACGGGATCTGGTCATAGGACGTTGCTGTACGGCAATGCTATACTATTGCGACATCTTAACAGCGATATGGTAAGTAGTACAATATATCAACCTTGCTTTAACATATACAAAATACAAATGCTTTATTATCAAAACATAATATGCAAATTGTTTTTTTTTTTCGCGATTCCGCATTTTGTATCATGCTTCCACCCTTAAAGCAGTGCTCGTGAATTTAAATTAACCCCTTTATATAAATACTTGACTTCAATCTAAACGTGTCTCGTCTGAGATGACCTCTTCACAAACACCAGTTATATGTCCATATCTATTCTTTCCAGTACCTCGCGTGCTTGTCGACTTCATCATCTCAGGACAAGTTGGCTTTCGATGTCGGTCTCCAGGAACATTCGCAGGGCGAAGCTTGCTGGTGGACCCTGCATCCTGCTAGTAAGCAGAGGTAAGTCTTTAGCTTTTTCTTCCACTACTTCGGCAAAAAGCAGCCTGATGGTAAGTGGTTACCGTACCCTATAAACGCTTGTAACAGAAGCTGCAAAAATCTCTTTACATCTCTAGAAGAATCCTATGCTGTACTCCACGGCGGGGAGCTAATTCCACAACCTGAGTATCCGCTATATGAAACTGCTTTGAAACCGCACAGCAAATTTATATAACAGCCCATATACCGAAAGTGATCACGATGCAACACTCAAATTGAGTACCAGAGTGAATGCTCTGACGGCAGGATCTACCGCAGATGGTCCCTGACGCTTCGTAAGGGGTTGCCAGGAATAGTGTGCCATACTTTTATGCCTAAGGCGTCGTCCTAATTGACGACAATCGTACGAGCAAACGATGCGATTTCACACGACGAGATTAAATACACAAAACGTTTTAGAGTGTCCTAATTGAAGCTCGCAAGTCATCGCGCGAGCACAGGAACAGTACGATCGTGCGACGAAATCGCATCGTTTGCTCGTACGATCGTCGCAAATTAGGACGAGCCTAAGGGTGTGTAAGTTGACAGCTATATAACATCTAATTAGTCTTGTCAGACAATAACAGACAACTTTATGACTTTATGTGCCATTTCACGATGCGTTTGGCTAAACTTCGAAGTTTTCAAATAGATAACCTTGTTTGTTCGAAATAACGAAATGTATGCCGTATTCGCTCCTAAGTCCTTATCCATAAGACTTGATTTTAATCGTAGCTTTGGCCCAAGCAACTCTATTTTTCAAGAAATACTAAATTTTGATGCTTTTGTAGACTTGAATTATTCTAGAACTGTCTAGTTTTATTTGTGATCCCGGGATAAAAAATATTATATTTTGGTCTATGCCATATGCAGGCTGACCGCAATCTCACCATAGTAAGTGATGATGTAGTGTAGCTGAAGGTCATGAGTACACAAAGCCAAGAAGGAACTGGCTTTCAAGTGCAGCTGTCGGAACACACCGGCGATTGGCAGGTTTTCAACTTGAGGGTGGTGGCCAGCCAGGTGGGCACTGCAAAGTACCTTACCACTGTGCTATGGTTTCCTTACGATGTTTTTCTTCACCGAAAGCTCAAGCGCATTGTATGATGAACTGACGAACCAGTTACCTTCGTCTCGGCATCAGCCGTCACTACTGAGCTATCATCACCTAATAGTTTTCCCAGGATAAAGCACATTCTGCCAACGTACCAAATTTCATCCAAAGTCATAACAAATACACCTACACACAAACTTTTGCAGTATAATGTGTTTTATAAATGACCCTATTCATGTTAAATCCAGCATGACAATGTTTGTATTACTTGCAACTGAGTTATGCAAGGATAAACAAAACTTCGCAGATCCGAGGGTGAGAAGGTGCGCGTGGGAGACGACCTCATTCTTGTGTCTGTCGCCACTGAGAGATACTTAGTAAGTGTTTTGTTTTATATTTTGTCACTTGAGTAGCAGTTCCTGGATTTCTTATGTAGTTATGGGATGCGTATCCCATCACTGCGTCACCGGGTTAGTGGAATTGATGGTATATTTTTCAATAAGGTCAAAAATTCAGAACACGAAATCTTGCATTTTTTTGTTAGCTAAATTCTCATTTGAGGAAAATAACCAGTATAATTTTAATACCAATGATAAGCCATACTGAATTGCTCATAATTTAGAACGAAAGAAGAATCTCTTAGTATATTCGTAGGCAGTGAGAAGAGAAGAGAGTTCTCTCTCTCACGCCATGAGATGATTTTATTTAAATAAATAAATTTAAAGTAAATATGAATATTTAAATTGAAATATTTATTAAATTCCCAGATTTTGTCAAAGTATGCTGGTTCAAATTTTAAGTTTTTAGTAATGTTATTTGAATGCAAAAAATAAGTAAAGGATATATGACAGATGAGAAAGAGGTGTTTATTTTTAAGAATTGCACTAATATCAATTAGTACAATGGCTAACGCATATAATAAAATACTTGTGTTTCTCGAAAATAAAAACCTAAACCAAGTTTTTAAAATATGTATTATGATATTTTATGAAAATTCTATGTCTCAGGAACTGCTCAAGCTGAAAATGGAAGTATGTGAACTAATGACAAATAAGTATTATAAGTGTTATAGCGGAAATCACCCGAAACCATGTGTGATTCAGTTCTGACTAATCAATCATCAATACATATTGTAATAAAATGGTTTAGGAGTAATGTATTATTTCTTGTTGTATTTTAATTAAGGCATGAGATGTTTAGAAAGCAGTGAACTTTGATTTGTATTAATACGTTTTATACGTATTTTTTTGGTAGTTGTGATAAATATTAGCTGTTTTTTAATGTACATTCCATTCAATCCATTGAATAAAGGCCAAAATACAGCTCGTTGTATCATTCGTTCAAAAGCAAACGTCATAAATTTTCTGTGTTCTAGTAGTTTATCTCATTTGTGATCTGATAGTTGTTTAGTTGTCTTTATCAGATATCAACATATCTTAAGTTGATTCCTGTTGATAGATTAGTTTTTTTAATTACATTAAATTACATGACAGCGAGTTGTTGAAAGAACACCAATACCTTTTATAGAATGAGGGATTTAGATATTTTTTCAGACACCAGATGTCGCTACGTAAGCGTCTGGTCTAAACAACTGTCAAAATTGTAATGAATTTTATGCCGGTGAAACTTTGTACTTTGTAATTCAACGCATTTCATTTTTTTTATATGTATATGAATTACCTACAGAGAAAACTGTAGCTTTTTATGAAAGAATAGTCCTCTATTAAAGATTTAAAATATCATTAAATGAAAACAAAATCGTAAGGCGCCGATCCCACAGAGAGAGTTCTAGAGTTCCGAGTTCCGAGTTCTGCATTTCCGTGTTGACTATTGTGCACACAGCAAGCAGTTCTAGAGTTCTGCAATATTCGCTACTGGTCGCACATCATACACTTTTTTTACTTTTAAAGGCCCCACATAGCTTATAGTCAACGCGGAATGCAGAACTTGGAACGCAGAACTCCAGAAATCTTCTCTGTGGGATCGGTGTCTAAACTATAAGACACTCAGAAGGTTAGACCTTACGCTAACAGTGCTGCCACCTAGTGTATCTTATTACAGAAAACCCTCATTCCGAGGGGATCTAAATGCATCCTGAAAAATCATTTTCTATTATCGCAGAATTTCCCTTTTGCAATATATATTTTTGACAAAGTGTCCCCTTTCGCAAAATGTCCTTCGTACTATATTCTCATGAACCAAGTTCCAGCATAGGTGTACTGGAAAGCCAGTTATCTTCTGGGCTTTTATCTACATCAAAATGTTTTCAGCACACAACAAAAGAGAACGAAGTGTCGATTGTAAACGCGTCGTTCCACGTGACGCACTGGTCGGTTCAGCCGTACGGCACGGGTATATCGCGCATGAAGTACGTCGGCTACGTGTTCGGAGGTGACGTGCTCAGGTTCTTCCATGGAGGTGATGAATGTCTCACTATACCTAGTACTTGGACAAAGGATGGGGGGCTCAAGTGAGTATTATTATTATTTGATGCCACTCATATAGTGCTGATAGAGTCAATCGTAACGTTCAATAACCATATTTTGCATGATATTATAAGAATGGTTGGAGGAAGAGAAGCTTCTGATGAAAGCTGCTATAGATAATTCTATTATCAGCATTTTTACGTGAAACCATCGAATAATTAACCCAAATAAGCGCAATAACCCAATTCCTCACCACGATGAGCTCTGATTGGGTAAGTGAAGGAAATACTAAAAATGTTGATGCAGTGATTGGTTTTTCCTGTTAAAAATCAGTGCAAAATTACTTACTAGTTGCAGAATTGGATTTTGCGTCGATGAGTGTTTTTTTTTAGGTTATTCAAAATCAAAATCAAAATCAAAAAGTCATTTATTCAGTTTAGGCCCTAGTAAGGCACCTATGAACGTTATAGGAGCTTTAGCCCTTGGTGCAAAGATCATTTATGGTTATTCGATTTAATCTTAAGGATTTTCATAAAAATAAATAGACGGTCCTAAACGATCTAAAATGCTGCATACAAATAAGAGTTCCTTAAAAAAATATGCTAAGACCCTTTACAAATAAATATACTTTTACTAATTTCTGATTTTACAGAATTCTTGATTTTCCTGACAAACGTATTCTTACACATTTCCTCAAAAACAAATATTAAATTAAAATATTTTTTCCAGCATCGTGGTGTACGAAGGTGGATCAGTAATGTCGCAAGCCCGTTCTCTCTGGCGTCTAGAACTAGCCAGAACTAAATGGGCCGGAGGTTTCATCAACTGGTATCACCCGATGAGAATCCGACATATCACCACCGGCCGATACCTCGGCGTTAATGACCAGAACGAGTTATATTTAGTTAGCAGAGAAGAAGCAACCACTGCATCCTGTGCCTTCTGCTTGAGGCAGGAGAAAGATGATCAGAAAGTGGTATTGGAAGACAAGGATCTGGAAGTCATTGGCGCGCCTATTATAAAGTATGGTGATTCAACTGTTATTGTCCAGCATTCGGAGACCGGGCTCTGGTTGTCTTATAAGGTAATTATTCTTTAGGGATGCAATAGAAGATTCTCCGATTTTATTAGGAGATATCTGGCACTGCTGCTGAGACGGCGCAAACATGCATAATTGTGAAATATGGCTTACAATGGCTTATATAAGGTCCTAATAAATTAGTGAATTTCCTCTTGAGGGATGAATGTATAGGTCATTAGTAATCAAAAAATAATATTAGAAAAATAATCCGTGGGAAATTTTATTTAGATAAATGGTTAAATTAATATTTTGTACTGATATTAAGTTTAGTTTCGGAATTTTGTTTTTTTCCACGGATTATTTTTCTAATAATATTTTTTGATTACTAATGACCTATACATTCATCCCTCAAGAGGAAGTTCACTAATTTATTAGGACATTATATATCTTCCCGATAGATGACTATAGAGCCTTTATTTACGCAGCAATAAAGTCGAACATTCATATTTTGTCTCTCTATATCGGCTTTTGTTTTTCCCATAACCTCTTTAAATGATATTTTCACCTAATTATTTATTTTCAAGTCATACGAAACAAAGAAGAAAGGTCTCGGTAAAGTGGAAGAGAAACAAGCAATATTACACGAGGAAGGGAAGATGGACGATGGGCTTGACTTCTCCAGGTCGCAGGAAGAGGAGTCCAGAACCGCCAGGGTTATCAGGAAGTGTTCCTCGCTCTTCACTAAGTTTATTAAGTGAGTGGTTAAATATTTAGTATTTCCTCAGAGTATATAAATACTACGTATTTCTATAGGAATTAATTTTTGCAACATAATTTTACATAGAATAATGAACTTTATGTCAATTGAATAACATACAAAAAATTCGCTTCCATTCAATTCCGCGGCAATATAAATTGAGCCTAAGAAATATTAAGTTCGGTGGAATCAAACTCAAGCTGAAAATATGTAATTTAAAAAAATCGTCCCTCATACCTACCACATACATTTTTGAAAGAAATATTTAGTGGTGATACTGACTTACAGCAAACAAATACACTCAAAGCTTTCATGTGTCATTGATTCTTAGTGCGACACTTTCGGCTTACTGACAGTTGTGCAAAATAAAAAAAACCCTTATTTGGGACGAAAATGTTCCAAAAGTCACAATTTGCAACCCCTCAAAATCTCACAGTGATTATTAATCCCGCAGTGGTCTTGAAACCTTACAAGAGAACCGTCGTCACTCCATGTTCTTCGCGTCAGTAAATCTTGGAGAGATGGTGATGTGCCTCGAGGATCTGATCAACTACTTCGCTCAGCCTGATGAAGATATGGGTATGTTGTATTGGTATTTAAATAAAATGAGTATGGACTTTTTGGCGGGAACTTGCAGAGTGATGTTGCATTTTCGTTTTTATTTTCATAAATTCGTGTATTTTGAGTTTTATTGTGTATTTTCGGTGGTATTTTACCCAATAAAGATCATCCATGTGCACCAGTGAAGTGAAATGAAATGAATTATGTGTATCGTAACTTCTCAAGTTGTCTCAACAAGTCTGTGAAGAGTTTTAGTACAATGACCACCACTGTAGTAAAACATGACTTTTATGGACGGTGACTGACTGTGGACCATATGTGAAAGTGATTTATCGTGATGGGAAACTATAATATAACTCGACACTGGCAGAAATGAGCCCTAATTTGGGCTTGGTTGCCAAACTTAAAAATAAGAAGAAGAAGAAATGAGTATGTTTTTTATGAATCGACTTACGACGCTTGCAAGCAATTGAGTGTAAATGTAGTGTAGCGTTCAATCTATCTGAATTTTAGTAAGAAATATTATAATGACCCTGATTCTGTTGTTTATAACTTAACTAATTTTAGTCTTATTATATCTCTTTCTAACAAAGTACATAAGAAAAGGATGTAAGAAATTTAGTCCTGTCAAATTAGTTCAATGATTGTTTTCAATACAAATTTAGTCGGCATCTATCGCGGTTACGTTTAAATACCCGCAAATGAAGACGGCAAAGACTAATTTGGCAGCTTTAAATTATGTTCTATCCTTTTTCAATCATGTTCGCAAGAAAGAGATGTGATGTGACTAAAATTAGTTTAGTACGATTTACAACAGAATCGATACTTTTACAAGAAGTTGAATTTTTATGGCATATTGTTATGGTTAGAAGGAACACGACCTTATATATATTCCATAGTAACCAATTCTACATTATCTTTAAGGTTCTCTAAGTTTTTTTAAGAAGCCATGTATGTAGTCCTCTTGAACTTTATCTACTCCAATACCATCATCAATACCCAGAACACGAAGAGAAACAGAACAAATTCCGCGCGCTCCGCAACCGTCAGGACCTGTTCCAGGAGGAAGGCATCCTCAACCTGATCTTGGAAGCCATCGACAAGATCAACGTGATCACATCGCAAGGTTTCCTCGCTGGGTTTTTAGCGGGAGACGAGAGTGGACAGAGTTGGGAGATGATATCCGGATATTTGTATCAGTTGCTTGGTAAGTCAATGTTTGTTGAGGTTACTAATTAAAAGGGTGATTGTTTGTCACTTGATATTAAGCTAAGGTCCCTCTTTTCTCGCTATGCGTGTCTCTTTTTGGTCAAGTTCAGATATAGGCTGTCAAAATGGCCTTGCAGCGCGCCGCTAGTTTAACTATCCGAGAATCTCAAGGAGTTCTCGCGTCACGTCAAGAAGTTGTTCCGTGAAATCGAAATTAACTGATTTAGTCTTTGAGATACTGTGACAGTTTTATAAGTAATTTAATTTGTTGTTCTGTTAATTAGGAAATCATATGCCTGTTAAAAAAAACTACTTGATCGACATAGATATTCACTTCTTCAATACACTGTGTTACGGTTGTTCGATCAATTGATCCATACATTCACAATTCCTTTGACTAGCTAGAAAGTTCTTCAAAAAGGGTGTGAAGAGATTTCTGCAGGGTCGGCAACGCGCGAGTGACTCCCCTGGTGTTGCAAGCGTCCATAGGCTACGGTTACCACTTACCATCAGGCGGGCCGTATGCTTGTTTGCTACCTAAGAAGTATAAAAAAAAAGTATCGACAAAAAAACCTCAAATAAATAGGAATAGTCATTCCAGCTACTTTTTGCCCATCATACTAGATCTGTTCGACCAAAGTGTGATTGCACCTTTTTAAACATTATTTCGTTCTTACAGCTGCCATAATCAAGGGTAATCATACAAACTGCGCCCAGTTCGCGAACTCAAACCGTCTGAATTGGTTGTTCTCAAGACTTGGCTCTCAAGCCTCTGGGGAAGGAACAGGAATGTTGGACGTGTTGCATTGTGTGCTGATCGACTCGCCTGAGGCTTTGAATATGATGAGGGTGAGTTATAGACCGTTTGTTGTTGTTGCCATGTTGGGTTTAATAGTTTTTTAGAGATGCCAATAATGATGATGCCACGCTCTCGGCTGGAGCGCCGAATGTTAGGTGTAATTACAATAGAAATAAGAGGAACATCTTTATACAATCTGCTGAAACGCGCCTCATACATATGCACCTAGAATTCTCGGTTTTATCTCAGTACACACTAGGTATATTGATAATAAATTGGAAAAAAAAATTCGAACATTGGTGCCGATTCTGTTGTAAATCGCACTAAACTAATTTTAGTCACATCACATCTCTGTCTTAAAAACATTATTGAAAAAGGATAGATCGTATTTGAAGCCGTCAAATTAGTCTGCCGTTTTCATTTGCGGGTATTTAGACGTAACAGCGATAGATGGCGACAATTTTTTTGTTGAAAACAAGCATTGGACTAATTTGACAGAACAAAATTTCTGACATCCTTTTCTTATGTTATTTGTTAGAAAGAGATATAGTGAGACTAAATTTAGTTTACTTGTAAACAACAGAATCAGCGCCATTGACTTATGATTGTCCAAAAAAACATAAAAAATTGTTACCTGTAATGTGCTGAGTTTCTTGCCGGATTCTTCTTAGTTGAAGGCCGACTTCCGAACCGGTGGTAACTTCAGTAAATTTCACTTTCATAAGTGCCTTTCTGGGGCCTAAATTTAATAAATGACTTTACAGACGGTGCGGGATGCTTCCGCGCCCTAGCGTGTTTATATATTGAGCGGGCATAGGGATAGGCCGAATACCGAATAGTAGCAGAATTGTGTGGTATCCCTAGTTAAAATCATGATAATATACTTAACCAAAAATTTTTTGTAATTCCCTTCCTTATCTTCCAGGATGAGCACATAAAAGTAATCATATCGCTTCTGGAGAAGCACGGGCGGGACCCTAAAGTCCTCGACGTCCTGTGCTCACTGTGCGTCGGTAACGGAGTGGCCGTGCGCTCCTCGCAGAATAATATATGCGACTACCTGCTACCCGGCAAGAACCTGCTGTTACAGACTCAGCTGGTCGATCATGTTTCTAGGTGAGTTTCGGTTCTATTGTATACTATTTTTCAGCCAATTGTCTTTTTAATACTACCAAGAAAGGTAGCGAAAAGCATAAGTGGTTATTTTAGCCTATAGACGCTAGTAACACCAGAAACGCGCGTCGCCGACCCTGAAAAAAATCTCTTCTCACCCAAAAGGGTTTGATGCGATTGAAAGATGTCCCTGTGGCGGTAGAAAGCAGACCATTGGGTTCTAATTGTTTACTTCTCGGTTACTATTCTGCACCCCACCAGCACAGAACCTACTCACGGTAAACGACACACAGTAAAAAAAGAATTTGTTAAACAAACTTACCCGGTTTACCATCAGGCAGACCGTATGCTTGTTAGCCAACTTATAAAAAGAACTAGATTTTTATAACAGCCTTTCTTAATTTCTAGTGTCCGTCCAAATATCTTCGTGGGCCGCGTAGAAGGATCCGCTGTCTACCAGAAGTGGTACTTTGAAGTGACTATGGATCATATTGAGAAGACCACTCATATGATGCCGCATCTGCGCATTGGATGGGCTAATACTTCTGGGTAAGAATGGAGTATCTTTGATACCTGGATGTGAGGGAACATGTATTATATTCTTTGCCTTTTCTTTATTTAGGTTCGGATTTGATGGTGATTTCTCTTCCATTTTTCCGATCATCTGTCAAATCCTCAGTCATGCCACACTCTCTCATTCTTCAGTTACAGTTCTTTCTTTTCCATAAGGCCACGAGAATGTCCCTTAACTTTATTACTTTATAAAGAGATCCAAACTTTGTACCCGAGACGCCTCAGACCCTGCCTCATTTAGAGTTACATTTAGGTCATGAAATTCGGAGTACATAAAACAAGACATGAGTACTCACATTTTTTTTGTAAATTATTTAGTATTGCGGTAAAATTATAATCAGAAACAATGCCGGGCTAGGATACTCATCAGACATGAGTCGCTTATTAAAGCGAAGCTCACGACGCTTGACCTGTTTTCTACAGTACATAGGAAAGTGTGCGCAGGAATTATTCAGCCGAACCACAAGACAGGAGAATAACCTCCCGTAAGTTAAAGACATACGAACAGACTAGTTTGATAATACTTGTAAATCAGTCAATAGAATTCCACGCTCAAATGACATTGTGATATAATGAGGTCATCAAAAGAGTGAAACTTGCTTCTGGCTTCTGTTCTACAACTTGGAGGTCAAGGTCCTCTATTGTCTAAAAAAAGGCTACTTTTGTGTATTTTAGATACGTACCGTACCCTGGTGGTGGCGAGAAATGGGGCGGCAATGGTGTTGGTGACGATCTTTACTCATTTGGGTTCGACGGAGCTTTCCTCTGGTCTGGAGGTCGGAAAACACCGGTCAACAGGACCCACGCTGAAGAACCTTATATCAGGAAAGGTAGGTCATCTTTGACTGGTCGATGTCGCTTCAATCTTTACTAATATTATATACTAAAAGTTTGTTTATTAGTTTAGATGTATATAAAGATTTGATCTTTAAAAATCGTGTATTGATCATTTCAGGTGACGTAATCGGATGCGCTCTGGATCTAACAGTGCCGTTGATCAACTTCATGTTCAACGGTATCAGAGTGACTGGCTCCTTCACTAACTTCAATCTGGAAGGCATGTTCTTCCCTGTCATCAGTTGCTCTAGCAAGTTGAGGTACGTGGGTTTTCTATGGTTTGTGTGCTTACCACCTTCGGCTATATCACTTACCATGGTCAGGTTACGGTCAAACACAGGCTTATAAACAGTAAAAAAGACAACATAGATATCGTTCCTCTAGATGTGATTTTCGCATTACATCGACTTCAAAATAAAAAAGTAATTAAAAAAAAAAACAACTTCAAAATATACTAAAAAGTATGAAATAACTCTAATTTGACACTGATTTGAAGTCAGCGAAAGAGCACGACGTATTCCATGGAAAATATTTTTAGGGAATCATTTGCACTATAATGAACCCAACCAAGTTTTTGAAAATATTATGTTGTTATCTGTCAAAATAAAAACATTTTACTAAATGCATATGCAGTTATATACGGTAATAATTTTTTGGCTCTCTGTCTGTTTGTTCCGGCTTATCTCCGAAACGGCTAGACCTATATTGACGGGACTTTCACTGGCAGATAGCTGATGTTATAAAGAGTAACTTAGCCTACTTTTATACGAGAATAAGAAATCCGTAAAAAAAAATAACGTTTGACCACGAGGGTCAGCTAGTTTTTTTTTCCTTAATTTGATTATCTTGTTCCAGTTGTCGTTTCCTCTTGGGCGGTGAGCACGGGCGGCTCCGTTACGCGGCGCCTGAAGGTTATTCCCCGCTGGTGGAGTCCCTCCTGCCCCAGCAGATCCTCAGCCTGGAGCCGTGCTTCTACTTCGGCAACTTGTCCAAGCGAGCGCTGGCCGGACCACCGCTCGTACAAGACGATACTGCGTTTGTGCCCACGCCTGTTGATACTATGCTGGTTGGTAGTTTAACTTATACTAATATAATAAAACGGAAGTTCTTTTGTTTCTTTAAACGGGCTAATCTCTCGAACTACTAGTCGAATTCGAAAAATTCTCTAGCTAATAGGAAGCACATTATCCCCGGGTATTATAGGCTACTTTTTATCCCGGGCACATGGGTAAAACCGCGGGGGACAGGTGTCTATATAAAGTAGGAGAGGTCTGGAATAGGTTGTTGAAGACTAGAAACATTTAAGAGGCTTTTATCCACCAGTGCATAGAGTGGAGTCGATGACAAAAACAGTAATAATTAAATAATATTTAATAAACGTAATATTGCACAATATACTGATGTGACAATAATCGTAGTTTACTTTCTCTTATCTATACAACTCCAGAATATGAAGTGAACATGAAACCAAATTAATTACCAATGACAAAGAAACTTTAGGAGATGTATTACACTTGCAGATCACACTAGCGTCTTACATCGAACAAATCAGAGACAAGCTGGCCGAAAATATACACGAAATGTGGGCGATGAATAAGGTAAGATTTTTTATTTTTTTATTATGAGCTTAGGCCCTAAACCACCCGTAGATGCTAAAGTAAAAGAAACAATAAAATTATATGCATTATTAGAAAAAAACCTAATTTATATACGTAACTTTTAGATCGAAGCTGGTTGGATGTACGGAGACCAGCGAGAAGATGTTCACAAGATACATCCATGTCTTGTACCGTTTGAACGTCTGCCGGCGGCCGAGAAGCGATATGATATACAACTTGCTGTGCAGACTTTGAAGTAAGTAAACCATTCTTAATCGAGAGATCATCATCATCATCATCAGCCTATAATGTCCCACTGCTGAGCACATGCAGGAGGCATGTGCTTAGTCAATGGCATGTGGCATTTGTGTCACAAATGATGGTGAAAGGGAATGGGCAATACTCCACCACGGGTGCTACTGCGAATCGGTGGAGGTAGGCTAGTGGTCAACCTACTGTTGGAATTTTTCAAGCCGCCTAGGAGGCATCCAGCTAGCTTAACGACTATCACAATTAAGAAATAAACGGGACCAACGGCTTTATGTGCCTTCCGAAGCACGGAAACGCTCGATTTGAAATACCACTAGGCGGTCACCTATCCAGGTACCGATCACGACGGTGACTTTGCCGATCGATTAAGAACGGCTAATCATGCTACACCACGAGCGCTTCCGAATCGGGAGATAGGAAGGGAGAAACAATTTCCTAATAATTATGAAGATGTAAGTAACTCAAGTATGCTGTAATCATTACAGCATACTTGAGTTACTCAGTTTAGCCATTACAGTGTAATGGCTAAACTGATTTAAATGAAACATGACACAAAGAAAATTTTAATCCCGAGACAATAAGTTGCCATATACAGTGTAATATGAGGACTACGGCTAAACTATGATCAAAAGCTTGTTTCCGAAGTAGTCGCTATCTTGATTTTTGTGCAAATTGTTTGGTGCATTGTAAGATTTTCGGCAAATAAATGTATTTTTTTCAATCCAGGACAATATTGGCCCTTGGATACTACATCAGTCTGGATAAGCCACCAGCGCGCATACGTAACGTTCGATTGCCCAACGAACCGTTCATGCAGGTAACTTTAAACATATCGAATTTTATATTTCCTTCGTAAGTCATATCGAATAGACTCAATTGCAGGTTACTACTAAATAAAAATGTCCAGCTATCGAGGTTTTTCAAACGATTAAATACGAAGTAATATTTGAAATGTTAACATATAGATAATTTATGGCCATTATCTAAGCCATCAGCTATTCATATCAAATTTAAATATGTTCAGTGATGACCTAAAAAAATTATAGTTTACATTGATGATATAATAGTATTTAGATATGATCTCGTAAAGCATACTGATATATCATTGAAACTGTCCAGTCCAACGGCTACAAACCAGCACCTTTAGACCTGAGTGCTGTCACCCTGACACCGAAGATGGACGAGTTGGTGGACCAGCTCGCAGAGAACACACACAACCTCTGGGCGAGGGAGAGGATACAGCAGGGATGGACATACGGGCTTAATGAGGTAGGTACAGACGGAAAAAAAATGAAAGCATAATTCGATAAATGTCGTGTATTTAATTAATTTACTATAACTATGTCGATTTTGATTGTAGTTTTATTTGTACAAAAGGCTCGATGCTAATAAAGATGTTTTATTAGGGTTTGCCTTTGGCAGATTGCTGTATTATATTTTCTTTTTTTTTAGTATTTTTAGATGGGATCTCATAATCTCGGATTCAACTCCTGTGACTCTCACACTTAGTATGTGATTAGTTTATTAGGTGTGAGGGTCACAGCAAGTTGTGTCTGGGAGTAGCAACGTGGAAGAAAGAACATATCTGTATACAAGTCATCTAATTTATTGTGTACTTGAACAATCCGCCCATCCTATGTTTGCTGCTATGATATCTGCCAATGGTTTGGCAGTAGTGTAAAAATGAATTAAGCTCCTGTTCGTGAGTCGCCAGAGCTCATCGGAGAGGGGGAAGGGTCGGTGACGCGTGAGTGATGCCCTGGGGTGCCCGGAAATATGACCGCTTACCACCAGGCGACTTAAAAGTATTCCATCTTAGTACTTAGGGATTAAGATCCATGGTCATATCTCGTCTCTCTCTCTCTCTCAATCTCATATCAAATATGCGCTGCGAGTAAAAATTTATCGATAAATAAATGTATCTATTTTTGTCAACAAATCTGACATAACTATATGACAATGACATTTTGATATTGATAAAAATAACCTACTGTATCGATGTTTTAAACTTATCGACGATCCATACTTGGCAGTCGATTTTATACAGTTTTATATGAAATAAAGTGCATTTTACAGGAACAATTTGATTTTATATATTTTATTTTTTGATATTTTATAAACTACATGAATATACTCAACTACAGTATTTACTTAACCTTATGATCCACCCTTAATTTAACACATGTGTAATGAGAAATATATAAGTAATCCCTTTCTAGGATCCAGAAATGCATCGTTCTCCCCACTTGGTCCCATATCCGAAAGTGGACGATGCTATCAAGAAGGCCAACCGCGACACTGCATCTGAAACAGTCAGGACTCTACTTGTTTATGGATACAACTTGGACCCTCCTACTGGCGAACAGCATGAAGGTAATATTATAAGATAAACACGTCAAATCACATAATAATACACTAAAAGAAGAAGTGATACAAAATATATGATCACTTCACTAAAGCGATTTTCTTCCAGAGAACCTTTGGTTAACAGTATGTAAAGTCTAATATGTTATTATCATCTTATTGTGCATTTGCGAAAAAACACCATAGTAGAAAGAGATTTGTGGCTGTGGATATCTTTTGAATGCCGGTTTTGGACCTAGCCTGATGAAAAGTATTTCTGTTGTTAAAATGGTACCGATGCAAAGATGGTACAAATGCATCAACTATGATTCGATTAACGCTCTAACAAATAGATTCCCTATTTTTTTATAAATATTGACTAAATAATATGTCATTCATTCTTACTAGCCCTACTAGCGGAAGCTTCGAAGCAGAAGCAAGCTGATTTCAGAACATACAGAGCAGAGAAGAACTATGCGGTCAGCTCTGGAAAGTGGTACTTTGAGTTCGAGATTCTTACTGCTGGGCCGATGAGGGTAAGTTTTAAAATTTTTTGTTACAAAAATCGTCCACCTTATATAACTACAACTTTTTCTGAACTGGTTAATACATATTAGTGCGATGTTGGACATGGCTTTAGACTTACTCTAAGACGAGTAAAAGTCATTTATTCAATTATGGTCCTAATTGGGCACTTTTGAAGGTGCAAAAGCTTCTGAATTTACGAGCGATGTCGAAGCCAAGGGTGTAAAACGCTTGCTCAGTAAACGCCCGTTCACTCCAGGAGTTTAGCATATATTAAGTAACTTTTTTTAGGTGGGCTGGGCTCATGCAGACATGGCTCCCGGTATGATGCTGGGACAAGACGAGAACTCTTGGGCATTCGATGGATACAATGTAAGTCTACGCCATTATAATCATCCATCAATCATTTCAGTTAATTAAGAGTGTGTAATTTTTTCATTTTTAAAAAGATCCATAAAAAATAAAGTCATAAACTGGTGAAAAAATTACTAGTCTAAATATTAGGCTTTGAGAGGTAACCATTAAAAATACTCAATTGTGATGCCCTAGAATAGACTCTATGCCCAATAATTAAAAGCTATATTGAAACGACAGTCGATTAAAGCGCACGGTGGCTCGAACGACACATTCGGTGTGCAGCTCAAAGTGGGGGACATTGTCGGCTGCTTCCTCGACGTAACCGACCAGACCATTAGTGAGTTACCGCCCCTAGGTGACATGATGCTTTTCTGATATCAACTGATGCTCTTTTGAATTTCAGACATGCTTGAAAACGTATTTATAAATTGCTTAGTCTTATTAAAGGATTTTTCGTGATAGGAGCCCGATTTTTAAATCATATACAATCTCTTGTATACTTGAGTGGTAAATTATATGTATTGTTTAGCTAAATGTATTGTTTTAGTATCGTATATGGTCGAAAATTGACCTTGATTTCTATTGTGGAAATCTATGATTTGATCTATGGTCTCCTTTTTTAATAAACTAGCTGTCCCCCGCGGTTTCACCCGCGTTCCCGGGATAAAAAGTAACCTATAATACTCGGGGATAATGTAGTTTGCTATTAGTGAAACAATTTTTCGAATCCGACTGGTAGTAACAGAAAAAGCCCGTTTATAAAACACTTTTTTCCACTTTATTATATTAGTATAGATTTGCGGTTTCACGGGTTCCTGAAATATGAGTAGTCTATAGTTCCCTCCGTATCAATGGCTACCTGCATGCCAAATTTCATTGCAATCGGTTCAGTGATTTGGTCGTGAAGAGTTAACATACAGACTGAGGTACTTTCGCGTTAATAATATTAGTAGGGATTATGTTGCCTGTTAGACAATTTAATTGAGATAATACAAACAATTTACTCAGCATTTTTTGATATCCGAATAAATAAAAAAGACAAAGAGCGCAGGCAATGGGCTGAAATGCACCAGCATTCGTTGTATCAGAGAGGCATCTAAGCGTATGTAAGTTTTCTGTGAATAATTTGTGGTAACAACTTCTACATAAGAATGTTCTATTTATCCCTTTGTCTGCCATGTGTTCTATCCTTCTCCAAAATAAAATCTGTATATAAGAATAAATCTATTAGGCTGATAGTTATTGAAACTTCGAAATAATCTATTCAAGTCGTCATAGAGATCAGAAATAAGCGAAAGGAATCGAAATAGCTGCAACTCAAAATAGATCTTCGCACATAAGATACACGATAGTTATTTTCTCTATTATTCTTCTAGTTGCTTTTTGATTCACTTCGCTTACCTTCTATCACAAAAACAACTAGGTTCTCAAATTAAGGCTCTATACCAAACACAATAAGGTGTGCAAATAGAATTTTTCCCAACTTTTCAAGGAGGAAAAAGTATTCAGCGGTAGCACTGAGTCATTCGGCAAGCAATGGGCGGTCGGCGATGTGGTCGGCGTGTTCCTTGATCTCATTGATAAGACGATAAGTAAATGATCATGTCGATTTATCGGATCATCACCATTTTCGATATCAAAATTCATTGCGCTGGCTTTTTACTTTCGAAAGTTGTGGCAGAAACATTTTTCATATTTTTGTTATTTATCTTTGAGTTTTTTTCTTTATTTCTTTATCTATAATAGTTTTAATATTTTGTTTGTTTAACTTGTTTTTATTTTGTGAACAATTCGATTCGTTTTTTCTAGTTTATTGCATGAATTTTAATCTTTACACAGGATAATTAAATAATGTCTATCTCATTCTATTGAGTTGATTCTTTCATTCTTACATTTTTCTATGGCGTTATTGGTAACGTCTGTTTTTTGCTTAATTTATTGCTCCAAATATGTTTCTGCCACTGTAATCTGATATTTGGTGCGAATTTGACATGCTTGGCCGCTGACCGCTTTCAAAATTAATAACGATTGACATCGCATAGCTTCGCTTGCAATTTTCATAGATTTTTTTAGCACTTGAAAAGATCAATCTATCATCAGAATTTACAGCTTCAAAATAGTTATGCACATAGTTATTCATAGTATGTCAATCCTATCACGTTATTGTAGGCGTATATTTTTTTAAACCATGTCCTTAATATTGTGTTATTACATAGTCGTAAATATTTATAATGGTAATTAACTATTACTAGTACATATAATTGTAAATGGATTATTTTGACAAACATAATAATGTACTCGAGTAACAGTCGAGTTTTCCTTTAGTTTATTTTATTTATGGCAGACTTAAGTAAGTCATGCTCAGGCGTTATTTTGCGGCGGCGTCGTGTGACGGGTCGCTCACTTCCCTCCAATATGGCGAGGAGGGCGGTGGCTGCCACATGCGTCATACTTGTGAACAGGTGCTGCTTATGGTGGCTGGTCTGCTTAAGTTTGCTAGGAACTTATTAAATATCGAATCGGTCTACTTTGTAGTTTTGCCGCCGCGCCGGGGCACGCAATTGTTGTGCGATTATAATGTAAATAACTATTATATAATGAAATGAATCTAAGCTTTTTTTTAAAAGAGTAATTGCTGAGTTTATTGCCGGCTCTTCTCAGCAAATGCAACCTTCCGAACCGGTATTAGAGTCAGTCTTTTCATAAGTGCCTGCGAAGGTCTATTTGAATAAATGATTTTGAATTTGAACATAAGTAGATAAGGTATTAAATAATGCAGCCTGTATAATGAGTACATTTTCTATAATGGAGTACTGGAATTTTTGAAAACAACCTACTATACAACACAATAGAAATTAAAGAAAATAATTAATTTCACACAAAATTACAGAGATAAAAATAAACAGACTTCGCAAATATGTGCGATGTCAAAAAGGATTACGACTCAGCTTTATTCTGAGTAGTAATTAATTCTTAGTGATATATTAATTTCAGTGAACTTATGATGTGATTTTAAAATTATCCTAAAACTTTTTAGTAGGTATCACGTTTTATTTTATCGTCATCAATAGAAATCCTACCCTCCATAGCTTAGCTATAGGTTAAAAATAGCATGGCAAATTAGGCTGCAGCTCATAGGCACAAGTATTTAGCGTAGCATTGGAACCAATACAAGAGACTTATAAAACAGTACTTAACATTGTCACTACTAATTATATGTGTATTTTGTGGAACTAATAATGTATCGTAAAAATATCAAATCTATTTAAATTTTCTTTAATTTTATTTTACTACTTACCTACCTTATTATTTATGTATTGTCTTGCCTGGATTTGTTTTGATTTAATTGAACAATACTTTGACAATTCCGAATATATTTTCAGGGGTGTATTTATTACTTTAGAAATTAGTTAGCTAAGTAAATGTAGTTTGTGATAACAGAATTATTATTTAATATACATTTAGCACAACCGTTATACGTTTTGAAATAGTCTTTAGTGTTACATGAAATATGAAATGCATACAATAACCCAATTTTATAAATATTAGAACATCCTATATATGACTAGTACTCAGTATATTTTTATAATTTAAACTAGAAATATAGATCAATACCACCATGAGACGATTTAAACCAAGTTTAGTAACCCAGGTTTTAAATATATCCGCCTTCAAAGGGATATATGGGACCACATCGGGATCTACCGTGACATAATACAGTTTATAGTGTCCGAGTAATCGGTGAACATAGAACCTCCTCCTTTCTTTGAAGTCGGTTAAAAACAGACTATCTTAAAAACTTATTTATTGCCGGCTCTTCTCAGCAAATGCAACCTTACGAACCGGTATTAGAGTCAGACTTTTCATAAGTGCCTGCGAAGGTCTATTTGAATAAATGATTTTGTATTTTGACTTGGTTTTAACCATCTCATGTAATAAGGACACAACATAAAATTTTGAAGAATTTTATCATGTTATTTGCACGCCAGGTTTCTCACTAAATGGTGAACTGTTAATGGATGCACTCGGTGGTGAGACTACGTTTGCTGATGTTCAAGGCGATAACTTTGTACCAGCTTGTACTCTTGGAGTTGGACAGAAAGCCAGGTAATATTTAATTGATTTATGATTGAATGAGAATGGATGAGATTGAAAGGGAAACGGCTGAATGTATCTAATAAATTAAGGTGCAAATAAAGTGAAATGACTTGAATAACAAATTACATAATGATATCAATTTGAAATTGATTGTAACAAAGCTACGTAAAGTAACCGGCATGAGCCGTGAGCACAAACTGACGCCTGCGCAGTAGGTTAGGTCTGTTTGGCGGAATGAAGAAGATACACACATCTATGCTCGTCGTCTATTGAATTCTCGCGTGTCATTTGGCTACTGTAATTTGGCCAAAAGTGTACATTCGCGAGCTTGCCCCCACTACTGCCTATCTGTGCTCACGACTCGTGCCTTATACTGAAATAGACCCATTGGTACTTGTACTTGTTGTTGTTGTGGTAGAAATTAGATAAAACTAAGGGGTAGTTCACACTGAGATGCGAGGTGACGCGATGCAGCGCGCACTTTTTGAGATAGCGAGACAATATAGAACTTATATACCTACTACACAAAAAGGTGAATTCGTAACTCATGCTCGCCGGAAGCCTATACGAATTCTCTCCCTGAAATGTGTAACCCTTATGTGTTGCGGTGTTAGTTAACCCTAACTCCATCAAAAAGGGGATACAAAATCTGATTTACAAAGTTATTGTTAATGTTCATTTCAGGTTGACGTATGGTCAAGATGTGAATACACTGAAATATTTCACCACTTGTGGTCTACAGGAGGGATACGAACCTTTCTGTGTGTAAGTTATCGATTGCTTAAGTATCAAAGAACGATATATGCTGAAAAATAATAAAGTATTAAATTTACTTTCTGTGACCATCCGTTACATGAAAAAAATTGGTGTCAAAGGACACCAGACAGAAGTGAAGTTTTGCATCACCCCTTTATTACACATTTTTTGTATTGAATCCCCAATCCGACATGTTTTTCTATATAACACTATAATCAAAATATCCAAGCTTGGAAACCTGTGTCACAGATATTGAATACGATTCTGTTGTAAATCGCACTAAACTTATTTTAATCACATCACAAACCTTATTGAAAAAGGATAGAATATATTTGCGGGTAAAATAAGGCGACTAAATTTATGTTGAAAACAAGCAACTGCACTAATTCGCAGGACTTTTTTTTTACATCCTCTTCTTATGTATCTTTGTTAGAAAGAGATATAGTGAGACTAAATTAGTTTATTTGTAAACAACATAATCGGCACCACTAAATAGTAATATTGAATGGTTTTAGAAACATGAAGAGAGACGTCACCCACTGGTACACTAAAGATCAGCCGATATACGAGAACACAGATGAAATGGCCGACACGAGGATCGATGTTACCAGGATACCGGCCGGCTCAGGTAACGTCATGAGCATCACTCAAACTATGCCCTGTCTCCAAATATCTTTCCTGCAGTTCTGTCTTATTTTTTTGGAAATTGGAAATAACTTGCTAGAGTAAATATGAATGAATCTGACAAAAACAAACACTTTGGAAAAAATAGCCATTATAGTCAGATTGTCCAAAATAATATTTAAAAAATGTAACCTCGCTGAGTTTCTTGCCTGTTCTTTTCAGTTGAAGGCCGACTTACGAACTTGTGGTATCTTCAGTAGCTTTGACCTTCATAACTACCCTACTAGGCTTTGAATTTCACTTTGAATTTGACTTTGACGATAAGGAATGAATTTGACTTTGCAAGAATGGAGGAAGATCCATGAAAGATGAAAAGACTGCGGGATTTCACGTAAATCTAATTTTTTTCTTCACATTTACAGATACGCCGCCATGTTTGAAAATATCTCACAATACATTCGAAACTATGGAGAAGGCTAACTGGGAGTTCTTGCGTCTTTCACTGCCTGTCATCTGTCACGCAGAATTTATTGAGTAAGTTTTAAGTTTGGTTCAAGGGTTAGATGCCCTGACTCTAGGTCGTAGGTTCAATTGCCAATTAGGACAACATATTTGGGTGCATGAACTCTCCACAAACAATACACCCACTTTCTGCCACATTGAAATCGCCAAAACAATATAAATATAGATAAAGTGTCTTTAAAATGATTCCTCTAAGTTGATGTTGAAAAATATAATCAAAACAAGAAAAATAATGCTCTCTTTTACTTGCAGTGAATCAGAAAAGGCTAGAAGATGGATCGAAATCAAAGATCGCCAACAGATCTTGATGAGGGAGGCGACAGAAGCTCAAATGCCGGCGCATATCGACCAAATCATGAGGAGTGGTTTCACTATGAATGATATCAAAGGTACACTTTGTGAATACATGGCTGAATAGTTTGGTCCCCGTTTTTTGTGAATACTTTTTTATTTCAAGATCTGATTTATCCAGTAATTAAAATTGTCTAGAAATTGATATGTAATTTAATGAAAAAACGAATCAAAAACAGTAGTATGTCCATTTTATGTACAATGAAATTTTAGAACAATCAATGTAAGTTTTTTTGTAATATTTCATACATTAGCACCTAAATAATAATTAAAAGAAATCCTGTTTAACACCTTAAAAACTTTTATGGGTGTATCAGTTCTCTGGTCTACTCAAGATAACGTAATAATCTACTTTTTTAAAAATGGTGTGTTAGTTAAGCAATTTTGAAAATTACTGGATAAGAGTGATCTTTTACAAGTCCGCCATAAAATGTCTTTAGTTAACTACCTAATTGTTACAAATTGTGCATAACTTTTCTTATTATTTGTAAATTCCTTTATTTCCATGGGGCGTTTACAAACTGGTGTAACATGATTCGAATCGGACTCTTTGTCGTGTTGTGTTGATAAAAGCCGATTAGATGGGCCGCCATTTTACGACCCTTTACTTATCTACAACGTTATACGCATAAAATATTGAAATAAATTCCGTCAACGCATTATGTTCGCCATAAAAAGGAAACTGCCAAAGAAATAAGTACACCTAAATTCACTCCAATTTGTATACGCCCCCAGCTTATTTGACCCCCTGTTTGATACCCCCTGCCTCCCCAAGGTCTTCACTACGACGAGAGCCAAGAGGAGATGCCCAGCTCGAAGGTCAAGAGGCAGCCCTCAAAGCCACCCAGAAAAGGGTCCATAACTCGTGGAGTTACGATACAAAATTACAATTTACAACCAGGTTATTTTAATTTTGACGCTTTCTGACATTTTCAGCTTTGATTCTTTCTGCGACTGCGCTTTTACTAAACCCTTTTAGATGTTTTATCTAGATGCGGAGTGCGAATTGATGTTCTTCTTCTTATTTTTAAGTTTGGCAACCAAGCCCAAATTAGGGCTCATTTCTGCCAGTGTCGAGTTATATTATAGTTTCCAGTCACAGTAAATCACATTCACATATAGTCCTCAGTCAGTCACCGTCCATAAGTCATATTTTACTACAATGGTGGTCATTGTACTAAAACTCTTCACGGACTTTTTGAGACAACTTGAAAAGTCACGATATACATAATTCATTTCATTTCACTTCACTGGTGCACATGAATGATCTTTATTGGGTAAAATACCACCGAAAATACACAATAAAACCCAAAATACACGAATTTATGAAAATAAAAACGAAACTGCAATGTCACTCTGCAAGTTCCCGCCAAAAAGTCCCGAATTGATGTTATGGATCTGTATATTGTCCCAGCATTGAATTTGAACCTTAATTCATGTCATTATCACTCACTGTCATTGAGGAACAAACCCTTTAGAGTAGTAATACCGAGCAATCCGATTCCGAAACTAGTCAGTGATTTGTCACTGATTTTGAACAGTAAGGACCAACCACTACATCTTGTGTTCTTGGCTTGGCCAATAAGAGCGCATGTGTCCTTGACTTAGCCAATCAGAGCGCATTGTCTTTGGTGGGAAATTGGCGGAATACCAATATCAGATCCCGGCACGTACTGGGTACTTTTTGTAGCTCCGATAATCGCAGCTACAAAAAATAGTATTTTGTTTAAGAGCGCCTTTTTGTAGCACGTGGGCGTTTCAGTATTAAACTCCGAACTTTTTATTCGGTGACAAAAATCGCTCAGCGATTGTTGCTCGTGGGCGAGCTCCCTTACCATGATATAAAGACTGAATGACTTATGTAACCAAAATGAGCTGTATTAAATCTGAGCAATAAAAAAGTGCGTCCAAAAAATCAGAAAAAAATAATTATGCACTACATAACTGCATACATTTCTATGCCTAACTTTTCTTCACTGCATACTTAACTTTAAAAAACTGAACTTTATTTTCTAGTCGTTAAGTATCAATGTTGTTTAGGTCAAGTCAACGGTATGCATCGGTCTACCAGCGAAGCGGAGATGGCCAAATATGAATTGGGAGTTACGAATTTACCTGATGATAAAAAGGACAAGAGGGGACGATCACCTTTCAAGTAAGGCTCTGAAGCTTATATAAAACTGAATTCTGCACTTTGTTTCGTGTTTTAATTTCAAATTCAAATTCAAATTCAAAACTTTATTGCATTCATGTGGATAGAAGATGACAAATAAATGTAATGTACAACATGAGACCCTGTTAGGGCACAGCAAATAAATAAAATAAAATATAAACTTATATAAAAAAAAAACTAAAATCTAAAATTATTAGGTAGAATTAAGTAAAATTATTTCCAGTAGATTATATGGAACTTGTTTACTTTTGGAAGAGGTTAATTATTTATATGTATTTAGTTTTCCTAAAAGAATTAAGGTTATTATTTACCACAGGGTAACATTGTGGTCTAACAAAGTTAAGATAAATCGGCCAAATGCGAGTCGGACAGGCACACGAGGGGCTCCGTAAAGATGTTTCTAGTATGAGCCCACCTTTAATTATAAATTTCATTTCATTTTTATTACTTGTTATAGCTGCAATACATTCAGTGAAAATTTCAAATGTCTACCTATGAATGTTCATGAGATACACGACCATTACGAAACCCTAAAAAAGTATGAAGTTCGACTCTTTAAAATGCCAATTCATTTTTGTTTTGAAGATTCTCTTGAGTTAGGAATAATAAAACTTGACTCCTTGTTTTTAGGTTCTTCAGAAGCAAGCGCGGTGAAAGTGGAGATCGAGGAAAAACCCACAAGTCCAAAACACCAGACCCATTCAGTGATACCGAACTATCACCAGAAAGGGGTACTAGAAGACCCAACCCTCAGATCAAGGTTTCACAGGTATGCACCATAAAATTATGTGATCAGAAAGTTCCATTTATGTACATACATTTGGACGGAATTGGCTTATAAGTATTGTTTTAATTGGATACTCCTTTTTTGTTCCAAAATCCATCGGTACTCTTTCTCTTTGAAATTTGATATATGCCAAATTTTACCAACGTCGGATAGCATTAATCACGACATTAATATGGCTGTGTGACGAATTTGTCATCCTATGCATAAAAGTTGGTAAAATTGGGGTATACATGGGCTATACTCAAATACAACACCCGTGTAGAACTTGGCCCAAGCTCGAAATCTCATAGAAATAGGTGTTTTCAGCAAAGATTTTCTCTTCTTTGCTGTTGATTTAAGGCACTGTATTCAGTATCATTTAAAAGATAGAAAACTCAGCATTTGGAAACTTCTTCTCGTATACGCCAAATATGTTAATTAGTATGGACAGTGCAAAGTTTGTAATAATGAATACGAAATTTCAATTTTAAATCCACAAATCACAAAAATTTACGTTTCAACAAAATGACGACACCGTCTGCAAGCTGGCTCTTTTAACTATGAAACGATATCAGAAGATACAGTGCAAAAAGTTAACATTAAAGTAGAGAAAACACCTTTAACCGACTTGAAAAAAAGTTGGAGGATCTCAATTCGATTGTTGTTTTTTTATGTTTGTTACTGTTACCTCATAACTCAGTCCTTTATCAACCGATTTGGAAAATTCTTTTTTTGTTTGGAAGGGCACACTTCCCGTTAGGTCACGATTTGATACTTTTTAGTATACTTTGAAGTCGGTTTCAGTTTTTTGTAAAACAATTTTCAATTATTTGTATGAAATTTCGAATGTATGAAAGAACAACAATTATTCTTGAAAAAGATTGGGAATATTTTGATAACCCAATACCCATACCTACTCAACGCTCTCTACCCCGCATAACCAAATTTATAGGTTTCGGAGGGATTACACTTTGTGACCTTTGTCGCCTCGATATTTTTGGTCCTTCACCTTTGTGTTAAATGTTCACTGCACTTTTATGTTATATGTATTTTTGTTTTGTCCCTCGAAGGCGAATCAGAGGTATAATGGCATGTCTACAAGAACCAGCAGGCCCAATATATATGGAAGCCAGTCTGGTCTAAATGTAAGTCACCCGTGCTTAACCGCTTCTAGTCGACTAATGATTCTCGTGTGTGCACTAAACTAATCTGAGCGTTACTAAAACTTACATGTAACTAGCTACCCGGCGCGACTTCGTGCGCGTGCTACCCTTCGTTCCTACCCTGCGGTGCTACCCTACCCTATCTAACTATCCAGGGTGTCACACAAACGCATACAAAAAAATTCAACTGTACTTGTTTGTCACTGAACTCCTCCTAAACGGCTGGACCGATATGAATGAATTTTGTATGCGTTTGGGTGGCGCCCTAGATGGTTTAGATTCACAAATCAGTCCGGCAGATGGCGCTGTCTACGTTTGTGCTTCCCCTAAGTAACTCAATAGCTTATAAAAAGTCTTGTTCTAACGTAGAACTTTTAATATACCATTAAGATCCTTACCCAATACCTATTCTCATCATAATCAGCAGCTTAGCATAACAATTGACTGCTTTAAATAATTTGCAGTCTCCGCTCAACGTAGAGAGATGGTCTTATAGCTATTTATCTAGACGCATGTTAGCATTAGGCAAAGCTTATACTTCAAGAATACTCATTGAATCATTTTTTTTTCATACAGAACTTAACAGTGACGACACCTACACAAGATAGGAAGCAAATGACGACGAGCACTCTCGCGGCTGCCACTACAGAAACTGTCGGGAATGAAATCTTTGATGGCGAGTGCTTGAAACTGATCAATGAATACTTTTATGGAGTCAGGTTGGTATACTTTATAACTTGCGCTTTGCTGTTTCGATCATGTTTTAAAGGGAACTTAAAAACCGTGTACAAAATATCATGTAAATTCCTTTTGGTCGTAACAGAGGTATTTATTAATGAAATGTTGGTATTTATTAATGAACCCAAGCTATAGAAAAATATTGCTTGTGTATGACTATACCAAAATATAAATCTTGGCCTGCGATGAGACTTCTGATAAAACCAGGATACTATCATATTGAAAATTTGTCGTCTATCCTCGTTTGTGTTCCTCCTTTGGCAACATCTTGTATTCACTAGGATAATTGTGACACTAAGAAGTCGTGAAGAACTGAGAAATTTTACGGTTTTTTATTTATTCCAGAATATTCCCGGGTCAAGATCCAACTCACGTATACATTGGATGGGTGACCACGCAATACCACCTGCACTCTAAGGACTTTAATCAGAACAAAGTGACGAAATCATCTGTCATCATCACTGATGATTATGATAGAGTTGTTGAGAGGTGAGCTGCAGGAATGATGTATTTTTTTGCATGGCTGCAAAATTTGCGAAAAGTATACCTAATGTGAATCAAATAAAAGGCCTTCTAGTCGTATCGGTGCTCTCGGGGACCAGTGTTGTTATGTTAATACATTTCAGATATTATCGTAACACGAATGCGAACGAGGATGCTGCAGGCTAGCAGATTTGCGCCGGCTCTAAAAAAATCTAAGCATAGTATTGTTCTTGATTGTTATTTATTCGCTTATTGCTATAAAGCGATACATGAAATCCTTAATCAATCACTTAAAAATATAATGTAATTGAAGGCTCACTGTCAAACTGGTGGTTACTTTAGTAGCTTCAAAGATTACAGGTGTGCAGCACACAATAGCGATGTCCCTAATTTTTTTATTTTATTTCTGTTTACAATGTTAACAACTGATATCTTTCACTAACCAAAAAGATGGTCCTTCGACAAAGGTCTCCTCTACAGTTTTGTGCAATTCTAGTCTATTCTAGGCCGGCTACCCTTTTTAGGTCATATTCCTAGCGTTTTGTATGTTGGCCTTTACTCCTTACTACTATCTAGTACTATCAGAGTGGTACCCTGGCATGTGATGAGTGGCATGGCGCTTGGGGTACCACTCTGATAGTACCCCTCACCTGCCCATCTCCATCTAAATGTTTTGCATACTTTATTTGCATCCTTGAATTTAGTTGTCGTTTGTTTTTGTAGTTTGCGAAGTCTATGCAAACTGATTTTTTCAAAACTACATAGCCTAGGGTGACTTACAGCAGAGAAGTATAGCAAGGGATGTGTTTCAACCCGCCAATAGGATCGCTTCATTAGAGCAATACCGTGAAAATGAAGCGTTCTTGTTTTTCCGCTAAAAAACACCCCTCGCTACACATCTCTAGTGGACATGCAGCATAACTGAATCCCTCATTGTCGTAGTGTGAACCGTCAGTCGTGCTACATGGTGCGAGCGGACGAACTGTATAACGAGGTGATGGCCGAAGCGACGGCCAAAGGCGCGTCGCAGGGCATGTTCATCGGGTGCTCCGTCGACACCTCCACCGGCACTGTCGCCTTCACCTGCGAGGGGAAGGACAACACCATCAAGTTTAAGGTACACACCTCACCACCCCCGACACACATGCTCACACATAGACACACACGGCAAATTCTTTAGACACATACACAAACTTTCGCATTTATAATATTAGTAGCAATAAGTGTTCTATCAAATAAACTGACTATAAATATCCAAGAATAAATTATTAGTTAACAGCCCCCGCACATTATGGCCACCAGTCGCTGCCACTAAACGCGACCAGAGTAGTTCAGTTAGACCACTACACGCCGCCTCCAGTGGCATGCAGTCTTCAGTGTACTCCACACGGCCACTAAAACGCTGGGTATGCGCCGATGCTATACAAAATGTATGGAGAAACGCGTCCGCAACTTGTGGTGGCCACAAATCATTTTAATATGTTCGCCACTAGTGGCTTAATGTACGGTGGCTTTAAGTAAGAGTTCATAATGATTCTAGACAATACACTACCCCCCTTATTACAAAAGATGATTTAAAGCAAGTTTAGTAGAACTAGTCAGTCAATCACTTTCTAAAGTCATATAACAAAAAGAGAGGAGGCTATTTTGAAATTTGAGTTTACTTTAAGCCTTACTTACTTTCCAGATGGAACCAGAAACAAAGCTCTTCCCGGCCATATTCGTAGAGGCGACATCCAAAGAGATCCTACAGATTGAGCTGGGAAGATCTTCCACAAGTCTTCCGCTCAGTGCTGCAGTGCTGCCAACTAGTGACAAACACGTGAACCCACAATTCCCGCCCAGGCTTAAAGTACAGTGTCTGAAACCTCATCAGTGGGCAAGGGTAAGACGATGATTCTTGAATAAAATGGACTTAAATGGTCGTCAAGATATTAGCGAAATCAATTGATGGTCTATCAATTAGTGGATACAGAAGTCATACTCGGTTGACAGCTATCAGCGCTAACACCACAGATAAACATCTAAATAGATGACGCGAGTGTATGTACTTCACGTGTCAAAATCTGTGCAAAAATGGGGCACAATGATCTTCTTTTGAAACAATTTCGCGCGGACCGGGAACTCGCATAAGGCTGCATGTCCACCAGGAATGTGTAGCGAGGGATATGTTTAGCTGAGAAATAGGATAGCTTCATTTTCACGTTAAAAATCTAATGCCAGCCTAACTAAATCAATCTTGTGACATTATGGTAGGTACAAGAAAGTTACACGCTTGGTTTTCATACGGATGGAGGGACTTGCATTATCTATTTAGATTTATGTCTGTGGCTAACACCTAGTCCATTCAAAAAGTACATTGACGAGCCAACCAGGAGGAAATTATCTGTATGCTCCTAAATTTTTTGATATAAACAATACCATGTCTTGATTCCAAATCTTTAAAATGTTACTTTATTGCCAAAATCGGGATTAAGAGGCAGAAATGGGCAAAAGTCTCTACATTGCAGCCCAAATTATATGAAACCTGCTAGCTCTACGGTATTGACATTGAAATATATGATACTTAAGGATATAACAAACACATCGCCCGAGCCGAAAACACGATTTCAATTAAAAGCCTATATAAAAAAAAGTGCCAAACATACCTCTGAAAATCAAGAAATTCCCAAATATATCCAACGCCTGAAGGTATTTTAATACGATTTTTTTCATCAATAGAGTACATATCATAAGCAAATAAACGCCCGAGTTAGTTTTTTGAATTTGCGATTCAGTTTTTCATAATAATGATTATAAAAAAAGTCGCTTACGTCAAATTAATCTGAGCACCATGAACATCATACCGCACTCTATTGTCCTGCAACTCGCGTATTTTGCTTCGCGCTCACTCGCATTCCGCGGCGATCCGCGTTGCTAGACGGACCTGTGTAATTTTTTTTCAGAATTTTCACATACATAAAACCCTCTCAAATTAGTAAAAAATCATATCAAATTATCTTTAGAAGGCACTGGAAAATGCATGCTAGTCAAATTAAGGCAATTGAGCCTATTATTTGCTTGTTATAAATAAAAATATATAAAATAAAATCTGTTATGATTGATGCTTTTGATAATTGTCACCGAGGCATGTCGTGGTACTGACAGAGACTAATTCTTATTTTCGTCTATGAAAGGTATGGTTAGGGTAGCTTAGGGGGCTAAGGCGCGGGGTATTTATGTACTCCCGACTGAAGGAGGTGATGATTCAAATCCCGGAAAATGTTTTACTTATTTTTTTTATCAAATCATGCGAAATGAAAAATCAGCAATATATATTATTTTTAATGAGCAATTACCTATTTAGTTAGTTACCTGATTAAATAATACCTCATGAAATATTGATTATTTTGAGATCAAAGAAAAGGTATGAAAGGTAGGTTGACTGATACTGGTAACAGTAGGTGCCCCGAAGTCGGGGCGGGCATGACTGCCTCTACTGCGTTCATCGAGTCATCTGTAGTTATCGAGTCGAGCCGATAAACTTTTATATTCATTGTATTATTGTGGTCCACTCGCGTAGTCGTCTAATGACAATGGCACAGTAAAATTAGAACAGTAAGGAAAATATTACACATCTTACGTTGACTAAGTTTCTAGTACTTACTGGACTGATTAGTTGGAATGTGAAGCCATCGTATATTTACAATTACTAGTAGTGAGCTCGGCTATCATTGTGCCGATTGTCGTAACGGCCAATGGCCTGATGGCCGAAAGCCTCTCGGCTCTCGGCAGTATTCCTCGATACAGCTCTTATTGTGAGGAGGTTCCTGTTTCTGCAACCCTAACCACCGGTAGCTTAGTTTTTTCAGCCAATCAGTGAGCCAGGCACAGTTTTATATCAATAAAAGTAATAAAATTGGAATAACTTTTTTTCCAAACCATTATATAATACTTCCTTAAGGTGGATGCTTAGCATGAGGCGGGAAATTTTATAATATGGATCATTCACATAACAAAATGATAACTTTTTTATTACTACAGAGGATGCACATAACCTTTTTGAGCATAATGTTTTTTAAATTATTAATATCCATCAATAAATGACAAAGTTATTAAAGTTTTAAAAACAGCTTAATTAACACGCTCGCTCCCGCTTGTACATTAACGTTGACGTCATAATTCGGCCACCACGCAACGGGTATTGCAGTTTTAACCATCAGATCCTCATTAGTACTACGTAAAGAGAAGATGCCACACATCACAACTATGTTCCGTTCAAGTGAGGCCATCCGGCCACACTTGTTGTTGTAAAACGATGAACGAAACGCGTAAGCGCCGTGAAAATAACGGTGTTTGCGAGAAAAATACTCCTAAAAGTTTTCTAATAGCGCTACGTGTTTCTACTGTCTGCTTAGACGACTAATTATTGTTTCAGTGCTAGAGAAACCTTTAGTCGACTCTAAAGAAATGGGACATAAGCTTTGCTTATGATAGCATCTCTATACGTGGTAATAATAGCTCAATGTTTTACAGCAAATAATTATCATTAATATTTTAAATGATATCACAGATTTAAAATTAGCAAGAAACAGTCACGATACCGTGATCGGGTGGCGTGGGCGGTCGCGCAAATCGCTCCACTGACACCACATTATGACATTGTACCCGTGCGAAGCCGGGGCGGGTTGCTAGTACTTACTATACATATTTACACTCAGACTCGGGACATACAAACATGTTCATGCACACAGATGCATATCCTTGGTGGGAATCGAACATAAGATCGGCGGCGTGGAATCTTAACCAACTACGCCAACTGGCCCGTCAAAAGTTTTTTTAAGTATTTGAAAAATTATATTTGTAATGTTTGTCTGCAGTTTGTCTACTGTTTACATTTTTACTGTGTCCAATTCAAACAGCGTCGTTCTCGCGGAAATGTTTAGATGGCGGTGTATCATGTTTAATTGTTTGTTTGCAATGACGCACTTCTAAATAGAGGGAGCTAGTATTTTTTGTTTGCTTAGTTCCTGTAATTTCCGCTAATATTATGTGATAATGTGGCGCAAGGGTGAAAACTGAAATCTGCTCGAGAGTATTCTGGGCCTTAACAACTAACCCTAATAATAGAATAACGCAATTTTTGACTACCTGTCTCCGCCGAATATTTGAGTTCTCCGGCTACATTTCAAGAAAGATACCATCAGGCCGCTTACCATCAGGCCGCTTACCATCAGGCCGCTTACCATCAGGCGGGCCGTATGCTTGCTTGATACCTAAGTAGTATAAAAAAAAAAAAAGATAGGTCGACCTTGAGAAGTTGCTCATTACTGGCAAGGTAGAGGAAAAGAGGCCGAGGGTCAGAATCCGATGCGTTGGTCTGACCAAATACGCTCCACATTGGACACCAGTGTACTGCTATCCATACAGAAGATTGATCCAGACGACGAGGAATAGTCCGCGAGAATATAGTCCATAAAGGTCACGTCCCTCAGCAAGGAGGAGGATTCCCAATTTTAACTTGATCCAAATAGTTGTTGTACTGTCCACTTCCCCCATAACATTAATCACACTACATAATATTGCAGGTACCAAACCAATCGCTACAAGTTCATGCGTTGAAGCTCTCTGACATTCGCGGTTGGTCCATGCTATGTGAAGACGCTGTTTCCATGCTGGCGTTGCATATACCTGGTAAAGTTGTATTTTGTACTCTTGTTTAGATTGCTTTTACTGCAATAATTAATGTAACTTGTCTAAGACCTATTATATTCGTTGTAGTAAAAATGTTGCTGA
This sequence comes from Polyploca ridens, assembly GCA_951394255.1. NCBI lineage: Eukaryota > Metazoa > Arthropoda > Insecta > Lepidoptera > Drepanidae > Polyploca > Polyploca ridens. The sequence continues at coordinate 4,626,062 of OX596269.1, read as the reverse complement.
GTGTAGGGCTGTGTTTGACCGCAATTGCACCATGGTAAGTGATGATGTGGCCGAAGGAGGTAAGCACACAAAGCCTGCAAGGAACTGGCTCTCATGTGTCGGAACACACCGATAGGTGCTTGACGACAGATTTTCAATTTGAGGGTGGTAGCCCGCCAGATGGGTACTACAAAGTTCCCTACTACCGTGCTATGGTTACTTCACGATGTTTTCCTTCACCGAAAGCTCATACTCAGTGTAGGATCCGAACCCCGGGTTCGGATCCTACACTGAGTATGAGCTTCGACTCGGCATCTACGTCACTACCACTCAGCTATCATCGCCTTAAAAATAGTAGTTAATGGCCCTGATTCTGTTGTTCACAACTTAACTAATTTTAATGTCACTATGTCTCTTTCTAACAAAGAACATAAGAAAAGGATGTAAGAAATTTAGTCCTGTCAAATTAGTCCAATGCTTGTTTTCAATATAAATTTAGTCGCCATCTATTGTGGTCACGCCTAAATACACGCAAAATAAGACGGCAAAGATTAATTTGACAACTTAAAATATGTTCTATCCTTTTTCAATCATGTTCCTAAGAAAGAGATGTGATGTGACTAAAATTAGTTTAGTGCGATTTACAACAGAATCGGCACCAGTAATTATGCTTTTAAAATTAAATTGTTTGATCTCGCGGTAACCTCTCTTTATTCCTTTTCAGTTATATGTATTTGTATATCTCACAATAGGAAGTAATAATTCCTGACTTTCAGTCACCAATCGCACAAAGCCTGGAACTGCTCCACAACTATAGCTGCCTTAATGCTCTGGATTTTCACCAATAATACTTTATTTACAGAGGAAGACCGTTGTATAGACATCCTCGAGCTGATAGAAATGGACAAACTCCTCAGTTTCCACTCGCACACACTCACTTTGTATGCTGCGTTATGTTACCAGAGTAATTACAGGTAAATTACTTTTGATTTATTTTCAGTTTTGTTAAAATTGCAGCTAGGAGTAACTTTAAGGCTTTTCTACCAGAGTTGCGTAGCATATTTTAGGCCGGCGATCAAATCGCTTAATTAGAAGTTTGCCAAGCTAAGTTGTAAAATAAAACTAGAAAAATTAATAAACATACAATTATTTAGCTATAACGAATCATCGGTTGTTACGAATCTCTGGTAGAAATACAGCCACAAAGGCAGCTAGACATGTCTTTGGTATAACATGCCTAATAGAATGAATAAATAATGAAAAATATGTTTCATTTCATATATTCTCTGTCTCTATCCACTTGTTCAAAGCACTCTACAATTCACTCAGCAAGCTTGCGGTGATATATATACAGTTTGCTCACTTTTGCATTCACAATATTAGCAAATATTTAAGCCTTCAAAAGTTTGTATTAGTCCCAAAAGTGATATTTTCAACTACAACATTATATTCTCATATTTTTTTTACAAGCTTTTATTTAGTTTCACCTGTCCGGTGTCGGTAATCGAATTTTACAAGTAAATTTGACCCACTTCCCAGTGTCCGATTGAGCTGAAATGGTATACATTAGTATATTGGATGACAATGCAATTACAGACAACAAAAAGTACAGTCACCAAAAAAGCTTGTATTTTTTTTTAACAAAAACTTATTTATTATTGTCAGAGCCGCTCACGCCCTGTGCCAGCACGTAGATCAGAAACAGCTGCTGTACGCGATCCAGTCGCAGTACATGTCCGGCCCGTTGAGACAGGGCTTCTACGATCTGCTCATTGCCTTGCATTTGGAGTCCCATGCTACCACCATGTGAGTATTATACTAGAAGACTATAATCATAGACTATAAGAACATTTGGGTATGTCATTTAAAAATTAACCTTAAGTTTTTTTCTATAAGGTTCAGTTCCAAATAACTGATTTAATATTAAAGTATTATTATTTTCAGTGATTGTTTTACAACTTTGGGCCTAAATCTGAAACTTAAAAAAAACAGCATTTTGCATCATAAAATTGTGCAGAAAAAGTTTTTTTATTCGAGTATTCAAAGTTGCTCCTATCGTAAAATTTGGTCATAATGATGAGTAAAATAACTCTTGATAATTTGGCTTCCCTTTAAAAAGTAACCTCTGTTATAAGAATCATATCGAAAAATAAAAGACACAGATATAGATATAGTTAGATAACGCAAGAGCACCTACTCTTCGCGTGCCAGATTTAGTGCCCGACTTAAGGATAAAATTCTTAACATGGCCACTATCGCACCCAAATTGCATCGGTGTATGTACTTGAATTTAAAAAAAACTCGTTTAAAAATATATGTTTCTTGGTATCATTAGGATGTGCGTTATTTATCAATAATCCATGTTTTATTTCCAGGGAGGTGTGTAAGAACGAGTTCGTGATCCCCCTCGGGCCGGAGCTGAAGTGTCTGTACGAGGAGCCCGACATGGGCCACAGCCTGCGCTCGCTGCAGACTGAAAGCGTTCGGCCGCAGATGAAAATGACTGATATTGCGTTAGTATTGAATTTGTACACACATTCTCAGGTACACGTCGGTTAACTAAAGCTGGTGATGATAGTTTAATGTTAGTTAATGAAGATGTTAATTTAATGGTATTGGACTGACAAGTCAAATCAGTATTTTTTTGGCATAGTCATAACATACGACATATTAAAAGAGTTTAGTATGAACTCAGAGTATATAAATACTACGTATGAATTAATAATTTGTGATCTTGAACGATTTAACCACTGGACCTGCCCTAATAGTGACCGCGCCTACAGCCCTTTCGCCACGAACCATGCTTTTTAGGCATGGTATTGAAAAAAATAATGACAGTTGTCGCAGTATAACATTCAATGTCATCGAGAAAACATTAGGAGAAAATGACGAAATGTACCGTGAAATCACGTAGAAATTATAGTGGTGGAAAGAGCAATATTTAATTTCACACGTAAGTATATTTTTATTGCAGTTGTACAGGTAATTTACATTTAAATCATTTAAATTCAAATCAGGCATAAATATAATCCAACCATATTAAATAAACCAAAACTTCCATGTGACAATACCGAAAACTATCACTTTCATACATAGTCGGCTTATATCCTTCATTCATTATTATTATGACATGATTGTCATATTAGAACTAGTGCTTAACGCTGTCGAGAACAATATCGATAATAATAAAAACAAATGAAAGATTTTGCGTACGAAATATATCACCTGATTACGTCTATGTTAAACTTTACTATAGGTAAGTAAGTTATAAACCATAGAGGTATAAATATCTATTTATTAGAACATAAATTTCCAAAAATATTTTTATATACCACCTCAAACTTGCAAGTTTTTTTAAATTTAGGTATTACCTAAATATCGTTGGAAATAAAACTAGCGTTAAGTGTTACCTAATAAGCCTTAAGGCGCCGATCCCACAGAGAAGAGTTCTAGAGTTCCGCGTTCCGAGTTCTGCATTCCGCGTTGACTGTAAGCTATATGGGGCCTTTGAATGTAAAAAAAGTGTATGATGTGCGATCAGTAGCGAATACTGCAGAACTCTAGAACTCTAGACTGCTTACTGTGTGCACAATAGTCAACACGGAATGAAGAACTCGGAACTCCAGAACTCTCTCTGTGGGATCGGCGCCTAAGGGTTACTTATTATTTAAGAGTTGTTGGCGAAAATGGGCAACAGGGTTCCATACCAAGGTCTCTTTAAATACAGTATATGAATAAATAAATTAAATCCATGTTCCCTATTGTCTAAAAAATATCTGTAGCATGCCTCTACAAACAGAACAAATTGTCAACATAATAGGTCAAGTTCTTTTATTATTAAGTATTATCAATGATTTACTACTACTTTCCGCATTACGGCTTTCTTTCCTATTTTGTGCCAAATTTATCCGTTTTGCTGTTTATACATGATTAGTTTCAAACATCGATATCTTAAACTAACTTTCACATTTATAATATCAGTAAGATGCCATAATCTAAAAAGTTAGTAAACGATAACTAATAAATAAAATATATGACTTATTGTAAATAGACGGAAAATAATAATGTTACTTGCCTTGCCATACACCGTACCGAAAATCGTTCATTCGTTTATCGACTTACCGTATCGACAGTGTCATGCACTAGTGTAAATGTGAATTTTGTGTATGTAGTTCGTAAAGAAATTTCGTATTTGTTGTAATTAGAAAAGGAGAGCGTGCTATGCAAAAATAGTATAAATATATAGCACACAAATAAAAATAATAGTATGCGTGAAGTATAAATACACACGATTCTGCATTCGTTGTAATAATTACGTAAAATAGATCTTTGTGAGAGTGACATCCCCCCGCAAAAGTTGGTTGAACGTGATTTCATACTAATTTGTCTTGCTTCACGTCCAGAGGTTAAATCGTTCAAGTTTGTGATATCATAGTCAATCGTACAACATCAAATTATTTACTCTCTGTGGTTAAATTGGTAAAGTAAAGTAATGAAACTATGGGTCTATTCATATTTTAATACTAGCTTTATAGCCCGCGACTTCGTCCGCGTAGATTATTTCTTTTTTCTAGATATGAATCATGGTAACAATATAGAGCTTTGTTCATGGCTATTGTCCGCCACTACGTGTGATATTGACAAAAGTTCAGGTAGATTAAGAGCTCATATGCGAGGATGCCACATAAAACTGAAACAGTCCTGGCGCAAATCAACTCTACCAAATTTCAGAGTTCTTCCCTGTGACTACAAACCTTAATTAGGAACTGTTATCTTTTAAATTCAAACGGAAGGTGATTTGGGATCAATGGTATACGCGGCAAAAAGACTGTTTCTCCTCTGGCAGAACCAGTAAATATTTTGGCCTCAATAACATTGCGGCGGAGAGCTGTTACTTGTAGTCTAGTTCCACAGCACAATTTTGGAGGTCTTATCTCTCTTTCCCTCATGTCTGAGGATCGTGGTCAACATCGGGTTTGCTTCTAGAGCGAATGATCTGCCTCCACTGGTTTCTGTCTTCTAGTTTCTGTAAAACTTGGAAGACGATGAGTCTTTTACTTGATCGGACCATCTTGTTGGTGAACGACCACGTAGTCGTTTTCCTTCCGTGTTCCCAACTATGATCAGATTTCCAAACTTTCATCGCCTTTGCGCACCATGTGGCCGAAATACGAAAAAATACGTTGGTGGCATATGGTGGACAATCGTGTTTTAATTTGGATCTGCGATAGGATTGATGCATTATTGCGTTTAGCGGTCCAAGGTATTTCCAACATCCGTCTCCAGCACCACATCTCGAATGCATCAATCCTTTTTCTTTCTCGGGCCAGTATAGTCCACGCTTCCACTCCATACATGAAAATGAGGAATACCAATGCTCGTATTAACCGAATCTTTGTTTTAATGCCGATTCCTCTCTTTTTCCTGATGTTGTTTAGGCGAGTCATTTCAATACGCCAGTACCATAAGCCGAAATAATAAATTTTGAAATTTTCACTCCGAAAATAAAGAACTTCATATACTAAATTTAATCCCCCTTTTCACTCCTTAAGGGTTCAAATTCCAACAACACCGATATTCGTTGCGTTAGTTTATAACCATAAGCTTAAATAATAAATTTAGTGTACTTCCATACACAAATTCATCCCCCTTTTTACCCTTTCGGGATCGGAATTATCAAAAACGTTGAGGTACATATAAATTAATTTTCAATCATCAACCTAAACACAAAATTTGAAGGTTCTAACTTCGAAACTGATGGACTTTCATATAAACTTGCATCCCCTATTTTACCCCCTTAAGGATGGAATATCCAAAAATCCTTAGTGGTTACCTACACTGTGTAATAACATATTAAGTGACGTTTACTTTGAAACTGAATGACTTACATACATCCCATACCTTTTCACCCTATCGGGGGTAGAATTTTCAAAAAAGCTGAAACATGTATAAATTAATTTTCAATCGTTAGCCTAAATACAAAATTTGAAGATCCTAACTTCAAAACTGACGAACTTTCATACAAAATTTCATCCCCTATTTTACCCCCCTAGGAGTGGAATTTCTAAAAATCCTTCCTTAATGAATACCTACACTGTATAATATTAAATTTAGTGAAGTTTACTTTGAAATTGAAGGACTTGCATACACAACTTCATCCCCATTTTCTTCCCTTCGGTGGTGGAATAATCACAAACGCTGAGATAACTATATATTAATTTTCAATCGTCAGCCTAAACACAAAATTTAAAGATTCTAATTTCAAAACTGACGGACTTGCATACAAACTTTCATCCCTTATTTTACCCTGTTAGGGGAGGAGTTTTCAAAAATCCTTCCTTAGTGGATGCCTACGCCGTATAATAATACATTTAGTGAAGTTTACTTTGAAATTGAAGGACTTGCATACACAACTTCATCCCCCTTTTCCTCCCTTCGGTGGTGGAATTATCACAAACGCTGTGATAACTATATATTAATTTTCAATCGTCAGCCTAAACATAAAATTTGAAGATCCTAACTTCAAAACTGAAGGACTTGCATACAAACTTTCATCCCCTATTTTACCCTCTTACGGGTGGAATTTCCAAAAATCCTTCCTTAGTGGATGCCTACACCGTATAATAATACATTTAGTGAAGTTTACTTTGAAATTGAAGGACTTGCATACCCAACTTCATCCCCCTTTTCCTCCCTTCGGTGGTGGAGTTATCACAAACGCTGAGATAACTACACATTAATTTTCAATCGTCAGCCTAAACATACAAACTGTCATCCCCTATTTTACCCTCTTAGGGGTGGAATTTCCAAAAATCCTTCCTTAGTGGATGCCTCCACTGTATAAGGTATCTTTGTGCAAAATTTCAAATCTCTAGGTCCAGCGGTTTGGGCTGTGGGCTGATATATCAACAATCAGTTTATCATTTTATATATTAAGATTAAGATATATATTTCAACTCGTGTAAGACAGTTTGTTTCTAAAAAAAATTTACAATTGTAATGGATGAAAGCAAAAAAAGGTCACACTATATTTAATGAGCAGTAGCAAAAGTAAAACTATAACTGTCTCCTTCATACTCGTAAGCTTGACCGCGCGCGAGAGAGATAGACAGAGTGTTCATGATGCACATGCAGTGCGACGTGACGCCGCACGCTTATTCACAGACACTACACAAGCGCAACGTGTAAGTGTAAGCGTATGTGTTGAACGTGTCAGATTTAGTTAACCGACCTGTATACTAATGATCAATTTCAATTTAACTTATTTTGTTACAGTGAAAGTATAACAGAGATAAGCAACCTGTACTCCCCCCACTTCCCACTAGAAGTGGTGCGGGAGTTCGTGATGCAGGCGCTCGCTGAAGCCGTCGAGACCAACCAGGTGCACAACAGAGACCCCGTGGGGGGCAGCAATGAGAACTTGTTCCTGTAAGTAAAACTACACCAAAGATCTTGTATGGATTCGATAAACAGAAACAGGTCGAAATGCGACAAAAATAAGTGTGAGGGATATGTATGTGAAAAATAAAAACTAGTATTTTATTACACAATATGCTTAGATATACATAGATATCCTGTTGTAAAAACTGATTTCGATTCTGAACGTAATTTGTCGGCCTTCTGATATATTTTTTTATACGACCAAGTCGGTAAAAAAGCATACGGCCCGTGGAAGGAAAAGAATATGTTATGGTGAAGGACCACCGGTCTAAGGTAAATGAAACACGAAATACACGAAAAAGCCTGACTCACGTTCTGAGGTAAGGTGAAAAGGATGCACAGTACTTACCTCAGCTGGAGCTATTAACGGACGGCAAACTCCTGTGTTTTCTTCAAATTAAGGCCGGAATTTTCAGTGGTTAACAACCCAAGCGAATTTTTTCATGTCTTCTTGTTTAGTGACGTATGTATTTATGGTAGGGATTTTTTTATTCGCCAAGCAGGCTTCACGCCGGGCTCTTCAAGTAAGTACAGTGGCTCAATTCTCGTAATAAAACTTCAACGATTAAATTGTGTTTTTTACTACTATAATGTCAAATGAACGATTGAAAAACGATCTTATAGACAAATTATTGAGACGTATACACTTTTGAATATTTTTTACACAGAATATTTCACAAAACAAAATTTAAAGAGATGATGTCGCTACGACATCGTTGAAGTTTTGTTACGCGAATTGAGCCACTGTGCGGGAGCGGGATGGATAAAGGAAAACGTGAGCCTGGCGAAAGTTATTAAAAAAAAATCGCATGAAGGCGCATACAGCCCGCCTGTTGGTAAGCGGTTATCGTAGCCTTATGGACGCTTACAACACACGAGGCATCACTTATGCTTTAACGACCCTTCCCCACTCCTCAATGAGCTCTGGCGACCTTACTCACGCGCAGGAACACAACATAAAGTTATTTGACTGCGGTATTCTGTAAGGTGGAGGTACTTCCCCAGTCGAGCTGCTCGTTGAGCGGTCTACCTCTCTTAATAATATCGATAAGGTGATTATAGTTACATATTGGTAACAAGGTGTTGGTTATTCCAGGCCACTAATAAAGCTGGTAGACCGGCTCCTGCTAGTGGGCATGATGCGTGACGAAGATGTCGAGAAACTGCTCATCATGATCAACCCTGAGACGTGGGACCCGACCTTTGACAAAGGTAAGAATGTCTACTGATTTGTGTTTTTTTTTAATTATTATTGAAAATGGGCTCGTTATGATAAAAATACCGGCTAAGTGCGAGTCGGACTCGCTCAACGAGGGTTTTGTACAAACTTGTAGGTATGTAAATACATAGTTGGTTCATTACGGAAATCGATATTCGAAGATTTTTCCCCTTTTTCCGAACATGTTATTTTTTTTGTGATATTGCTACAAATTAAGGTTTTGTATTTTTATCTTTTACTTGCGCTATATGGCATTGCTTGCTAAATTCATGATTCTAGGTCAACAATAAGTACCCTATAGGTTTTGATTCCCTTGCGAGCGTCAAAATAAGCGGCATAAACGGCCGTATCTTCTGTTTGCGTTGACTTAGAAGTTTGATTTTTTTTACTGCTTCAAGGGATTGCAGACTTGAGAATTTGATATTAATTTCTTGATACCTCCACGCGTTCACGCGAGGAAAAGGGTATTGACAGACAGCAAAGTAATCCTAATTTTGATGAAAAATTAAACCCTTTGTGCTGGTGGCACGGTTCTATTTCTAAAAGTTTTCCCAAATCTTCAAGACTCTAGTTTATCTCTTCTTTTTTTTATTCCAATAACAGAAGGCAAGGACGAGCACCGCAAAGGCTTATTACATATGAAAATGGCGGAGGGCGCCAAGTTACAGATGTGCTATCTTTTACAACATCTCAACGACATACAGTTGAGGCATCGCGTGGAAGCCATCATTGCCTTCGCACATGACTTCGTTGGGGATCTACAGTCTGATCAATTGAGGTAAGTCTAACTAGATTCAAGGTCACGACTTAGTTACAGATTATCACAGGGCATGGTTACTTCATCTGTGTACAGTCGAGGACAGTATACACTTTGTGAAATTCAAAAGCAATTTTCTCGCACTGATTTGCCCGTATTAAAATGTTGAAATATTACATAGCTCATATTAGTATGTGTTAAAAGATTCTGTCTGCATAATCCTTACTATAATATTATAATCACGAAAGTTTTTATGTATCGATGTTTGTTACTCTTTCACGCAAAAACTACTGAACAGATTTGGATGAAATTTGGCACACAGATAGAATATGTTCTGGATTAACATATAGGATACTTTTTATCCCGGAAAAACATACGATCCCTCAGGAATGCGGGTGAAACCGCGCGGACAGCTAGTAACTTATAATTTCAATCAATATTTTAAGAGAAATCTTTTTCGAAACAAGCCTGTTTATGTCTATGTCTGTAGCAAGCGGCTTAGAATCGGAAGCGACGGCTATGGTGTGCCTATCGTAAAAGGCGACTAAACGGGGAACTTCGGGGTTTTGGACAAAAGGGGTGGAGGGGGGGAGGCTGAGCACCCAGTAAACGACCCCAAAGATGACGATGGATCTTTGTGGTCACGACTCATAATTCGATAGCACAGTGACGGTAGTGCAGGAGGTATCACACTTCCTCGGGACGAGCTATCAAAGCACCGATGATAAACAAGATTTATCATATATACTTTTTTGCAGGCGTTACACAGAGATCAAACAATCAGACTTACCCAGCGCAGTGGCCGCGAAAAAGACCAGAGAGTTCCGTTGCCCGCCCCGAGAACAAATGAACGCCATATTGAGTAAGTAATATACATCCTGCTTTTTTACCTTTTGAAATAGAATGCTTTTGATTTGCTTTTCACTCTAGTTATGGACTACAATGAAAAGAATCCTGTAGTTTTTAATTTCGATGATGCGAATGTTTTGGTTCGAGTCCTACGATGAACTTGAGCTGTAGGCCTGGCTGGTTACGTCCCTCAAGTAAAAAAAACAACGGGTTGCAATACGGGAGTGCCGGCAGAAGTGAAAATTTGAATATTAACGTTGTGCATTTTTGATATTTTGGAATGGTTAGGGTATAATTTTGCACGAATTGCTTTAATTATCAGTATGAAAGTACTTTCATTTATGTGGTAAAATAGAATATTCATTTATTGCGCTATCGTACACAAACATGACAATTTACATTACATTCAAAATTTTACACTTCAGAACTATTACAATTATTTTACATTATAAGTTTATCTCTCAGAAAAATCAACTTCCATCCATAAACACACACGAACATTCGCGCAAGGCGCCCTGCCCCGCCTAAACGAAACAGTAGGCGCAGGCATACATTTTCGCCCCACGGTAGAAAGATAGGGGGATACTTCCTCTCCTACTCTCCCTCCGTCTTACGAATTTTCGATCAGGGTCACGTGACCTGACGCGAGTTTATCATTTTTTACCCATCACAAAAAAGTTTTCACTTCAAAAAAACACCAAGCTCTGACAGAGGTGTACCGGCAACTGCACTTGAGAACCAGATCACTTATAGGGTTTTAGTGCTTACCACCTTCAGCCATCTTTATAACATCTCCCAGGAGACATTTCCGGGATAAGAAGTACCCTGATTAATTATCCAACGTATGATCTATACATGCGCATGTATTATTAACATACTTTATTAGAATTTAAACAATCTTTTATACGCTCCTCATCTTTCAAATTCGAAGAAAATTGTGCTGATTATGTTGTTTACAACCATTTTACAACTAAACTAATTTATGTCACTATATCTCTTTCTAACAAACAACATAAGAAAAGGACGTAAGAAATTTATTTCTGTCAGATTAGTCCAATTGCTTGTTTTCAACATAGTTTCCGTCTATTTACCCGCAAATGAAAACGGCAAAGACTAATTTGACAGCTTTAAATATGTTCCATCCTTTTTCAGTAATGCTTGTAAGAAAGAGATGCGAGGAGATTAAAATTTATGCGATTTACAACAGAATCGGCACCAATAGCCAACAAATGTACGAGTATAAGCCCATGTTTGTGATCCAGGTTTCAAGCACCTTGAAGAGGAGGACATGGAGAACTGCCCGTGCGGCGAGGATCTGATCACGCGCATGAATGACTTCCACGGCGCTCTCATGACGCATGTGTCACTCAATGCTTTACAGGAGCCTGATTCTGAGGTTAGTTATATGTCTATGTCTTTCTCCACACCATAGGCTATCTGAGTTCCAATTTCATCGCGACGCTAACGCAAATATATTTTTTCAAATCAGTCTGGCTCTAAACATACAAACTATTCAGCTGTATTATTGTATATGTATAGATATTTAATATCTATAGCAAAAAAAATCGAGCCTTCTCAAAAAAAAACCTTGTAGTTAGTAAAATGGCCAATTCCGTAGTTGACAAAATTATTTAATTTTAAATTTTATTGGTTCGGAATATGCTTGAATTTAACAGATTTTAATATGTTTATTTTGTAGGCGTCAAACGAGCCGGAAGCGAAGCCAGGTGCATTTGGCAAGCTGTACACTATCATCAATACTGTCAAGGAGATGGAGGAGGAAGCTAAGGTAAAACAATCATTGAGACAATATACGCCATTTATTATTATCAAAGACTTTCTAGATAACTACGCACCTTTGTCTGTTCGAAAATGTAATGTCACTTGATAGCCCGTCTCTCGATGCCGAACTATATGTGTCTCTTTTTGGCACGTGGTTGAATTTGGTCTGTCAAAAATACAGTCCACTTTTTTAAATCAAATTAAATATTCTTCTAATTTCCAAAAATAGTTCCAAATGTGATCCAGTGAGATCGTAAAGTAATGGATAAGTCGTAGCTAAAAAATATGTAACTGAGTCGAATTAATTCGAATTTATCAGGCCATCGAAGAAACGGTAAAGAAAACTCCCGAAGAGAAGTTCCGCAAAGTCCTCATTCAGACCATCGTTTGTTGGGCGGAGGAGTCACAGATTGAAACACCCAAATTAGTCCGGGAAATGTTCAGGTGAGATTTATTAACGTCTTTAAGAAACAAAAAACCTTGTTTGTAAAGCTAATTTTGACCCGAAACTTTGAGTTTATACCTTCACCCCTTTCCGATAGATATGTACTATCTGTCTATCTGTCTTTACTATCTTTTTGAATTTGTACAGTCTGATACTGCATTATAATATCTAACTCGTAAATATTCAACTTCCAGTCTCCTAGTCCGTCAATACGACGCGGTAGGTGAACTGATACGCGCTTTAGAGAAGACTTACGTGATCAACGCGAAGACTAAACTTGACGTGGCCGAGATGTGGGTCGGGCTGAGCCAGATCCGAGCGCTGCTCCCGGTGCAGATGAGTCAGGAGGAGGAGGAGCTCATGAGGAAGAGGCTGTGGTGAGTCACACTCAAAGTCATTTATTCAATTTAGGCCCTAGTACGACACTTATTATGAAGGTCTAAACTGAAGTTACCTCTAGTTCGGAAGACGGCTTTCAACTGAGAAGAAACTCAGCAAGGTTACATTTTTTTTATATTTTGGCGACAATCTGACTATGGTTGGCTGGCTTTATTTTCCAAATCTTTATATATAAAATTCTACTGCACGTGTGTATGTCACTGAATTCCTCCTAAACGGCTGGACCGATTTGAATGTTTTTTTTTGTATGCGTCTGGATGGCGCCCTGGATGGTTTAGAGTCACAAATCAGCCCGGCAGATGGCGCTACAGTCGATATTATAACCTAGATATACTAGATATATTTACACAATCTATTCTTGAGATTTGACGTAATAAGGATCTAACAAATTGACTTATTTTACAGGAAACTCGTGAACAACCACACATTCTTCCAACATCCTGACTTGATAAGGTGATGTTTCGACTTCAATATTTTTTTTCTTTTATTGTCTCTGTCACCCGTGATCCCATAAAAATTCTAACCAGATACTTAAGCATGAGTTCATAAATAAGTCTGTATTTGGAACAGAGTGCTTCGGGTTCACGAGAATGTGATGGCGGTGATGATGAACACGCTGGGGCGGCGCGCACAGGCGCAGTCCGACGCGCAGCCTGCTTCGCCGCCTGTTACCGCCGAGGATAATAAAGAGAAGGTACTCATTAATTAAAGTTAGTTAGTTTTTGAGGGTTAAGCCGGCTTTTCACTATGGGATATAATATAATATATATTACATCTTGAGATATATTTTATCGCTCTTCATACATTTTGTACGAGACCGTTCACACTGCGCTATAATATACATTACATCCCAAACTATAAATATTTTTGGAGCGATATTTGAAGTATATTTTACCTCACGTTCCCGGACACCGCGCCTCCCCCTGCCTCGCCCTCAGTTTGAATGGTGACGTGTAAAAATATAATAATAATAATAACATTTACCGTTACTTAAGCCTCCGGCAAACAGAGGCGGTGACGGGACGGTTGCGTTCTTTTGATTTTAACTTGGGTTGATTTGAAGTTATCCATATACTATTTATTACAACAGATCGCTACCACAACCACTGCAGACCGCTCTTATCTGCTGGAGGCTTTATCCCTTTAAACAATTAATTACAATTAAACTACACGTTTTCAAACTATATTTGACAAACATCGTTTGGTAATCTCCTTTTACTGGGTGTGGTATTTTCAGGTAGCATCCTTTCAAAACCTATTTTGACTTATTGTTGTTGCTGTTATGCTGAACAACTTTTACAATGAAAACAACTATGAATTCGCTAAATAAGATATCGCAATGATAGAGATCGATAAAAATGTATGGTTTAAAGGGATTGTTTTTTTTTTCCACAGTAAAAGTTGTTCATCCCCACCAACAAAATATATATCCAGAAGTAAACGCTATTAGTATTTTTGTCGATTTAAAATTGAAAATAACTACTTTGAAATCCTTAATTATACTACAAACTAGCTTCTGCTTGCGGCTTCGCCCGCGTGGAACAATAAAACAAAACAAAACAACTTCATCCCGCTTCGAGGGTGGAATTATTAAAAACACTGAGACACGTATAAATTAAGTTTCAGACTTCAGCCTAAACACAAAATTTGAAGATCCTAACTTCGAAACTGATGGACTTTCATACAAACTTTCATCCCCTATTTTACCCCCTTAGGGGTGGAATTTCGAAAAACCCTTTCTTAGTGGATACCTACTCTTCACAAAGAATATACCCTCTAAATTTCATATCTCCAGGACCAGTGGTTTAGGCTGTGCGTTAATATATCAAATTAAAAAATTCAAATTCAAAACATTTGCATGTATAATAAAAGCATGGATTTCAAATATATGTTTTAACTCTCAAATGTTGATCTAGGACACTTCACACGAGATGGTGGTAGCGTGCTGTCGGTTCCTCTGCTACTTCTGCCGCACCGGGCGTCAGAACCAGAAGGCCATGTTCGACCACTTCGACTTCCTCCTGGAGAACTCCAACATCCTCCTCTCTAGACCTTCGCTGAGAGGATCCACGCCGCTCGATGTGGCTTACTCCAGTCTCATGGAGAATACTGAACTGGCTTTAGCTTTGAGGTAACGTGATAGAAAGGACTAACTAGTTCCATTGGTCATTTGTTTGGTTGCGAAGTTAATATACACTCTGAAGTCTTTTGCGAAATAAAGAAAATGTTTTGTGTCTTATGAGAATTGTCTTATAAAATGCGCGTCTGATCCGACATAAGAAAAAATATCTTTTTAAGGTGCAGCGCAGACGACGGACTTTAGTCTTGTGTCACACAAAAAGTCTGTGTGAAAACAAAGGACCGTGCCGGACTTTTTGCGTGTCATGTGCGTTACTGCTTAGAATTGTATAGGTTCTATTTTCACAGACTCAAAACTTTGGCGCGGTGCGGTCTGTCGTCTGCGCTGCAGGTGCGGTCTCATTTAACAACCAATGTTACTAAATTTCTTATAAGATAAGACATTTCTCTTAAGACAAGAAATTTTCTAATAATGCGAAAAGGCCTTACAATCTTAAAGGCCAGAGTGAATCAGTTTCTCCCGATCAAACATGTAATAACCATGTTAGGCTTTGTCATCGGACTAGGCGCAAGCCCGATTAGTATGAAAAGATATGATCACAATCCTAAAAATCTAAAAAAAAAACTACACATACCATATAAAATTCAAATTTAAAAGTGCATCAATTAAATTTCATTCTCAAGCTTATGAGTTAGGATTTATTTTTGATTAACACCATTATGTCATGTGTGCCTAAAACTGAACGCTATATTCCAGAGAGCATTACCTGGAGAAAATAGCCGTGTACCTATCACGTTGTGGACTGCAAAGCAACTCTGAGCTGGTTGAGAAAGGATACCCGGATCTAGGGTGGGACCCGGTCGAGGGGGAGCGGTACTTGGACTTCCTGAGGTTTTGTGTTTGGGTGAGTTATTTTATGCCATGTTATTTTTTACACGCTTCAAATCAAGGACAAAAATATGGCACAGAAGCTTGGATTATCAAATCTGGCGATAAACTTAACATGTTAATTTGGCATTACTATATGGGACTATGGTTTAAAAATGTGCTAATGGTGCCGTTTCTGTTGTAAATCGCACTAAACTAATTCTAGTCGCATCACATCTCTTTCTTACAAACATTATTGAAAAAGGATAGAACATATTTAAAGCTGTCAAATTAGTCTTTGCCGTCTTCATTTGCGGGTATTTAGACGTAACCTGGATAGATGGCGACTAAATTTACGTTGCAAACAAGTGTTGGACTAATTTGGGAGGACTAAATTTTTTACATCCTTTTCTTATGTTCATTGTTAGAAAGAGACATAGTGAGATTAGCACCGGAAATTTACTCACTTCCGTGTCGGGTTTGATTCCTATAATGAGCTTCAGCTTTCGGTGAACGAAATCATCGTGAGGAAGCCATAGCTAATAATAATAAATACTTTGTAGTTCCCGCCTGGCTGGCTACCACCCTCAAGTTGAAAATCTGTCACCAAACACCTATCGGTTTGTTCCGACGGCTGGACTTGAGAGCCAGTTCCTTCTAGACTTTGTGTGTGCACCACCTTTGGCCACATCATCATTCTTACCATGGTGAAATTGTGGTTAAACACAGGCCTATATATGTTAGGTAAACGGTGAAAGCGTAGAAGAGAACGCGAATCTAGTGATTCGACTCCTGATCCGTCGGCCGGAGTGCCTCGGACCTGCTCTGAGAGGGGAGGGCGAGGGCCTGCTGAAGGCCATTGTCGACGCCAACAAGATGAGCGAGAGGATCGCCGACCGGAGGAAGCTCCGGGAGATCGAACAAGAGGGTGATGTTAGTGTGAGTTGCATACCATCATTCATATCTTAACAGGCTTGCGTCGTTTCTCAATCACTTGACTATATGGGGATATGGGAAATACAATAGGATAGTTTTTTGAAAAATTATATTTAATCTGTCAATAACATTATCGAAAAACATTAGACACGTATTTATAGCGTTTCGAACCAAAAAGCTAAAAAGGAACCCTTATACTACTCCGTCTATCTGTCCATCTGCCACAGCGATATAATTCAGAAACAACTAGTGATATATAAATATTTTTAGTTTCTTTGTAAAAAGGGCCGAAATAGGGACCGAAATTACAAAGTAGGGCTACAAGTTATAAAAGGCATATGGAGAGGTTCATTTCTTCTTTTATGTTGCGTAGTGACTTATGATGAAAAATTGCAAAAAAAAGACATGAGGCTTTGATCCCGAACATTGACGCGCTTTATCTTTGTAATTTTTTTATGATTTTATGGAGCAAAAAATACGTGTCCAATATTTTTTGATAATCTAAATGACGAACTAATTAAAATTAGTGTGAGGAATGTCCCAGGATATTTATTTATTTATTTATAGTTGTCCTCGACCTTGGTCCCTTATGAGGTACCAGGAAATGTGCCGATTTTCCAGAAGATTGGTAAAAAATAGCTGATGTTTATTTCCTGTTTGTATAGGTTTTAAAAATAAATCTTTCTCTTTATTTCTATTGTTACAATAAAAAAACTGTACCTTCATTTTTGCATTTTATTATTAAATATGACATATTGAGATGCGATGTATTAGTCATACCATGGCGCGCTCATGAAGTGAAATATTAATGAATCAAGCACTGTCTTTATAAATGTATATACACAACTATTTTGTCTTTCTATTGCTTTCCTTGAAACCAACGCTTAAATTTCTCTCCCCTGTAACTTCTTTCTAATTTTCTTAAATCAGCTTAAGTCTATTTTATTTTCTAACCGTTAAAAATTATGAATAAATGTTTTCACACTCATAGCATCGAATAAATTATATTGGTGCATGTCTTAAACATTTTACAACAATAACATTTAAAATATTAATATGATCACTCAAAATTTACAAGAAAAACAGAAACTCATATTTCACGGGTAGAGGCACCTTAATGAGGACGGGCCAGTTAGCGTGGTTGATTAACATTCCGCCTATCACGCCGCAGGTCGTGGGTTCGACTCCCACTCAGGACATGCTTGTAAACATGTCTACGTGTCCTATATCTAGTTGTAATTATTTATATTAAGTATGTATTTACAAACAAAAAGTAGTATATGTAGTATATCAGTTATCTGGTTTCCTTTGTACAAGCTGCTTATTCTGGGATAAGATAGCCGTGTGTGAAGAATTTCCCAGGATATATAGCTGATGAAACCGTGCAGCGAAGACCTTATAACACGTATAAATTGAATTTTAAAACCCGCTGTCACCTATTGATCAATTTAAAAAAAAAACCTATTGAATCTACATACAGTTTAGCCACCCGCTTCCCGAATCGGAAGAGGACGAGGATTACATCGACACAGGCGCGGCCATTCTTAACTTCTACTGTACATTGGTCGATCTGCTGGGAAGATGTGCACCCGATGCTGGAGTTATTGCTCTTGTAAGTATACAAACCATATTGAACCTTCTGTTGGTGAAAACTACGACGATATTGATATGCAGGTTTTTAAGATAAGCCAATATATTGCAATGGAGAAGTTGCTCTCAGAATTAGTGTATCAATCGTACGAAGGTTTCTTAAAATAAGATTGCCAATATGTACAGTCGCGGACTGAAAATGTTTATCACATTTCAAACTCAATTCCATCTCATATCGCGCGCAATAAGGTCTAATATGTCATATCAACAAACATATAACATTTTAAAAATGTGAAATGTTTTTAAGTATTGAACATAGCAAAAGGCTATTAATGACTTTTTGACTCTATAAACTCATTTAATCAAATGTTTTATTATTATATTGTGATATTCGTCATTCGGACTCACACCTCTTTGAATTGTTTTTCATACCAAATACAATCCACGTCTATCAATAGTCATTTTCTTTCCGGTCAACCTTATGAAACAGAAACGTGCAAACGATTATAGACCGTAGGGTGGTAAACATTATTAGTCCGCGATTGTACCACAGTGAGTTGAATAATGACGGAAATAATTACAGTCAGTAAAGAAAAAGAGATTCATGTGAGTTCATAAAAGCTACGAAGCGCTCTAGATGATAGTGGACCTTATGGTATACGACTATCTCCATGGATTACCCTACTTAGTAAGATGTGAATAGCATCTTGTTTAGACATTATCTCGGTTCTATTTCGAATAACACATGCTACCACCCATTTAGTAATAACTTCGGCCTAGAACCTATTAACCCGTTGGCTTGCAAATGATTGGAGAGTGTAGCTCATGCCCTAAATACATACCTATGAAAGAGAATTGAATTCCAAATTCCAGGAACTGCAATTAAAGTGATTAAGCGTAAGTACTTCCTTCATTCGGGAATCGATTAAATACTATGTAAAATATTTCAGGGCAAGAACGAATCTTTACGAGCTCGCGCTATCTTACGTTCGTTGGTGCCTCTGGAAGATTTGCAAGGCGTTCTTAGCCTTCGATTCACCCTGAACAACCCAGCGGCTGGCGAAGAAAGACCCAAATCAGGTTAGCAGTTTACATCACAAAAATGATTCTATGTAATGGTGCTGATTCTGTGGCTTACAAACTTAAATAAGCCTCAGAAATGGATACAGAATACCGCAGCCAAATAACTTTATGTTCCTGCGCGTGAGTGGCGGTCGCCAGAGCTTATTGGGAAGGGGGGAAGGGTCGGTAACAAGAAAGTGAATCCCCAGCGGTGCTAAAAAAGTCCATAGGGATACGGAAAGCGCTTACCATCAGTAGGCTCGTACACTTGTAGTATTCAAAAAAAGAATTAGTCCAATTGCCTGTTTTCGACGAGTATTTAGTCGTCATCAAAATTTTTGTAAATTACTTATGCCAGTTTCTGAAATCCAAATCAAAATTAATCTCTTGTTAAAAATATACCTGTTATATACTGGCAACAGTTTTGATGATAGATTAACCTTGATTTGGCTTTCAGAAACTGGCAGATAGACTAGTTTGACTTGAAAAATTGTCTATCCTTTTTCAATAATGTTTGATAGACAGAGATTTGGTGTGATTAATATTAGTTTAGTGTGATTTACGACAGATCAGAAGTACCAATGCGTCTTCTTTTCCATTATCAATCAGCCTTTAGCAATTCAATGCTGTTTTTTGGTAAGTAACTAACGCTCTATAGTGGACGGTATTCAGTGCTTTTATAATCTTAAGTCATAGAAATTTCACAGTAAGTATATTTAACTAGAAAGAAAATTCTGTTCCTCAGAAAGTCCTCCTCCTCGCCGACGAAAACGCAAACGTAGTATGTAAACTGTTTGTTGGTATATCTATCGTGTTTTAGCGAAATAGTACATTGTACACTAATCTATACATTCAATACATGTTGTCATAAAATGATTTATTAGGATGTCTTCATACATATGTTGTTAGATTTCATATTAGTGATTTCATATCTGATTTTAGTTTGTACTTCGTGCAAGTCCATTTCAATATCAAAACATGAATTTGTAAAATGCTGTTACTCAAATCCATCCTAACTAATATTATAAATGCGAAAGTGAGTTTGTTTGTTTGTTACGCTATCAACAACTACTCAACGGATCATGATGAAATTTGGCATGCAGATAGCCTATGGTATGGAAAAGAACATAGGCTAGGCTTTTTATCCCTGGAACGCGGGCGAAACCGCGGGGGACAGCTAGTAGTATGATATACGACAAAATATAATTTACCATTTTTAGTGTTTATTTTTTTTTAGAATAGACTTCATTTTAATTCGAATTATATGTATTTTCAGTGTAATTGTGAGTTTTATGATTGTTAACTGTTTTTTTTCTCTCAATTTTATCCGACCTGGTGAAGCGTTTGGAAAACGTTAGTACACTTTCAATAACTATACATTTTTAGAATTTTTCTTCGATTCTCATTTGTAAGTGATTTGTTATACATTTTGAATGTCGCTTCGTAAGCTAGATTTGATTAAAACATATGTATTTTTGATTAATAAAATAAATTCTAAATGCGTTCATCTGTACCGGTTTAACTAGAGTACAATACAATAGATAGAGATATAAATTTGATAAATGATAATATGAAGTGGGAATACAAAAACCATTGATAGGAATTTCGATGTAATTTTCCATAATTCAGTTCTAAAGAATCAACATTTTTTCTTCAAATGTAATGAAATGAAATAATTTATTTATTCAAATAGGCCTTCACAGGCACTTATGAATAGTCAAACTCTAATACTCAAATATTTGATTGTGTCCTTAAATATTATAGATATGCCATCGGGCCTGATTCCTGGCCACAAGCAGAGTGTAGGCCTATTTCTGGAGAGGGTGTATGGTATAGAGACGCAAGAGCTGTTCTACAGACTGCTGGAAGAGGCCTTCTTGCCGGACTTGAGGGCCGCTACCATGTTGGATAGGGTAAGCTGGGCACATTTTCGTCAGTATGTTACTGTCTTACCGTCGACTTAAAGTATTACTAATCCGATACCACTCGTGATACTTATGCAACAAATGGGGAAGTGATTTGCACTTGCAAATAAATGTATATACCTATAGTTTGTGCTCAAAGATTCGTAAAAAAAATAAGTGTTTTGATACGCCTAATCGATCTTATCTTATCTTTTTAACATGTTCCTGATCCAAATGCGTCGTTTCCTTTTCCATTCAATGAGGAGTTTTCTTATGATACTTCTATGGTCAAAATACCTGTGACACTGTTTGATAGTTCGAACCAATTTGAACCTTAAGTACACGATTTGACAGGTATTTTGACTAGAGAGGTATCATAGGAAAACTCCTCATTTTTACTGTGTCCTAGGGGCCTAGGCATTTTAAAAGGTCGCTAATACTTTGGCGTCCTCACTGGTATTTTTAATCCAGAGGCGACGGTAACTATTTACCATCAGGTGAACTTTCTGCTTAATTGTCAGCTTTCTGTTCTAACTTCTGTCAGTTTTAACAAAACTTAATATAAGTTTGTGTCTCTAGAACGACGGGTGCGAATCGGACATGGCGTTATCAATGAACCGTTACATCGGCAACTCGATCCTGCCGCTACTCATCAAACACGCCTACTTCTACAACGAGGCCGAGAACTACGCCAGCTTGTTGGACGCCACACTACATACCGTCTACAGGTAAATTGATCTCTCATGATCATTTTGTCAATGATTGCCATTTTTATCTTGTTCTTTATAGCCATGAAATCAAAAAGGAGGCGAGCCAAGATGTGTCTTAATAAATTAAGTTTATCGCAAGTTTGTAAGAGGTATCAAATCAATGAATCATGTTAGCTTTCCCCCTAATTGAGTGTGCAAACACATTCTGAATTAAGAATAGGCAGCGAATATAAAATTATGTAGGTGTGATCAGTGGTAGTGACGTCGGATACTGAGATGAAGGTCCCGGGTTCGAATCCTACATGAACTTAAGCTTTCGGTGAAAGAAAATATTGTACTTTGTAGTACCCGCCTGGCTGGCTACCACCCTCAAGTTGAAAATCGCCAAGCCCCTATCAGTATGTTCTGACAGCTGCACTTGAGAGCCAGTTCCTTCTAATCTTTGTGTGCTTACCACCTTCGGCCAAATCATCACTTACCATGATAATAACAAAAAAAGTTTTAATATTTCTTTTGTCCAGGTTATCCAAGAACCGTATGCTAACGAAAGGCCAGCGCGAGGCGGTATCAGACTTCCTGGTTGCCCTGACATCGGCCATGCAGCCTTCTATGTTACTCAAGTTGCTCAGAAAACTCACCGTCGATGTATCAAGACTGTCCGAGTATACTACTGTCGCTCTTAGGGTATGTATCTTAATACTTATAACTTGTTTACAGAATATGCTAGATGATTGAAAAATTCTATTTAGTCCGGCATTTACATTTTCAAAAGGTATTAGACCGGTATTTTATCTTTTGTCTACGAAGATATCGTATATTGAAGTTCCGCGTGTCGTCCCGTTATGGTATAGTTTTTACTCAAATGTGACTTTGCGAGTCCCGACTCCCGAACTTCGACGCTCTATATCTTTGTCAATTTTCAATGGTTTGGTAAATATGTAACAGGCGGGCAAATTTTTTTTTTTACCTAGGATTCAACTCTATTATTTTATTGATTTGGAATGTCGCGTCTATGGATAGAATTTCTATTGGACACCTAGCCTAGCTCTATTATAAGTTGAGTGTAACGGATGCTACTAGGACGAAATTTTGCACATAGGTTTCTACTAAGAAGGGGTTTTTGGAAATTCAACCTTAAAGGGGGTTAAAAGGGATTTTTGGAAGAAAATTCTTATTCATTGGGTTTATGAAAACTTAGCACGATTACTTAACTTTAACACCCCCCGTTTTAAAGTTTGTATGGAAGAAACTTACCGCGCAGTCCGATTAACTAGAAACTCAGTATTAATACATCGGATAGAAAATAACGAAATATGTATTTTTGGGTTTTTAGAACCTTTAGGGGCAAAAAGGGGTGCTTTACTTACTTACGTTTTCAGGATTTTTCTGTCTCGATTTTCAAAAACTGATTGCTTTAGTTCCTTTTATAGCCTATAAGAAAGGACTTTTGGAAATATCGTTCCTAATGGGGTAATGGGAGCGAGTGCGGGGATATCCGTGTGTGTAAAGCTAGTATCAATATGTAAACATGTATAACGTATATGAAGAAGTTTGACGGGCCAATTGGTTAAGATTCACCTTACGCACCGCAGGTCGTGGGTTCGATTCCCACACAGGGCATGCATTTGTGTGCATGAACATGTCTGTATGTTCCGAGTCTGAGTGTAATTATGTATATTAAGTATGTATTTCCAAACAAAAAGTAGTATATGTATTATATATCAGTTATCTGGCTTCCATAGTACAAGCTCTGCTTAGTTTGGGATCAGGTGACCGTGTGTGAGGAATGTCCCAGGGTATTTATTTTATTGTATGTGTAGTTGCTGACGCTGCACTACGAGCGGTGCGCGAAGTACTACGGCAGCACGGGCGGGCAGGGGCTGTACGGCGCCTCCTCGGACGAGGAGAAGCGCCTCACCATGATGCTCTTCAGCAACATCTTCGACTCGCTCTCCAAGATGGACTACGAGCCCGAGCTCTTCGGGAAGGCCTTGCCCTGTTTGATTGCTATCGGTCAGTGCAGCTCTTACTCTGTTCTAATTGACCTCCATAAATTAACTTTTTAATTGACGGAGCGAAATCGCATGACGTGTAGAAAATATTTCGCTGACTTTAAGGCCCAGAATACTCTCGAGCAGATTTCAGTTTTCACCCTTGCGCCACATTTTCACATAATATTAGCGGAAATTACAGGAACTAAGCAAACAAAAAATACTAGCTCCCTCTATTTAGAAGTGCGTCATTGCAAACAAACAATTAAACATGATACACCGCCATCTAAACATTTCCGCGAGAACGACACTGTTTGAATTGGACACAGTAAAAATGTAAACAGTAGACAAACTGCAGACAAACATTACAAATATAATTTTTCAAATACTTCAAAAAACTTTTGACGGGCCAGTTGGCGTAGTTGGTTAAGATTCCACGCCGCCGATCTTATGTTCGATTCCCACCAAGGATATGCATCTGTGTGCATGAACATGTTTGCATGTCCCGAGTCTGAGTGTAAATATGTATAGTAAGTACTAGCAACCCGCCCCGGCTTCGCACGGGTACAATGTCATAATGTGGTGTCAGTGGAGCGATTTGCGCGACCGCCCACGCCACCCGATCACGGTATCGCGACTGTTTCTTGCTAATTTTAAATCTGTGATATCATTTAAAATATTAATGATAATTATTTGCTGTAAAGCATTGAGCTATTATTACCACATATAGAGATGCTATCATAAGCAAAGCTTATGTCCCATTTCTTTCGAGTCGACTAAAGGTTTTTTTAGCACTGAAACAATAATTAGTCGTCTAAGCAGACAGTAGAAACACGTAGTGCTATTAGAAAGCTTTTAGGAGTATTTTTCTCGCAAACTCCGTTATTTTCACGGCGCTTACGCGTTTCGTTCATCGTTTTACAACAACAAGTGTGGCCGGATGGCCTCACTTGAACGGAACATAGTTGTGATGTGTGGCATCTTCTCTTTACGTAGTACTAATGAGGATCTATCTGATGGTTAAAACTGCAAAACCCGTTGCGTGGTTTAGAGTTGATAAACAGAGAGACAAACAGACGCGGAAAACGACTACTTTTTATACTATTTAGAGATGTATTTACAAGTTCTGCTTAGTTTGGGATCAGGTAGCCGTGTGTGAAAAATGTCTCAAGATATTTATTTTTAAAAGTTGATACTTACGATAATATTTCTCAGGTTAGGTAATTGTCTCCCAAAACCAGAATTCTTTTACAAACGCTACTTTGGTAATTGTCGTCGGGTCACGAAACTAAGCGTTTTATCTAAATACAATTTGTGTTCTATAAATTCGGAGAAAACAGGCTGTGACAAATGGACAGACAGGAGAGTATCCTACTCGTATACAGCCGTGAGCTTTCATAATGTGCACAAATTAAAAGGAGGGAAACTATGTTGAATTTTGTCGACCGTTTTTTAAATTACTTTTTATGTATTTTTTAAATTCTTGTTCACTACAGTGATCACCACGTTAACAAAACTATGTAACTTTAATTACTTATTAAACTTAGCGATATATCACAATGCAACATACTTAATATAATTTAAAAAAACTATTATATTTCACAAACCTATTCCAAACCTTATCCATCAAACCGGCTCCACCAATTCGGACGTATATATTTCGGCTCCAAATTCTTCTTCTACTGACCTCCCGTTTTCGCAACTAATTTGTTCGCTAAAGAATAATGTCCCGGTATTAAAGCGAATCCCACGCGGAGCACGTATCTGCGTGGCTTCAGCTTTAAGTGTATGTATAGACAAAATTCTCAGTATAAATTCATTAAGTGCTTGGGAAGACCTGCTTACTTTTTCGTACAGAGTGCTGCATGTCCCTAGTCGCCAGAAAAATGAGATTTCTCTCACACAACAAATTAAAAATAACTGCTCAATATTAGACTCAACTGATAATATTATTCCAAATTTTCCCAAAATTAAAAAAAAATATAATCAGGCAAACACTATCAGGAAAATCGAAACTAAAGCGAACGATGGCGATTTCAAGGGGGCAGCACATCTGCTATTTTCGAGTGATGTTGTCGCTGCAGACACACCTGAAACCCTGTCTGCTTTAGAATCAAAACATCCATCTCCGCTTTCAAATATAAACCTCCCGGATCCCCCATCTTTAGACCAAAATTGTCTAAATTGTAACGCCCAAGATCTTTTGAGTGTCATTATGTCATTTAAACCTGGTTCTGCTGGCGGCCTCGACGGTTTTACACCACAGCATTACAAAGATCTTGTCTGTGGTGCCGCCGGAGACGCTGGTACCAAATTATTATCAAAATTAACCTCTCTTATAAATTTAATGTTGGCAGGAAAGGTGCCAAGCCCATTCACTGAGATCATTTATGGGGCCAACCTTTGCGCGCTATCCAAAAAAGATGGCGGAGTAAGACCCATCGCTGTGGGTAATACTATCCGTCGTATGGCCTCCAAAATTTGTTGTCGTCACATTCTCCCGAAACTTTCGGAAATATTTCAGCCCATTCAACTCGGTTTTGGCTCAAAGGGAGGTTGTGAGGCAGCTGTTCATGCGGCTCGGACCTTTCTTTTAAATAACGGAGGTGAAGTGCTGCTTAAAGTTGACATAAAAAATGCATTTAACTCTGTCGATAGGGGTGCTTTATTGACCCAAATTCGGGATATCTGCCCTGACATATATCCTTACCTTTGGCAATGCTATGGGCATCCATCAAAACTTTTTTTCAGAGAACACCCACTTATTTCCGCCATGGGTTGTCAACAGGGCGACCCTCTCGGTCCAGCTATCTTCAGTTTGGCCATCCATCCAATTATTTCCGGGTTACAATCAAAATTTAATGTATGGTATCTAGACGACGGTACGCTGGGGGGTGATGCGGCTTCCGTTCTCAGTGATTTTAAAACATTGACAGAAAATTTTAAAAAGATTGGCCTAGAATTCAATAGCTCCAAATGTGAGCTCCTTATTTTAGATTCTTTCCCAGAATCTGAAAAACCAGAATTAATTCAAAATTTTAATGTTTTGGCTCCCAATATTAAGTTACTGTCAAAGGAGTCGCTTCATCTTCTTGGAGCCCCAGTCTTAGACGAATCCATTCCTAGTTTCTTTGAGAAAAAGATTCAAAATTTTAATGACTCTTCAAATAGACTTTATGAAATTAATGCTCACTATGCATTTTTTATTGTTCGACTCTGCCTTTTCGTGCCAAAGTTTACCTATTTGCTCCGCAGTACGCACTTATTTAAATTTGATCACATATTAGATACTTTGGATAATATGATCAAAACGTCACTTTCCAAAATTCTAAATTGCAGTTTTTATGAAAACAAAGTGTGGTCTCAGGCCACCCTACCCGTGTGTTATGGTGGCCTAGGAGTGCGGAAAATTTCAAGCATATCAGTACCGGCGTTTCTATCCTCGGTATACAGTGTGGGCAACCTCGTCAGTTCTGTTTTGGACCCTTCTATTGGATCTGTTGAGGTTTCTTACCTGTCCGATGCTAGAGACGCCTGGCAGGCAGCTTGTCCAGGCACAAATATTCCGACCTTGAGTCACTCTCAGAGAGCGTGGGACAAGCCTCTTTGTGAAAAAACCTGGCAAAATTTATTTTCTAACTTTTCTATAGATACAGACCGCGCGCGCTTGTTAGCTGTCTCTCAGAGTGACTCAGGTCACTGGCTACAAGCTATTCCATCAACAAATACTGGAACAATGTTAGACCGTATAACATTAAGTCTGTGTATTTGTCTTCGTCTTGGTTGCAGGACCAATCAACCTCATCGCTGCCGCTGCGGAGATCTCGTCAACGAGCTCGGCCACCATGGGCTTTCGTGCTCTCTAAGTGCTGGTCGAATATCACGGCACTCGGCTATTAACGACATTATCCGCAGGGCTCTTGTTGTCGCTAACGTGCCTTCCGTACTGGAACCAGTCGGTATTGCGCGGGGCGATGGCAAGAGACCGGATGGTATGTCTTTGATCCCTTGGAGTGTCGGCAAGTCGCTGGTGTGGGATGCCACATGTGTCGATACACTCGCGCCATCTCACTTACCGGCGACTTGTAAAGCTGCAGGGGCAGCTGCGGCCAGTGCGGAAAATTCAAAATTCAAAAAATACGCATCGATTGGACCCAACTATATTTTTGTGCCTTTTGCGGTCGAGACCATGGGACCGTGGGGGTCCGAAGCTCGCCGTTTTGCTCGCATCTTGTCATCAAAATTGATCGAGACCTCCGGAGACCAGCGGGCGGGGAGCTTTTTCCGCCAACGCGTCAGCTTGGCTATCCAAAGAGGAAACGCTGCCAGCCTTCTGGGAACCCTGCCGTTAATCGGAAGCAGCGGCAGGCTTGAGGAAATTTTCTATATATAGATTGTATTTTGTACATATTTGTTGTAAATAAAGTGCAACTCATTTAAAAAAAACAAGGCGTCCTCATAAAATGAAAATTGAGGCAAAAATACAACCCTCAATCGAGATATGAGTGAGAGTGTTATTTGACAAATAAACAGGTTTTCTTCCATCACGTTTTACAATAATTGTAGAATTTCTCAATAAAATGCCCTCTTTACCTACCATTTTTAGTCATCATCATATCAGCCTAATGATATCCACTGCTGAACATAGGCCTTCCCCATTAACTTCCACTTCGAGCGGTTTTGGGCCGCTTGAATCCAGCAGCGCCCAGTGACTCTGACCAGGTCGCCGGTCCATCTGGTGGGAGGTCGTCTTGCATGGTGTCCCCTTCCAGTTAGTGGTCGCCACTCTAGAAACTTCCATCCCCATCGGTTATCGGCTCTTCAAGCGATGTGGCCTACCCATTGTCACATCAACTTACTAACTCTACGAGCTATATACATATTTTTTGTTCTCCTACGAATGTCCTCTTTTCGGATCCTGTTTCGTAGAGAAATTCCAAGCATAACTCATTCCATAGCTTGCTGAGTGACTCTGAGCTTATTTATGCGGCCAGCAGTGAAAGACCACGTCTATGTTCCGTATGTCATCACTGGTAACACGCATTGATTGAAATCCTGTCGTATTAAGACTCTGACTCTGAGGTATTCTGGACTTGAAGATATGCCGTAGCTTCCCGAACGCTGTCTAGCCGAGTTGGATTCTTCCGTTGACCTCTTAGTCGAAGTTGAACCTACCTTGTTGGACAATTTGTCCTAGGTAAACATACTCGTCTACAGCTTCGAGAGCAGTGTTCCCAATAATCACGGGTATTGGCGGAATATGAATATTAGACATAATTTTTGTCTTGTATATTTTCATCTTGACCTGTTAAGAAACTCTTGAGATCATTGAGCATGATGTTCAAAGCTTTCAGCGATTCCCGCCATTATGACTATTTCGTCGGCAAGTCGAAGGTGAGAGATGTGTTCACCGTTGATGTTGATGCCATAACCCTTCCAGTTCAAGAGCTTGAACACATCCTCCATTGCAGTGAAAGTTATCATTTTATTATGTG
Organism: Polyploca ridens; assembly: GCA_951394255.1. NCBI lineage: Eukaryota > Metazoa > Arthropoda > Insecta > Lepidoptera > Drepanidae > Polyploca > Polyploca ridens. The sequence continues at coordinate 4,596,557 of OX596269.1, read as the reverse complement.
AATAATCTTTATTGCAGGCATCTAACTCAAAAAGCTATTTTGACCCATATATTATAAAATTTCCCGCCTCATACTAAGCATCCACCTTAAGGAAGTATTATATAATGGTTTGGAAAAAAGTTATTCCAATTTTATTACTTTTATTGATATAAAACTGTGCCTGGCTCACTGATTGGCTGAAAAAACTAAGCTACCGGTGGTTAGGGTTGCAGAAACAGGCATCTCCTCACAATACGAGCTGTATCGAGGAATACTGCCGAGAGCCGAGAGGCTTTCGGCCATTGGCCGTTACGACAATCGGCACAATGATAGCCGAGCTAACTACTAGTAATTGTAAATATACGATGGCTTCACATTCCAACTAATCAGTCCAGTAAGTACTAGAAACTTTGTCAACGTAAGATGTGTAATATTTTCCTTACTGTTCTAATTTTACTGTGCCATTGTCATTTGACGACTACGCGAGAGGATCACAATAATACAATGAATATAAAAGTTTACCGGCTCGACTCGATAACTACAGATGACTCGATGACCGCAGTAGAGGCAGTCATGCGCGCCCCGACTTTGGGGCACCTACTGTTACCAGTATCAGTCAACCTACCTTTCATACCTTTTCTTTGATCTCAAAATAAACAATATTTAATGAGGTATTATTTAATCAGGTAACTAACTAAATAGGTAATTGCTCATTAAAAATAATATATATTGCTGATTTTTCATTTCGCATGATTTGATAAAAAAAAGAAAGAAAAACATTTTCCGGGATTGAATCATCACCTCCTTCAGTCGGGAGTACATAAATACCCCGCGCCTTAGCCCGCTAGGCTACCCTAACCATAACCTTCATAGACGAAAATAAGAATTAGTCTGTGTCAGTACCACGCCATGCCTCGGTGACAATTATCAAAAGCATCAATCATAACAGATTTTATTTTATATATTTTTATTTATAACAAACAAATAATAGGCTCAATTGCCTTAATTTGACTAGCATGCATTTTCCAGTGCCTTCTAAAGATAATTTGATATGATTTTTTACTAATTTAAGAGGGTTTTATGTACGTGAAAATTCTGAAAAAAAATGACACAGGTCCGTCTAGCAACGCGGATCGCCGCGGAATGCGAGTGAGCGCGAAGCAAAATACGCGAGTTGCAGGACAATAGAGTGCGGTATGATGTTCATGGTGCTCAGATTAATTTTACGTAAGCGACTTTTTTTAAAATCATTATTATGAAAAACTGAATCGCAAATTCAAAAAACTAAATCGGGCGTTTATTTGCTTATGATATGTACTCTACTGATGAAAAAAATCGTATTAAAATACCTTCAGGCGTTGGATATATTTGGGAATTTCTTGATTTTCAGAGGTATGTTTGGCATTTTTTTTTATCGAGGCTTTTAATTTAAATCGTGTTTTCGGCTCGGGCGATGTGTTTGTTATATCCTTAAGTATCATATATTTCAATTTCAATACCGTAGAGCTAGCAGGTTTCATATAATTTGGGCTGCAATGTAGAGACTTTTGCCCATTTCTGCCTCTTAATCTCTTGACTTGCGGTTTAAAAATAATATTAGATTTCTATTGTTTTCCTCGCCCGCGCGGATCGTCAAACAGTCAAAGGATTAAAACAGTGTCAGATAAGAGTTATTTCATACTTTTTAGTGTACTGTGAAGGCGGTTTATCATATTTTGAATTTTTCATTCATTTTTCATTTTCATTATATACTGAATACATCTGCATAACCCTCTTGAATGTACAAGCCTGATGTTATGTTGTGTGATTGCGTAAACAATGCATATTTATGCGATAGCGGCAATCGCGGTTGATTTGCTGTCATTTTTTGAAGAGTTTCGTTGTCTGTCTCCGAAGCTCATCATCAGATCTATATGACATTAATTCCAATTCGGAATAAACCCCTTTCGAACAAAAAAATGATTTTTGCAAATCCGTCTATATACGACGGACTATGCCCGAACATACATAAAAAAACATATAAACATCCGAATTGACAACCTCCTCCGTTTTGAAGTCGGTTAAAAATAAGTTACTAAAATCATAGTCTCGGTTACTTATATTTAGGAGAAGTCCGGGTCTGATGAACTCTGATGCTTTAAGAGCACTCAATTCGCCATACTTTTCATACAAAACCTCTGTACTTATTATGGCGTTGTTAAACATTTTTCGTTAGATGTTTCGAACAAATTAGTATCTTGTACACTATATCTAGCCGTGTATCTATGCGAAATTAAAAAAAAGTGTGAAACAAATTCAGTAAAAGCCTCCGAAAAACAGCGTTTTTGCTCAAATTTTACCCCATATCTAATGTACCTATGAATTTTAAAAGTAAAGAAAACATTTAGATACCAGGCTTGCAAATGTATTGGAGATTCTAAATAACTAACATTTTTTTCACAAACTTGTAAGATTTTTTCAAAAGAAGTACACGCCTGGAACAAGTTTTATGATATGTGAAATCATGAATGACGACCTAGCGAAGCGGCCGCGAGTGATCAGCGGAATTTACCGACTGATAACCGACGGCTCTGATGCTGTCTCTCTTTTTTCGCAGTCAAACATTACGTTGGATGAAACAACAAGCTTTTAGACTATGCTTGCGTTGTAGTTGCGCCGGCCACAGAGGGCCGCCTTAAGTATTGATAGATGAAAAAAAAAAAAAAAAAAGGAACCACTTTTTATAAACTGACTTACAATTTTTTTTCTGTGACCTTAAATTACACTACTGGAAAACCTAATTTAATTTTGTTTTAGGTTGCGCCCTACCGCCCGACTATTCTCTTTCAAAGAACTACGATGACGAGTTCTACGGGAAAGAAACACAGGCCACAGGTGAAGTATTATACATTTTATATAAGATGTATTGTTAAATCACCGTCTTTGACAAAATGCCTATAAATCGGTAAGTTGGTTAAAAAGTTTCAAGTTTCCGAAAACGCTTATCAACTGATTAAACTTATACTTGCATTCATAATCAAAAGGCAAGCAGAGGTATTAGTGCAAAGGACACTCATTCTTCATTGGCTTCTACGCTTTATTAGGGTGCACACATTGACAATAGAGTTGATTCCTAGATAAAAAGAAAACTAATTAGTCCATCAGTTAGATTGTCAAAAATTATTGGACACGTATTTTTTGCTGTACCAACTCATAAAAAATTTACAAATATAAAGCACGTCAAAGTTCGGGAGTGAGGGCTCGTTACGTCACTTTAGAGTAAAAAGTGTACATACAATAACGTGACGACACGCTGAACTTCAACTCACGATATCTTCATATTTTATTGTTTATATGCCAAAAGAAAAAATACGTGTCTAATATTTTTTGATAATGTTAATGACGGACTAAATAGAATTTTTAGTCATCTTTTATTTTACTGATTATAGGCCTGTGTTTGACCGCAATCTCACCATGGTAAGTGATGATCCGGCCGAAGGTGGTAAGCTAACAAAGCCTAGAAGGAACTGGCTCTCAAGTGCAGCTGTCGGAACACACCGATAGGTGCTTGGCGACAGATTTTCAACTTGAGGGTGGTAACCAGGCAGGCGGGTACTACGGCTATGGTTTCCTCACGATGTTTTCCTTCACCGAAAGCTCAAGCTCAGTGTAGGATTCGAACCCAGGACCTTCATCTCGGTATCCGACGTCACTACCACTGAGCTATCATCGCTTTTAAATCTAACCTATTGGCAATTTTCCTGATATCGCAAAATCCATTTAATCGTTGAGAGTGGTGAGGTGTACAGCTGAGAATGGCACTAGTTAAATTGATATAAGCAACTGTGTGCGGTGGCGCAGACAACCCTCAGTACGACCCGCAGCCCATCAACACGTCCTCCGTGGCGCTCAACAACGACCTCAACACCATCGTGCAGAAGTTCTCCGAGCACTATCACGACGCATGGGCCTCCAGGTAAATATATAAATAGCCTGGGACATTCCTCACACACGGTCATCTGATCCCAATCTAAGAGCTTGTACTGTGGAAACCAGATAACCGATATACATACACACTACATATACTACTTTTGTTTGTAAACACATAATTACATACATGTTCATGCACACAAATGCATGTCCTGGATGAGAATCGAACCCACGACTTGCGGCGCGATAGGTGGAATAACCAACAGCGCCAACTGGCCCGTCGTACTGGGTTTAAAAATGATTTTTTACGTTAAAATAAAATTCATCTGGTTAGCATGATTTTATAAAGTAACTTTACTATGCACTGCTATGCACTATCATCATCATCAGCCTATAATGTCCCACTGCTGAGCACATGCCTCCTTTCACAAATGAGGGTGAAAGGTAATGGGCAATACTACACCACGCGTGCCCACTGCGGATCGGTGGAGGTAGGCTAGTGGTCAACCTACTGTTGGAATTTTTCAAGCCGCCTAGGAGGCATCCAACTAGCTTAACAACTATCACAATTAAATGATAACCGAGACCAACGGCTTTACGTGCCTTCCGCAGCACGGAAACGCTCGATTTGAAATACCTCTAGGTGGTCACCAATCCAGGTACCGACCACGACGGTGATAGCTCAACTTCGCCGATCGATTAAGAACGGCTAATCATGCTACACCACGAGCGCTATGCACTAACATTAGTAACAATTCTTTTTCACAGGAAAATCGAGAACGGCTGGGTTTACGGCGAGTCATGGTCTGATGGTCAGAAGGCACACCCTCGTCTCAAACCTTACAACATGCTCAATGATTACGTAAGTATTAAAGTATCTTAACTTTGTTTACAGATCAGGTCTAGCACTTAATTGAGTAGGTTCTTGCGGAGTGGTGCAGTAGGAGTGTGTTTTCTTCCAAATCCTTACTGGATATTACGGCATTTCTGAGTAAGAACGGTAGTAGTTCCCCGTCGTGGATTACCCAAGGGAGTATGGATGGAGTTCTTCGAGAAATATTTGCAGGTTTGTCTACGCGCGAGTAGACAAATAGCCGCTCTGACGCCAGGCCAGGACGACGGCCCGCCTGATGGTAAGCGATTACCGTAGCCATATGGACGCTTGCAACACAAGAAGCATCGCTCACGCGTTACCGATCTTTCCCCCCTCCCCTATGAGATCTGGCGACCTTATTCACACGCAGGAACACAACATAAAGTTATTTGGCTGCGGTATTATGTAAGGTGGAGGTACTTCCCCAGTCGAGCTGCTCTTTGAGCGAATAAACGCTATGCTCTACCTCTCTTAAACACAGATCCACCATCGATTTTTCGGTAAACTTCAATACAAAGACGTGTAAAGAATACCACACTAAACCCGCGTTTTTATCGAAGGATCCTGGGGTATGCTTATGAGCTATCGATGACGATTAACCCTTTTTTCAGGAGAAGGAACGTTACAAAGAACCAGTTCGCGAGTCCCTCAAGGCGCTGCTAGCTATCGGGTGGTCGGTGGAGCACTCTGAGGTAGACATACCTAGCACCAACCGCAGCTCTATGAGGAGGCAGTCCAAGTCTGGAGGCGTGAGTATAGCTTCTCAACATTCTAGATAGGTCTTTGTACAGGGAAATGATTCGGATATTTCGATATTAGTCATAAAAATTATCGAATTTAAAGGCTAACAGTCAGTTGTATCTAAATAAAACGTTTTGCGAATTCTTATAAAGTATATCGGTAGACATCAAACTGTAAATTTTCGGTCAATCGTGGGTCAATCGAACAATTAACCCAAAGAAGCACATGACGTTCATTTTGTTTGAAATCTATTCCGACAATTCCCCACCGACAATGCGCTCTGATTGGCTAAGTCAAGGACACACTAAACATTTAGATGCAGTAATTGGTTGGTACTGTTATTAATCTGTGCAAAAGCACTTACTAGTCGTGGAACTGGATCGCTCGGTATTAATACTCTAAAGGGATTATTTCCTCGATGCTTTAAAATAATATCATCTCAAATCAAATCGCGAGGTTTTTTACGAAATCTACTGAAACTAATTTAGTCTCGCTATATCTCTTTCTAACAAAGAACATAAGAAAAGGTTGAAAAGAAATTTAGTCCTATTAAATTAGTTCAATGCTTGTTTTTACCGTAAATTTAGACACCACCTATCGCGGTTACGTTTAAATACCCGCAAATGAAGACGGCAGAGACTAATTTGACAGCTTTAAATATGTTGTATCCTTTTTCAATAATGTTTGTAAGAAAGAGACTAAAATTAGTTCAGTGCGATTTATAACAGAATCGGCACCATTATAAGTATACTCATAAAGTAAAACGTAAATGATGTTTGATTGAAACTGACTGTTAGTCATTATAGAGACATTTTTGGTTTAAAATATTTAGCCTATTTAAGTCAAACACTTTTTATACTACTGTGCTTGCATAAAGGAGCAAGAAGTTGAAAAAATAAAGGTATAGTTCAATATAATTGCTGCACTTTGGTCCGTGTTCTAAAACGTCGATCAATGTTCAAGTTTTAATCGAGATAAAAATAATTGAATTTAGAACCTGTGCCAATGATATAAGGTTTATTTTCGATTAACACAATCTTTTCTTGATACTTTTTTTTTTTTGATACTTGATCTATGTTTTAATCTCGTTCTATAATACAGACCTAAGTTTTAATAATGCTTGTTATTATGCTTTATAATGCTATATTTTATTATAAATATAAATGCCAGTGTTGGTAAATGAGTTTACCTATCTTGATTTTTTTTAAATATTTTTAATCTCATTTCTAATACCTTTATAAATATTTCTTTTATTCTACGATTAAAATGTTTAACTGGCATTTTTTTTTAAATCTGATCCTTGTTAATCTATTGTTAAAATTATACCTATCAAATGACAAAGATAGATATAATTTTGATGTTCACTGTCGTTAAGGTTGTCACACAACAGGTTCTTATATGAACACGCTATGGCCTGTGAATGTACGTGTTATGCTGTATGTGCTATCATGTTATAAATAATAATATGTAAATTATTTTCATATCCCCACTCCCCGTCCAGCGTGTCCCTGACATTGTGGTAAGTTTAACTTATTAATTTTAACTCTGACAACCCTATTATTAAATTCTATTTTCAATTTAACTATTGCATTTGGACTAAATAATTAAATAATGCTTTTGCTTGAAATAAATTAGAACGTTTGTCGCTTTGACACTCCTAATAATGTTTAGGATTGCAACTTTTAATCTAATATGGATCCCTGTATATCGGGACATAATGCTTTTGTGTGAGTCGCACCGTCGGCTTTATAATATTGATTTTTTAAAAAATGAAACATAATTCCACAGGTGGATATTTTGAGATGTCATATTTTCGAAACCTATGCTGGGTTGTTGTCATATTTTTTCTAAAAAACCTACTCTGAAATGGCAAAATAAAATCAGTATTTCCATACAATCAAACTCAATTCTTCAAATATGTCTGAAAGAAAAACAAAGAAAGTACAGAAGAAACTTGGTTCAGACTGACAAGCCGAATTTAGCTTTGGAAAATATGAAATCTAGAAATATACACACACTTTTATATACGATTTGAATCGTGGCCGTATGACATAAGGCTTATTTTCGATTAACACTACTTGAATCTAATTATATGATAACCTATAACATTATTATAATCTTTTAAAACCGCCACATTTTCCAATCAGACGGACTCAGCAACGCCATTCAACTACAACCCGCATCCCGTAGATATGACGAACTTGACTCTGTCTCGTGAAATGCAAAATATGGCTGAGAGGTTAGCTGAGAACGCTCACGACATCTGGGCGAAGAAGAAGAAGGAAGAACTCGTTACTAATGGAGGTGAGAACGATGTCTAAAATATAATATTAATAATATATAGGATGATTAGTAATTAGTAAACGATACTTAGACACATGATTGTACTCATGATAACAAAACTAATTACCAGTCACCCTATATAGGAGTATACTGGGTAATCAATGGGTAATATATTCCAAAAAAATATTAGCAAGACAATTCTTCTACTATAATTTCACCAGCGAAATTCAATATCAGCAATATTGAAATTTGCGAAAACAAATCTTATATTTTAGAAAATAGGTGCCTATATCACTTGAGGTACTCCTAATGAAAAATCTATTCTATTTCTCAGAAACTCCTCCCCGACCAAAACGCAAACGTAGTATGTAAACTGTTTATTGTTAAATGTATCCACGTGTTTTAGCGGAATAGTAAATTGTACTGACTAATATATACATTCAATACATATTGTCATAAAATGATTTGATATAAATATGTTCATTTCATATCATTATGAAGCTACATGAACAGTTTCAGAATTCATTATGTTTTTTGGGAATGTTTATGTATTCATTTTTTTTCCTTACTTTACCTACATACAAACATTCACTACATCTAGTGATCAGGAATACTAGTTCTTGCAAATTGAACCTTATGGTGCGACAACGTTACGCCAACCGAGCACGAGTCGAGTCGCTCTTCGTTCGTCGCTCGCGATTTTTTTATTTATTTTATAGTCCTACAAACTTATTTGGCCCGGTGTTCAAAAGAGGAACTAACGACGCCATTTTGAAATGTCAATCGCCGTTGGTCAAAGAAAATATAAATAAACACTACGTTCATTGATTGTTTGCTACACCAAATGCGATAACAGCGACTCTCTCACCGGACTAAATACGTTTGTGGGATTATACAACACGATTGAGATGCGAATCCCTGTGTTCATAAAAACGCTGAGCGCGAGGCGACCGCTCGTTCGAGGCTACGCGAATTCGTGCTCCGCGTGTGCTCGGCTCGGTGAAGCGCTCGTGGTGTAGCACGATAAGCCGTTCTTAATCGATCGGCAAGTTAAGCTACCACCGTCGTGGTCGGTGCCTGGATGGGTGACCGCCTAGTGGTGTTTCAAATCGAGCGTTTCCGTGCTTCGGAAGGCACGTAAAGCCGTTGGTCCCGGTTATCACTTAATTCAGATAGTCGTTAAACTAGTTGGATGCCTTCTAGGCGGCTTGAAAACTCCAACAGTAGGTTGTCCACTAGCCTACCTCCACCGATCCGCAGTGGGCACGCGTGGTGGAGTATCTGACCATTCCTTTTCACCCTGATTTGTGAAAGAAGGCCTGTGCTCAGCAGTGGGACATTAGTATAAAGGCTGATGATGATGATGATGATGATGTGTGTTCGACTTGTGCTCGGTTCGCGTAGCGTAAACGCACCTTTATGTCACTTACATGACATACCATCACTCATTGCCAGAACTATGTCAGAACTTGTTGCATTTGTTTGAACGGTGTTTGTTTTTTCATTGGTTTCTTTATTTACCAGGTGGAATCCATCCCCAATTAGTCCCATACGACCTCCTAACAGACAAAGAGAAGAAGAAAGACAGAGAACGTTCCCAGGAGTTCCTCAAATACCTCCAATACCAAGGGTACAAGCTACACAGGCCAAGCAAAGCGTCACCGGGTGATACTGAACAGGCCGCTACCGGCGTAGCAATAGAGCTGAGATTCGCTTACTCGCTTTTGGAGAAGTTAATACAGTACATTGATAGAGCTACGATTAATATGAAACTGTTGAAGCCGTCGACTACGTTTAGCAGAAGGACTAGTTTTAAAACTAGTACCAGAGATATCAAGTTCTTTTCTAAGGTTAGTGAATTTTGTTTTAATGTTACGATTCCGAATGGAATAGGATTTTAATAATAAATAAAAAAGATATTAGTGCTGATTTTGTTGTTTACAACTAAACTAATTTTAGTCTCATTATGTCTCTTTCTAACAAAGAACATAAGAAAAGGATGTAAGAAATTGAAGACTGTCAAATAAGACCAATGCTTGTTTTCAATATAAATTTATCGCGGTTCCGTCTAAATACCCGCAAATGAAGACGGCAAAGACTAATTTGACAGCTTTAAATATGTTCTAACATTTTTCAATAATGTTCGTAAGAAAGATATGTGATGTGACTAAAATTAGTTTAGTGCGATTTACAACTGAATCGGCACCAATGTGACTCTTTCTTTTTATTAAAAATGCATATCAATGTATGGATCGAACATATCTTTGGCTTTAAGGTAATCTCGAGCTGAGCTAAGAAGTCACTTTTGTCTCTCTCTCTCTCTGACTCTACTTGCCGCACTATTTGTGTCTCTATTTGGCACATGGGATAATATGGTCCAAAGCGGCCTATTTAAAAATAGTATAAAATATTATTTGATACCAAATAATTAAAAAAAGATTTGTCCCTATACAAATGCATAAGTACCATTTGCTTTCCAATGTTAATCGTAATTCATTTATAAATTGAAGCTAAATATTAAATGGAATACTATATTTGTACATTTTACTATTTGCAAGCAACACAAGTCGGAGTTAAAATACTTCAATAAGGTACAAACTGTTCCGTACAGTCATACTGCTGTCGTCATCCTATAGAACATGACTTATAATTTGCTTGAACATTGGTGTATTATTATATTGGTGTGGAACGGAACAAAATGTATACATGAGCTCACTTTATATGACGAAAGAAGGAAGAACAGCGAGTGTAGTATTACGAATGACTAATTTGTAATGCATACCCAACTGATAAGGCGCGTCGTGAATCTTCGTTCGCACAGTTAAGAAAGTATGGCCCCGAAGATTAACGAAAGAATGCTTAAAACTTACAATCAACCTTAGAACACTACTATAAGGTTCATAATACACTGCAGCTGTTAGTTCCGTCTCACTCGCGCGTGACGCCCCTCCGCACGGCGCGCGCTAACATGGCGGCAGCTGCCGACCAATAGCGTTTCCCGCGCTTTGAAAATGTATCTTCTGCGCAGGTACATCGGTAAGCCATATCAGTTGGGTACTACTGTAACTACACAACCATGATTTAATGGGTTTTTTTTCCGTTCCGTCTTACATCTAGCAAGAACTCCAGTGTTTAATTGTTACAAAATTTTGCTATACATTTGATGTTTTTATTTTGTAAAACAATCTCTCCCGGTTCGAAAATATGTCACTGGTTCATGAAAATAAATGTAATTGTCTCATTGTTCTATATGTTGTGGTATATGTCGTAACTAGCTGTGCCCGCGGTTTCACATGCAATACTGTATGTTAGCCCCTTAAAGTTGAATTTAGAAAAACCCTTGCATATCAAATCTTTCAGTCGTTCAGTTACGGTACTGTTCTATAAGTATACATGTAGAAAATATCCCAAATAGCTTAGAATTTTGTAATACCACGCTACATTTCGCATGCAAATATAGCACCTATTCCAACTACAATAAAGCTCTAAATAACAGGTCGTGTTACCATTAATGGAGAAGTACTTCTCGACTCATCGAAATTACTTCATAGCTGTCGCAACTGCAACTAATAATGTTGGTGCTGCCAGCTTGAAGGAGAAGGAAATGGTGGCAGCACTGTTCTGCAAGCTTGCCAGCTTATTGCGGTCTCGGTGAGTACAATTCTTAAGTCAGCGATATGTTCTGACTACAGACCTAAGACGCAAATGCACCGGATACCCGCGATCATCAAGCAAGATCATCAATTGTAAGACTTCGTCCGGCTTCCCCGCCTTAATTTTATCATTGTGTTATCATTCAAAACTTGATTTGGCTGCTAAAAACTATCTGGTCTGTGGTCCTGATTATGCCTATAAACAATAAAAAAAAAAAAAAAATGCCTCCTAAAGTGAAATGAATTTTTAGGTTTTTTTTTTACTGTTTTTAGGCCTGTGTTTGACCGCAATCTCGCCATGGTAAGGGATGATGCGGTCGAAGGTGGTAAGCACACAAAGCCTAGAAGGAACTGGCTCTCAAGTGCAGCTGTCGGAACACACCGAAAGGTGCTTGGCGACAGATTTTCAACTTGAGAGTGGTAAGCCAGCCAGGCGGGTACTACAAAGTACCCTACCACCGTGCTATGGTTTCCTCACGATGTTTTCCTTCACCGAAAGCTCAAGCTCATTGTAGGATATGAACTCGGGACCTTCGTCTCGGTATCCTACGTCACTACCACTGAGCTATCATCGCCTTAAATATTCCGAATCGTTGGCAGAGTCAATGGTAACGTTCATAAATGTCCTAAACTGAATAAAACATTTTTAATTTGATACTTATATCCCAAATCTGGTTCACAGTTTGGCAGCATTCGGACCAGATGTGCGTATCACAGTACGATGCCTCCAAGTGCTGGTCAAAGGCATCGACGCCAAGTCCCTGGTGAAGAACAGCCCCGAATTCATCAGGACATCCATGTTGACGTTCTTCAACAACGTAGCCGATGATTTAGGACACACTATCTTCAATTTACAAGAGGTATGCGGAGTTATGTAAAGTCAATACAATTAATGGATATTACCTCAATTTTTGGAGAATTTTATAATACTTACAGTAGTACCCAACTGATAAGGCGCGTCGTGAATCTTCGTTTGCACAGCAAAGAAAGTATGGCCCCGAAGATTAACGAAAGAATGCTTAAAACTTACAATCAACCTATAAGGTTCATAATACAGTGCAGCTGTTAGTTCACTCGCAAGTCACGCCCCTCCGCACGGCGCGCGCTAACATGGCGGCAGCTGCCGACCAATAGCGTTGAAAATGTATCTTCTGCCCAGGTACATCGGTAAGCCATATCACTTGGGTACTACTGTACTGCTCAATGTCCAGTTAGTCGAATTACAAATATATTAAATGGAAAATTGATGTGGCAAGTGTCTTAAAGATGGCAGTTTATGCCTTTTAATTTCATTTTAAATGGTCCAAGAGGTTTCTAATATTTTTTACAGAAGAAAACTAAAGACAATTCTAAAATACTATCTCCTTCACTTAACCTGGATATTTTTGATGCGATGATGTCATTTGAAATGTCCTCAGATTGTTCCGCTCGTGATTATTCATCATCATCATTAATTTCTCAGGGTAAATACGCCCACCTTCGAGGCACTCACCTGAAGACTTCAACGTCACTTGGGTACATCAATGGTGTTCTACTCCCGATACTGACCGCCATGTTCGACCACTTGGCCAACTGCGAGTATGGAGCCGATCTCTTATGTAAGTGCCATCTAGATTTGAAAGCTAAACGGGAGAACGAAGGCTCCGGGTTTGATTCCCCGGTCAAGCCATTTAATCTTTATATAGAATGTTCAATATCATGCTTTCCAGGGATTGCTAATGTGCGAGAGAAGGCGTCATGCCTTGTCTAGTGTAAAAATAGCTTCAATAAATTCTACTCATTGGACCCGGAGATACATTTTGATTTTTAGTGAAGAAAAACAGTGATAGAATGTTAGGAACTTTTTTAAAAATTTGAAAAAAAAATTGATGCGCTTGGGAACCAGCTAAAATATTATGAAAATTCTACTTAATACCAGATGACCCAGAATGTTTGGGGCATCAATGGTTGCTATGATATTGTAACAAGTTATGGTTATAGGAAAGCTTCAATCAGTTTTAAAGATATGTAGCTATATTTATTAAAAATATGGGCTCAGTCGATACCCGATATCTTGGATCATCGCAACAAAAGATTCTGAACCACTTGTTTCCAGTATCTCCTACTTCCACACCCCTGTAACCTTTAATCTATTTCGACGTCCTTTGAAGCTATTGTGTGTTGCAGATTATTTGATTATCAATACTATTATAAGTTCAGTAAGAATCAATTTTAATTACATTGTGCTTAATCAGCAAAAAGTAAAATTAATGCGTTTAGAATAAATGATGTAGATGGATAACAAATAAATACTAACATTGTTTATTGACAATTTGTAATTACAAACTAGAATCACTATCGGAAACTGACAAACTATCGTCGCTGCCGGTAGAATCGCTACCGCTAGTGGAACCGCTGCTGCTTGTGGAACCGCTTGTGGAATCACTAGTGGAACCGCTAGAGTCCTTTCCTTTTGAACCTGACCCACCATAATTCACCTGACAATGTCGTTTACAATACTTTTTAATTTTATTTTTCTGACCGCTTCTGCATTGGACAGTCTCACAAGTTTCCGTCACAGCATAGCTGCAGGCTGCTTCACATTTTTTCCTGGAGATCTGCTTACAGGCTTTTTCAAATCTGTCGCGTAGAAAATTTACGCTTTCATACCCATCGGCAGTTTTGATAGGGACAGAAGAGGTACCGTTCCGAAGAACAACTGGCTAAAACATATTAATAGTTTCGTTAGAATCATTTTGTTTTGGGTTGTTCAAATACCATGCAGCTAATGGCGCTGATTCTATTGTTCACAACTAAATTTAGTTTCACTATATCTCTTTGTAAAGACGAATATAAGAAAAGGATGTAAGAAATTTAGTCCTGACAAAATAGTCCGTAGTAGTCAGACGGGCCGTATGTATTTTGCCACCTAAGTGGTATAAAAAAAATAGTCCGATGCTTGTTTTAGACGTAAATTTTGTCGCCATTAAAGTTGGTTTGGTTGGTTATTTACCCGCAAATGAAACCGGCAAAAACTATTTTGACAGCTTTACATATATTATATCCTTTTTTATAATTATTGCATTGTAAGAAAGAGATGGGGTCCCATTACATTTTAGGGAAATAATGAAACACAAAGAAATAAACATGCTCATTAAAAGAAAACTTTATAATACTTGCATAATGCCAGTTCTGACATACGGGTGCCAGACTTGGGCTCTAACAAAAGCCCATACTAAAAAGTTAGAAGTCTGTCAAGCTGCCATGGAAAGAAGTATGCTCGGGAAAAGGAGACTGGATAAAATCAAAAATGAAACACTCCGAAGACGTACAAAAATAGAAAATGTTACACTTAAAGTAAAGAAATTAAAATGGAGATGGACAGGACACACAGTAAGGGGAAGGGACAAATGGAGTAGAACATTGATGAATTGGTTTCCAAAATATAATAAACGAAAAAGGGGGAGACCGTTCAAAAGGTGGGAGGACGAACTAAAGGAAATCGCAGGAAAAACATGGACAAGGACGGCGAGAGATAGAGAGGGGTGGAAGAGGTTGGAGGAGGCCTTTGCCGAAAATGGGCAAACAGATATTATATGTGTCGATGTCATGTAAAAAATATTGTAATAATTAAGTACTTTGGAATTATATCTGAATAAAAAGGCTTAAAATTAAAATTAAAGAAAGAGATGGTATGTGATTAAAATTTTTGAGAGATTTATTTACAACAGAATCGGCACCAATGTACGATTTGGCGATTTCTAATTTGATCCCATAATTATAGCTGTGTATTGTCGTTCAATGTTAATTATTTATGAGCATCCTGTATTCAGGTTTTAATAACAGTTCATTTCGGTTATACCAAATATTTAAGATATATTTTGTTACTTAATTGAATTAAATCTTACTTCGGTTTTAAAACGGTCACTGCATGCCGCTTCCAAATATCCCTCTGATGTTATGTCCGTGGATTCTAAAAATGTAAATATTTTAATGTAATTAAATATGCATGCCCACTTTATCATCACTCTTCATCTGCCTGTATTTATGCTTTAATTCTTAATTTAGCCTTTCTAATCATCATCTTGAGGTTCAATGTTGTCCCACTCATATGGTCCATCACACATATCTCTTCTTCAGTATTTCTCTTTACAAATATCCACCTACCTTATTAATATTCGTGAGATTGTCTCTCTTTTTTTTATACAGGTCCTCTTTCTGGGACTTACATTCTTATTTTTGTTTGCTTCGCGTTTGATATCTTGCATTTATAGGCTACGGTAATCGCTTACCATTTGGCGTGCCGTATGCTTTTTACATAACTTAGTTGTAGTAAAAGAAAGATTGACCATAAATACATATCTTGAATATTCATCATTGAATATTTATGATGTTTTATTTTAACAATTAGATCGCTTTAAAAAACAGCCGTATAATAATAACTTACTATCTTGTCGGGTGTATGTTTTGTTACCTATTGTCTTGAACTCCTTAATGCATCCAGTTTTGGAGTTTTGTGTGAAATGTAACTTCAAAACACTGCTGCATTTATACTCTCGGCAGGACTGCTTAAAGGCTGCTATGCATGCCTAAAAATTACGAAACATCAGCGGTCTTACTCTTCAAACGCAGTTAGACTCGAGTACTGTTTAATGGGACTTATTTGAGACCTTTCAGACAGTGTCAAATACCTTTATTTACGTGACACCATATAAACAGCAATTTAGTTAAATAGCGAATTGTAATGTTAAAAAAATAAATGCGGGGACTTTAGACACTTTACCATAAAATAATAATAGTATACGAAACACTACTAGACGACTACGTTGGACATATTCTCGCTAACAAAAAACTGTGTCTATGAGAGTCGACCACCTCTCGCGCACACATTAGTTGGCAATTCCGCTGGAAACTAGACTCTGTCGCCGTTTACACAGAGCCGTTTACCCGCGCTCGACTAATGTGTGTGTGTAATTTGTACGTGCAGGCTTGTATGTATGTATAGCGTGGTGGCCGACTTGAGCGACACAGTTTTTTATTAGCGAGAATATATCCGATTTTTTAAATATCCTTGTTACGATATTACAAAAGTTAAGAGAACAATCGAAATGTTTTTAACTATTTTAGTACCAAATGACTTTAAATATTATCAATGAGACAATGGTGCCGATTCTGTTGTAAATCGCACTAAACTAATTTCAGTCACATCACATCTCTTTCTTACAAACATTATTGAAGAAGGATAGAACATATTTAAAGCTGTCAATTTAGTCTTTGCCGTCTTCTTTTGCGGGTATTTAGATGGCGACTAAATTTATATTGAAAACAAGCACGGACTAATTTGACAGGACAAAATTTCCTACATCTTCTTCTTATATTCTTTGTTGGAAAGAGATATAGTGAGACTAAATTAGTTTAGTTATAAACAACAGAATCAGCACCTATATTTATAATAAGTAGTTGTTTATCAATTTAAATGTAGGTTATCATAGTTACGCGATATAAAGATATTTAGAACCTTATTCCTATGGCATATGTTTTCCCTTTAACTTGTATAGTTTTATTAACTGACTTCAAAAAAAGGAGGAGGTTCTCAATTCGGTAGTATTTTTCTTTCTTTAATGTTTGTTACCTCATAACTCCGTCATTTATTAACCGATTTGGATTTTTTTTTATTTGAAAGGGTGCACTTCCCGTTTGGTCCCATTGTCAGATCAGGATTCGATTACTTCTTAGTGTACTTTGAATTCGGTTTAAGTTTTTTGTAAAACAATTCAATTATTGATTTGGAAACTTACTTTATAACACTTCCTCGTGACAAGTTTAAGGCAGGCGTCGCCGTACGCCTGTCTTAGTACATTCGTTTTGAATAACTCTTTATCTATCGCTTGTTCATTTTCAGCTGAGGAATTCTCGTTGCTTGCACTCATCTGAGAATTCTCCTGCAAGAAAAATAATAACAAAATAATTGCGTATATAAAGAACTTTGTCTTCTAAATATATAAGCTAACTAGCTGTCTCGCGGGGTTCACCCGAGTTCCCGTGATAAAAAGTAGCCTATAATACTCGGGGATAATGTAGCTTCCTATAAGTGAAAGAATTTTTCGAACCCGACTGGTAGTTCCAAAGATTAGCCCGTTGAAACAAACATACAAAAAAACTCTTCCGCTTTATTATATTAGTATTAGTATAGATACAAAATTCGAATCCGTCAGACTTAAGCTCAAAGGAATTGCAAAGGACTCAAGTTGCCAAATAATGCAGCCAATTTTGACTTCAAGTAGATATGTAGAACGCAAAATATTCTTACCATATCGTTTCTAACTAAAATCAATGCTGTCTTTATTCCTGATCCGTTAGTGTTATTTTGTTCACTATGATTTTTCATTGGATGGAATGGTTTTTTGTGTTGATTCCGTGATCTTATTGATACATTAAAATTACTGCCATTCTTTATTACATTAAAATCATACGTCTTGGAGCTCTGTGCCATTTCTGTGTTGCTTACATTACCCTGTCGTAAATAATCAATGGGTACTAAGTGTTTTTTCCGTTTCTTTACTTTATGACTTGACTTTTTGACTTGCAATTCTTTATGGTGTTTAATTTTTGGTGTATCAGTGTGATTAGCTAATTTATTTTTATCTTCGCCTCTTTTCTCTTTTTTTCGCTGGTTATTGTATTCATTTTTAATTGGTTTCTTCTTCGTGTCGGTGTATGCAATTTTATAGTTTCCTGGTTTTTGTATATAAGTTTCGTTTGAAGTATCGTCGCTTGAAGATTCAGACGAAATTGTCGCAGTTACTTTCCGTTTTTGTGTTTCTGTTACAGCTTGTAAACTTTGAATGTACGGCAGTCTACCCCTTTTTTTAATTCCTTTGTTTTCCTTAGCATTATCAGTGTCAGTTTTATCAATATCCGACCATATGACTCGTGTTGCCAACTGGACATGATTCTTTGATGGTTTTTTCGTGAGGATTTTACTTTTGAATACTTTATCTATCTCATTGTCACTGGAGACATCACTTTCGACAATCTCTTGGGACTTGTAAATCTTTTGCAAATGTTCATAGTTGTGTATTAACTCCTGTAATACGTCGTTGACGCGTGATATGTTTTTTATTACATCGGCAAATACTGCTTCTACTTCATTATGTAGATTTGTTTGTACAGGTGGCTTTGGTTGCTGAAATAAAAAAAGGTCGAGATTAATCGGCCATAAAGGACGATGACGAAATTAAAAAAATAATTTAAAAGTGGTTTTATTGAGGTTCAATAACTGTTGGTATTTAGTGCGATTTATGATGAGTAATAATATAATTCAATCATAAATACATTACCAGTACTGCATTTGCTATTATAAAGAACGCTTGCGAACAATAAATATAATTCCACATTTAAGTTGTCAAACATGTAGGCAAACTAAATATAAACGTGAAATAATAAAATCACAAACGTATTTCACGGTGGACTGCTTTTTATGATTTATTGGCATTGCTATAGTTTTATGTGTTTTGCAACTTGTGACATTGCAAAGAGTAGTTATAACAAAAATGTTTCGGAATACAAAAGTTAGATATCCCACCTTGGTAAGTAATATGGTCTAAAGTAAGAACAAAGCCTAAATGCAACTGGATCTTAAGTGTAATTTTCACAATAAACCAGGGTTTCTGCTGCGTATCTTTGGTAATAACAGTGATAACAAATTGTGTGTTTAGTAGTTTCCCTTTAGTATTTCTTTTCCCTTTCTAAGGCAGACTTCAAGTAAGTCATGCTCACTTTAAGGTCTTTGCTTGCGGCGGCGTCGTGTGACGGGTCGCTCACTTCCCTCCAATATGGCGAGGAGGGCGATGGCTGCCACACGCGTCATACTTGTGAACAAGTGCTGCTTGTGGGGGTTGGTCTGCTTAAGTTTGCCATTTATTTATTTACTTATTAAATATAGATTCAGTCTACTTTGTAGTTTTGCCGCCTCGCCTGAGTTTATTGCCGGCTCTTCTCAGCAAATGCAACCTTCCGAACCGGTATTAGAGTATTAGAGTCAGACTTTTCATAAGTGCCTGCGAAGGTCTATTTGAATAAATGATTTTTAATTTTGAATAATCGTAACGAACACATTTTAATTTCATCCAATCAGGGCCCACCAATGGTGTTCGTCGTATAAGTCATTGGATGAAATCGTTATTGGTATTAAATTACCACCAAAGATACGCAATAGCCCGGCTGGTGATTTAGACAGATTAAAAACTAGAAGATAGCGGGCCAGTCAGGCGGGTACTACGAAGTACCCTATCTTTGGCAATGCATCCGAGTAACTACCACTGAGTTATCATCGCCTAACTTGCAATATCAAAGTTTTCGCTCCGTTGGATTACCAATTTCAGTACTGCTTTAATCCATTCCGTACTAGCTTAACTGTGTTTTTAACTGACTTCAAAAAAGGAGGTTCTATGTTCGACGCGTATTTTTTTAAGTGTATGTCTGCAATGGCATCGGAAGCGAAATATCTACTATGGAACACGTCGTGCTCTTTAGCCGACTTCAAAACAGTGTCAGAGTCAAGGCGGTTTTTTTCTTATGAATAAGTTAATTTAATACTTTCTTTATTTTTTTCAGTGGATGAAATCCAGGTTGCTTCGTACAAGATGCTGGGATCACTGTACACTCTCGGAACTGACGCTTCTCTCACTCACGACAGAAAATATCTCAAGACAGAAATTGAGAGAAACAAGCCCGCTTTGGTAAGTTGCTATGCAAGTCGAGGACTTGTCTTTACCACGGTGCGATTATAGCTTCTAATATTTACTTCCTAGATATAACAAAAATGTGGTAGTAGGTACATAATTGATATAAGTTGGTTATTAGTGTGAGGCCCGATATTTTTTTTTTGTATATCTCATAACGAGCCCTTTTTAGGGTGCCAAACGGGACCCTATTCATAAGAAATTTAAAATTTAGTAAGTTTACATTATTATTGTATGGAATACTCCGTGAGCGAGTCTAATTTTTGTACTAGTTTTCGAAAATACTATAAATATTACAGTATTACTCATCCCAACTTATATGGCGAGTCGTGAATCTTCGTTTGCATAGAAATGAAAGTATGGCCCCGAAGATTACCGAAAGAATGCTTAAAACTTACTATCAACCTTAGATCACTACTATAAGGTTCATAATACAGTGCAGCCGTTAGTTCCGTCTCACTCGCAAGTCACGCCCCTCCGCACGGCGCACGCTAACATGGCGGCAGCTGCTGAACAATAGCGTTTCCGCGCTTTGAAGATGTATCTTCTGCGCAGGTACATCGGTAAGCCATATCAGTTGTGTACTACTGTACGTAGCTATACTGGGAACTGCATTAATTCCAAATTGCCATATCCTTCTCCTCTTTACATCGAGTCCCTTATTTCCTACTGTTATTTCCTACTCTTATAATAATCTGTTTGTGTCCAGGGTTCATGCCTCGGAGCCTTCAGCTCGACGTTCCCCGTAGCATTCTTGGAGCCACATCTCAACAAACACAACCAATTTTCATTGCTGAATAGGATAGCTGACCATTCTTTGGAGGCACAAGGTATGTTCATGTTTTTTTTACCCGACTGACCCGGAAGGAGGGTTATGTATTTCGAGTGTATGTATGTATATATGTCTATTTCTTTGTGCCGCTCTGCAGCCTAAACGGCTTGATGATGACTGGGGGAGTGTCATAGGGTATATTATTTTTATATGGCGCCTAAGAATAAAAAAATAAGAGGGGTCTTAAAAATAAAAGTTTCGTTATTATTACAATATGGGTATCAAATGAAAGCTTGTAAATAGACCATTCCATATATGTATATATTGTACTACTTTTATGCTACCATTTTGACGTAAACTGCAAAAAACCACGTTTAATGCAAGGACAGTAGGTACTGAGCCGTTACCATACGTAAATCACAGAGTTGCGATGGTTGTCAGCGTTCCTTTACCGTACCGCTCATTTACTTACTAATACATACAACTCTTTCTGTATGAAACTAAAAAGCTGAAATAAATTATTAAAAAAAAACAAAAAACCCGACTGCGTAAAACATAAATTAACTGAAATGAGAAAAATTGCAATACCTTATAAAATTCAAGTTATATTCAAAATTCTATAGATTTAAGAGCTTGTTTTCCTCTTTTCAGTTAATTTATGTTTTACGCAGTCGGGTTTTTTGTTTTTTTTAATAATTTAATTTATTTAATCATAAAATCGGTAAAGAAGCATATAAATGGCCCGGGTGACAAGCGGTTACTGTAGCCTATGAACATTTGCAACACCGGGGCAGGGACGACGTGGTAGATAGGATCTCTTCATATCATTTGACGGGCCAATTGGCGCAGTTGGTTAAGACTCCACCTGTCGCGCCGCAGGTCGTGGGTTCAATTCCCGCACAGGACATGCATTTGTGTGCATGAACATGTCTGTATGTCCTGAGTCTGGGTGTAATTATGTGTATTAAGTATGTATTTACAAACTAAAAGTAGTATATCTGTATAAGTAGGGTATCTGGTTTCCATAGTACACACGGCTACAGATCAAGCTATACATTTCTAATATAAGCTGACCTCTCATTGTACGGAAATCCTATACAATGCGAGATCAGCTTATACTGGAAATGTATAGCTTGATGTGTTGCCGTGTGTACAAGCTCTACTTAGTTTGGGATCAGATGTGTGAGGAATGTCCCAGGATATTTATTTATTTATATTCTTGCAGTATTTATGTACTCGTCAAGAGACTTAACTAATCTGAGCCTTATTCCACAGACATAATGGCTAAAATGGAACAATCGATGCCGACACTAGAGACGATACTTAGTGAAGTGGACCAATTCGTGGAGTCGGACAAATCACATAATGAAGCACCGCATATAATAGATGTGGTGCTGCCTCTATTGTGCTCGTACTTGCCATTCTGGTGGGCCCAAGGACCTGATAACGTCACTCCGACTGGCGGGTGAGTTTCTGCTGTTTGTGGTTAAGGATATTGAAAATAAGTTTTTGGTTAAAAATTTAATTTTTAATAGAGGTTTTTTTTGGTGACTGTACTTTTTGTTGACTGTACTTGCATTGTCTTGCAATATACTAATGTACACCAAATATCAAGTAAATCCGACCACTGAAAGTGGGTCAAATTCGACTTGCAAGATTCCACCCGAACGAGAATACATTGCAAGTTAAATAAAAGCTTGTAAAAATGTTTCAGTTGAACCTTAGACCTACGCGTGCTTTTTAGGGTTCTGTAGATATAAAAGGAACCCTAAGGGTCAGTTGACAATGAGACGCATCGCGACGCCGCGGGACATACTAATTCTCTCATTGAAATTTGTAACTTTTTGTGTAGTAAATAAAGTTCTATTTGGATCGCTATCTTAAAAAGTGCGCGTCTCATCGCGTCGCTTTGTGGTGTGCCTCCTTCCGTTCTTCTATTATATATTTCAGTAACTAGGTACTAATGCTATCGTTTTGAAATCTCTTTACATAAAAATTAATCTTGGTCACGTCATAGCTTGAGAACGACTTCGATTTCATCAATCTTTTTTTTTTAATTTTCTAGTACTCTGGAAATGGTTCTTATGAAAAAAATTAATAAGAAAGTTGCGCCAAAATTTAGAAAATTTAAGAAAACTTAAAAGTAGGGTAGGGTTGGGTAGTATATCCCTCGGGTACGCGGGTGAAACCGCGGGGCGCAACTAGTTTGGAATAGTTTTAAGTAATGCTTACCTTATCGCAAATGTTTTTTTTAAGATACATATCTTGAAATATCTTTAATTACAACAAATATGTACAAAATACAAACTATATATAGAAAATTTCCTTAAGTCTGCCGCTGCTTCCGATTAACGGCAAGGTGCCCAGAAGGCTGGCAGGGTTTCTTCTTTGGGTAGCCAAGCTGATAGTTACATTATAATACTTATGATGAATTATGTTCGCGTCACGAATTCTAATTCTAACCTTCCAGCAACCACGTAACCATGGTAACAGCGGAACATATGAACCAGCTCCTAAAGAATGTTCTCAAACTGATCAAGAAGAACATAGGCAATGAAAGTGCACCGTGGATGACTCGCATCGCGACCTACACTCAGCAGATCATTATCAATAGCTCTGAGGAGCTGCTGAGGGATTCCTTCCTGCCGCTAGCTGAGAGAGTGAGAAAGAGGACTGATACTATGTTCCATAAGGAGGAGAGTTTGAGAGGCTTTATTAAGGTGATTTGTTTTTTTTTATTGTAGCGTTTAACCCATGTTCTAAATTAGTAATTTTATTTGACTTTAGGTAATTTGTTTTTTTTTCTATGCAAACTAAGCAGTGCCTAATAAGATATTCTCCTACAGATAAAAGTTATTCAAAATATTCTCAGGCCATGTAACTATTTCTATCTCTAACAATTTTATGTTACGTCTAATCTCAGCAACCATTTTTATTGGAAAAGGTAATCCAAAATTTACGTGGAAACCGTGGGCTAAACTTGTGCATATACCTATTGCGTTGTCTAAAATAAGGTCTATCTGCCGTATTCTAGAAACTTCTAATATCCCTATTTAAGCATTATAAACCAACAAAGAGAGCGATGGCTGCCACACGCTTCATACTTGTGAACAACCTATATCGATTCAGTCTACTTTGTAGTTTTTTTAATGGCAAGCAATTGTAGTCAGTGCGATTAGAATGTAAATAATACAGTATAGTAATTAATCTAAGCTTGTCTTGAAAAGAATATATGCCGAGTTTATTACTGGCTCTTTTCAGCAAATGCAATCTTCCGGCATTAGAGTATTAGAGTCAGATTATTCATAAGTCCCTGCGAAGGTCTATTTGAATAAATAATTTTCAATTTTGAATGCACCTTATTCCAGTCTTCCACCGACGACACTTCCCAAGTGGAGTCACAAATACAAGAGGACTGGCAGCTACTAGTGAGGGACATTTACTCTTTCTACCCACTTCTCATCAAGTACGTCGACTTGCAAAGGAATCATTGGCTTCGGAATAATGTGCCAGGTTTGTAGTTTTTTTAACGTCAGAAAGATGATTTGCAGGTCCAAGATTACCATCTGATGGTATGTGGGTGCCGTTGTCTATGACATTTTTTTTTATAATTAATGGGCTTGCGTTGTCCACTGGCTCGTCCATAACGGACGATAACGAAGCCTAAGATGTAGAACGTTTACCCAGAAGAAACATTCAATCTACTCTAGAATGTGTCTAGATTTTAAGAGTCAGGAAACACAGACGGCCGAAGCAAGTTCCACTCCCTTGCTGTCCGCATTATAAATGAGGATACGAAACGCTGTGTCTGTATAGTGTAAAAATGAGGATGAAAATGGTTGAATAAGCATTAGCCATACTAGAAGAATTTTGCCCACATTTACAAAGCTAAGAAGTGGTACAACTTGAAGGGTACAGCCAGCCAGAGTAACGAAATAAGCCAATGTCCATCAGGAGAGCCTGTTATAATATTAATAGATTTTAAACATACACCCCCTTATTAATTAATAAGGTTTAGTCAGTCTTTTAACACCCAGGTATTATGATAGCCCCAGCCCTTTTTGTTTATATGACAATAGAAAGTGACGGATATATTTAAAACCTAGGTATAACTATACTTACACCTTATTTATTAATAAGGGGGACAGGTGGATAATTATCCATAACCGTTATTGAAATAAATAAATTAAGTTTTTGAAATTGAAACTATATTCATTTTAATATCACAACCTAATTAGAAGTGAATCCACGAAAGTACACGTAGTAGTACGTAGTGTATTTACTATTATCTTTCCACAGAGGCCGAAGAGCTGTACAACCACGTATCAGAGATATTCAACATTTGGTCCAAAAGTCAATATTTCCTCAAGGAGGAACAGAACTTCATATCGGCCAACGAGATTGATAATATGGTATGAAATTACTTTTTGAGAAATGAAAATGAACTTTATGTGAAAGTACATAGAGTATATATTAATGTTAATTACAGGTGCTTATCATGCCGACTGCAACGAGAAGGGTGACAACCGTAGTCGATGGCACACCACAGGGTGGTGGAAAGGTTAGTAACATTTTTTTTTGTTTAAACACCATAAAAACTTGTTGTTGCTTTTATCTCTGTCAAGTATTACTAAAACGGTCGCTACATAGCTCTCCTAAGTAACAGTGCAATAATAAATACTTCGTTATCGTCAAAGATCCAGCGCCGGGCTGGCCGTATAGTCGAGATGGCTTTTGCCAGCGCAGGCCCCACGGGCCTCCGTACAGGCCACGGTAAATCGGGTAGGGGGCCCGCGCAGGATAGGGCCCATTGCGACCTACAAATGTTACAGCGAAACGGAAAAAAATCGAAAAATCGTGGACCCTGATCAGAATCCATCCCTAAAACTTGTTTGGAGCCTTGGGGGGAGCCACCCGGCTCCTTCCGGCCTAGTAAAGATACCCCGTAAAGATCTCCCTTCTCTCCCAGACTTTGACTTTGACTCAAAGTCAGACAGACATTTTGATAGTCAAAGTTAGACATTTTCATTGCAATTGGTCAAAAACGGTATCGATTGACATCATAAATAATTGGACTGTTTTACAAAAAACTTAAACCGACTTCAAAGTACACTAACAAATAATCAAATCCTGATCTGATGACAATAGGACCAAACGGGAAGTGTACCCTTTCAAATAAAAAAAGAATTTTCCAAATCGGTTAATAAATGACGGAGTTATGAGGTAACAAACATAAAAAAAAATACATTCGAATTGAGAACCTCCTCCTTTTTTTGAAGTCGGTTAAAAAAGTAATCATCTAGTCTATTTCGGCGCGGGGCTGTGCGGTTTGTAGCCGGGCTGGTCTACGCCGACATCAAAGGGCGCCGAAAGACATTCTCGCTCCACCCTCATCATGGGCTGGCCCTGGTGATATTCTCATGCAAATAATTGATTGATATACCACCCACTTATAGAGTGCTTACAAAATGTACGAGATGGATTTTATTGTCTTCTTTAATTAACGTTTGCAACATGAAAAATGCAGAAAAAGAAGAAGCACCGCGACAAGAAGCGCGACAAAGACAAGGAGGTGCAGGCGTCGCTGATGGTGGCGTGCCTCAAGCGCTTACTGCCCGTCGGACTGAACCTGTTCGCGGGCCGCGAGCAGGAGCTGGTGCAGCACTGCAAGGATCGCTTCCTCAAGGTAACACCATTACCTTACCTTCACACCCTACACATGGATCTGAACCTGGATGTATATACTTAGACATCGACGCATCATTCAAGCGTTACCGACCACCAATGAGCTCTGGCGACCGCAACTCACGCGCAGGAACACAACATAAAATGATTTGGCTGCGGTATTCTGTAAGGTGGAGGTACTTCCCCAGTCGAGCTGCTCGTTGAGCGAATAAAAGCTACGATCTACCTCTCTTATATGTTCTCATGTTGAATTCTATAAAACTGACATTATTTTCAACTCATTCCGACCTCAATTTCCTATGTGAACGCCTTAAGTCAGTAGTTATAAATTATTTTCTTATTTGTTTTAACCCAGAAAATGTCCGAACAAGACGTAGCAGAGTTCGCCAAAACCCAACTAACATTACCAGACAAGATCGACCCCGCAGACGAAATGTCCTGGCAACACTATCTATACAGCAAACTGGGATCCAAAAGCAAGACCAATATAACTGTGGAGACTGCTGAGAATAAAGTTAAAATTATAGATGATACGGTCGAGAGGATAGTCGCCATGAGCAAAGTGCTCTTCGGGTTGCATATGGTGAGTTGTGCTCCTTTATAAGTATTTTTTCGTCCGTCTTTCTCGAGAAATCTCATATTATCCCGGGATAAAAAGTATCCTCGATGTTATTCTAGGTTATGATCTACGTTTGTGCCAAATTTCATCATGATTGGTTGTGCCATTAAAGCTTCAATAGGTAACAAACAGTGTGACAAATTCAAGAAATACCTTTTGATGTTAAAGCATCATCATCCACATGCCCTGTTCCGAATCACTTGTGGTCGGCGCAATATGTACACTTCTTCCATTCGGATCTTCTATCCATCATATCAGCTTTCTTACCCTTACCATCTTTCACACAATCAATTATTCCATCTTAGACCGAGGAGATGATGACACGAATTTCCCCATCATTTTCCATTTCGTCATTACGTAATTAAACCTCTGAAGGGTCGCCATACTGGTATAAATGACAAGGAAATTTGTGCCATCATCTCCCGGTCTATCTCTTTTCCCGTATATCCAAAGAAAAATGTACCTTATTGCGTCAAATTAAGGTTTATCTGTAATATCTGATCAGCCCGGTTTCAATAAACAAAAACGAATCGTTTTGCTTACCAATGGTAGAATTTTTTATTGCCAAACTAGGAATATAGATCATTTCGTAAGCTAATTTTACCTGTGATAGCTACTTCCATATGGAAGCGTCTGCTATGCAAAGCTTTGAGGTCTTTGCTTCATTATTAGTAAAGATATAAGAGTCTTAATTTTAATAAATTTTAACCGATACCGGTCCGTAAATTATTGAAACCGGGCCTTATGTAATAATATGGATGAACCTTATCGTAAAGATGTAAAGACTTACTTTTCTTTGTATTTACAAACGTCAAATGGTATTTAAGAAGTCTTTGAAATGGTAGCTCAGTGGTAGTCAAGTCGAATGCCGTCGAAGGTTGTCACAGGTTGTATTCGACCTTGAGCTACTAAAATAGCTACTGCGATAACTGCGAGTCAAGATATGTTTTAATTATTCTTCTAATTTATTTATTTATTTATTTACCCTTTTAAAATTAGATCGACCACCCGCAACAAATGAGTAAGAACGTATACCGTTCGGTTGTGTCGATACAACGCAAGCGCGCCGTCATTGCTTGCTTCAGGCAGACGTCTCTACATTCCTTGCCAAGGTTCACAGTGATTTGTGTCGTGTGCTGTTTTAATAAGTGTGACTTTTGTTTAACATGCCCGAGTAACTACATAGATGTCTCTTCTAAAACAGCGATGTAATATCGAATTAACCAGCTTTACTTCGTCGTCGTCAGATCGGTTACCGAAAGCTGGCACGTTCACAGTACTCACACATATGCAAATTCACGATACAGTATGTTTTATTACACTATTGCTTCTAATCAGTCAGTCAATTCTAATGGACGAATGCAAAAAACACCACTCTATATTTATGAGCAGTAGCAAAAGCGAAACAATAACTGTCTCCTTCATTCTCATAAGCTTGGATGCGCGCGAGAGAGACGGACAGACACTACACAAGCGCAACGTGTAAATGTGTTGAACGTGCCAGCTTTAGTTAAACGACCTGTAGCAATGTCAGAGTATCTACGTAACGTCGTTCTTTTTGTTCCTAATTCTTTCTTTACACGACATTGGTCTACCAAAAATATATTATAAATAATTATTTTAAATAAGGAACAGACGTGGAAGCGCTCGTGGTGTAGCATGATTAGCCGTTCTTAATCGATCGGCAAAGTTAAGCTAACACCGTCGTGGTCGGTACTTGGATGGGTGACCGCCTAGTGGTATTTCAAATCGAGCGTTTCCGTGCTTCGGAAGGCACGTAAAGCCGTTGGTCCCGGTTATCACTTAATTGTGATAGTCGTTAAGCTAGTTGGATGCCTCCTAGGCGGCTTGAAAAATCTAACAGTAGGTTGACCTGCCTCCACCGATCCGCAGAGTGCATGCGTGGTGGTGTATTGCCCATTCCCCTTCACCCTCATTTGTGAAAGGAGGCCTGTGCTCAGCAGTGGGACATTATAGGCTGATGATGATGATGATGAAGGAACAGACGATCTGCATGTACACGCAAAGTTCAGTAACACTAGAGTATTTAGTGATTTAATCTCAATATAAGAATTATACTAGTCTGGTTAAATCTACCCAAAAAAACGCCCAACATCAAGTGCCTCTTTAACATAGCCGTGAGTTTGTCTATTAACATTATGAACGATTGTGCATGCTGCATTTGGATTGACAAGGCAACAAAGCCTCAACAACGCAGTAACAACTGGAAGAGGGTTTTGTGTGCCGCTAGAAAAAGAGCTGCTATAGCTTGTCTTAGGTCCACACACCTTTATAAGCTTAGTCGGTGAGTAATTGTATGTGAAACATAACGGAGTTTTATTTTGGAAAATTACCTTTGCGGGAATTTTTGAAATTGTTTTGGATATGAAACATATGAATTATGTATTTAGAAGTTGAATATGGACAGTCACAGATTACAGAACAAGGCAGATTACAGAACAATTTGTATTTGCTTTGTTTAACAAACTTTATTTAACGAAAAACACTTTCTTTTTAATAAACTTTATTTAAAAAAGCAAATACAAATTCAAAAGCGAATACCACGTATGGGTTTTTCAATTTGTATTTGCTTTTTTGGCCTCACTCCCATGTTTCGCGCGCTGATCTGTAATTTAAGATGCACAGTACCCAATGTTTTATGAGCGAATAGCTACGGTTCTTTTGTTACAAGCTTTTAATCTCACCTGTCCCGTGTCTGTATTCAAATCTTGCAAGTTTTTGACCCACTTCCAGTGGTTGGATTGACTTGATGTTTGGTATACATTAGTATATTGCATGACAATGCAAGTACAGACAACAATCACCAAAAAAAGCTTGTATTCAATGTTTTTTTTTAACAAAAACTGAAGTACATTAAGTTATTATGACAGCTGTTTGTCTCCCATGCCTAAATAAATAAGCTATAAATAGATGGTACAGACTTTTTTTGAAAGTTTCCGTGGTGTTCAAAAGTGTGGTTTATTCTGTTTAAACTTACTACATAATTCCTTAAGAATCAGGTAATGGGAACAACAGAGTACTTGTTTACGTATTTTTTTTTTATCAAACAGACATCGTGCTTGCAACATATTCGCACGGACGTATTACGAACTGTGGTTAGAAGAAGAGAATATAGGTCAAGAAGTTATGATTGAAGATCTAACTGTAAGTACCAGTAATATTAAGTCTAACCACGAGTGCTGTGCCGTGGCGGAAAAAGGAAAGTTCACATGAGATTGATATTCCAGGATATTTCTTGTTTTTTTTTATATTTATAGCTATCCTTGGTACCTAAGGCGGCACAGCACTTGGGATCTGACTATAAACCCACGGAATGACTTAGGGCTTTTGCAAATTATAACAACATTTTTTTGTGTCTTATGAGAAATGGCTAAAAAATTTAGGTCTGATCCGACATAAAAAAAAATATCTTGTAATATGTATGTCTCATACAACAACCAATGCGACTGAATTTCTTATAAGACATTTCTCATAAGACTGTGCGTAAGGCCTTAATGTGGACTATCCAATCAATAGTGTATATTTAAAAACAATTTTTTTATCGTGACAAACATGAACAATTGGACTCAATCAAGCTCTGTTAGCAACTGCAGCTGTCTGAAAAGAAGTACGTAATTCAAAATGAAACTGGTTACAATAATGTTCCATAATAGTCCCAATACCAGAAAATATCGTCAATAATTCAAACCAATTTGCCAACTTTTAAATAACATACTCTATGGAACGTTTTGCAACACCATGCTAAGCCGGTGGTTAAGTGATCACAACTTCCATTACGGTCAAAATGAAATTAACAAGACAAAGTATATATTTGCAGCAATCGTTTGAAGACGCCGAACTGAAAAAGAGTGACGTGGTGGAAGAAGAAGGTAAACCTGATCCTCTAACGCAGCTCGTCACCACATTCTGTAGGGGTGCTATGACTGAAAGATCTGGAGCTTTGCAGGTATTTATTATGTTGCCAGCTTTGTCTTATTTTCTCGGAATATTACTTTTTTGTGGCCTTGTAAAATATTTTGATGAAAAGAAAAATGTCCATTAAATAATATAGGTGTTCAACCTTATTCCACCATCCTCATTTTTACACCGAACCACGAGACGCCGGGAAAATTTCCACCTGTATGTTGTTGAAATACCAAAAATACGGACACAGCTTTTTGCATCCTCATTTATAATGCGGACAGCAAGGGAATGGAACTTGCTTCCGGGCGTCTGTGTTTCCTGACTCATACAATCTAGGAACTTGCAAGGCCCTAGAACAGGAGTGGACAGGTTTATTCTGGGTAAGCGTGTTCCATCTTAGGCTTCGTCATCGTTCTGTAGAGGCGGTCAGTGGCCAAACGATCATTTCAGACTGGAAATTGGTTTATTGTATCGAAAAGTTGAGGTTATTGCTTACCATATCATGTTGAGATTTAAATGTTGTTCAATGGATCATTTATACTCAGTCTAACATCACATTGCATTTCCAGGAGGATCCACTGTACATGTCTTACGCTTACATAATAGCGAAGTCCTGTGGGGAAGAAGAGGAAGAGGGGGGTGGTGAGGAAGAGGAAGGTGGCGGAGAAGCTGAGGGGGAAGACGAAGGAGGCGCTAGTATACACGTGAGTTTTTCCAAGAATTGATTTTATTTGAAAAGTTTTAAAAGTATCTTACGTAGACTATATAATTTGTAAAATAATATTGTTGTAAATGATAAACACACTAAATATTTACATGCAGAAAACTGTGGATATGTTTATGGTATGTATACGAAAACAACAGAATTTATTTTAATAACTGTTTAAAAAAAACTAGCTTGTTCAACTTGCCACCATCTTTCAGATGTCACTTTTTTCCATTCATTCTCACAAAAATGATTCAGTTCACCCTAAGTTGAATCGCAACAAGAGTTGATATGCCCCAGTTCTATCATTTGAATCTCAAAATGAGTTGATAAGCCCCAGTTCTATTGTTTGAACGTTATAAGAGTTGATATGCCCCAGTTCTATCATTTGAATCGCAAAATGAGTTTATAGGCACCAGTTATATTATTTGAATCGCAGTAACAGTCGATAGGCCCCAGTTTTATTATTTGAATCGCAATAAGAGTTGATATGCCCCAGTTCTGTTATTTTAATCGCAATAAGAGTTGATATAACCCAGTTCTATCATTTGAATCGCAAAATGGGTTTTAGGCCCCAGTTACATTATTTAAATCACAATAAGATTTGATAGGCCCTAGTTCTATCATTTGAATCGCAAAATGAGTTTATAGGCCCCAGTTATATTCATTGAATCGAAATAAGAGTTGATAGGCCGCTGTTGTATTATTTGAATCGCAATAAGAGTTGATAGGCCCCAGTTCTGTTATTTGAATCGAAATAAGAGTTGATAGGCCCAAATAATGTTGATATTTTTTTAGGAGCAAGAAATGGAGAAACAAAAGCTGCTATTCCACCAAGCCCGGCTCGCCAACCGAGGTGTGGCCGAGATGGTCCTTCTCCATATATCCGCTTCTAAAGGCTTGCCCAGCGATATGGTGATGAAGACCCTAGAACTGGGCATATCTATACTGAGGGGAGGCAATATTGAAATACAAATGGTGAGGAAAGATATTTAATTTAGATAACATATTCAGAGAATTTGAATGATTTTTAATTGCTTTTAATAAAAATAATAAAAAATCATTTTGGTACGTGATTTCTCCTGAAATATAATTAAAATAATTTGCAGGGTATGTTGAACCACCTAAAAGACAAGAAAGACGTCGGCTTCTTTACATCCATCGCTGGTCTCATGAACTCCTGCTCAGTACTTGACTTGGATGCGTTTGAGAGGAACACTAAAGCTGAAGGTAATTCCTAGTTTTAGGTTTTGGTCATTTCTGTTAAAATTATGACCGGTAAGTCCAGTTTTGTAGTGAGATTTCTCAGGTATACCTTATCCGTGGCTTTTTCAAATTGTTGTTTTTTGAACTTCCTTTTCATATTTGTTATATTGTTTGTTTTTATATCTACTAGATATATCCTCTTTTAGAGGAAATGTCAAAGCACATTATCTGGTACACAAGAGTCACCCGACAAATCTAAACGGCCATCAAGCTTTCAATATAACTTTTTTTAACGAAACAAGGTACTTCATTGTGGATAATTTCTATCCGTCTTATAAATAAATAAGGTGTAAGTCAAGCATAGTTAAATCTAGGATTAAAATATATCCGTCACTTTCTAAACAAAAAGGGATGAGGCTATCTTAATACCTGGTTATTACAAGACTGACTTACACCTTATTTATTAATAAAGGGGTATATGACTATAGCCAATTTAATGTATCAGGTTTGGGAGTGGGTCTAGAGGGCGCTGCGGGCGAGAAGAACATGCACGACGCGGAGTTCACCTGCGCGCTCTTCCGGTTCATACAACTCACCTGCGAGGGACATAACTTGGGTAACATTATTGAACAGCTTACGTATCTTTTTTTTTTTTTTACAGTGTATCGGCATGTTTGACCATAATCTCACCATGGTAAGTGATGATGCGACCGACAAAGCCTAGAAGGAACTGGCTCTCAAGTGCAGCTCTCAAGTTGTGTCAGTGACACAATTTGAGGGTGGTAGCCAGCCAGATGGATACAAAGTACCCTACCACCTATGGTTTCCTCACGATGTTTTCCTTCACCGAAAGCTCAAGCTCGTTGTAGGATTCGAACCCGGGACCTTCGTCTCGGTATCCGAAGTCACAACCACTGAGCTATCATCACCTTAAAAAGAGACGATCTTACGAGTCATCATCATCATCAGCCTATATGTTCCACTGCTGAGTACCGACCTCCTTTCACAAATGAGGGTTAAAGGAATGGACAAATACTCCACCACTCGTGTCCACTGCCGATTGGTGCTCGGTAGGGCCAGGGCTCGCCTAATGGTCAACCTACTTTATGACTTCTCAAGCCGCCCAGGAGGCTTCCAACAAGCTTAGATACCAATGTCCGCCAAAAAATAGCCGGGACCAAAGTCTTTACGCACCTTCCGAATGGAAAACGCCCGAATTGAAATACAACTAGGCGGTCACCCATCCAGGTACCGGCCTCACCGATGGTAGCTTAACTTTGCCGATCCATTAAGAACGGCTAATCAGGCTACACCACGAGCGCTTCTTTTTACGGGTATTGTTAACTTATACGTTTTTCCAGTACAAAAAACTCAATGCGAATAAAACAATATTTGACGAATTGGTTCTATCCAACAGTTTCACGCTTATCCGACCAGCAAAAATATTCATATCTGTATTAATATTGGTGCCTTCTTGCTCAGTACAAACGAAATGATACCTAAAGAATGAATATCTGATACTTTTATGAACAGAATGGCAGAACTACCTCCGTACGCAAGCCGGTAACACGACGACTGTGAACGTGGTGATTTGCACAGTCGATTACCTGCTGCGGCTGCAGGAGTCCATCATGGACTTCTACTGGCATTATTCTAGCAAGGTATGTCTCTATAGCTCCTTACTGAGAACTAACCGAGACCTAATAAATAATATCTGTTATGTTTAAAAGCCAGTGCTACAATCTGTGTTTACATTTTCAGATGTATTCGATAAAAAAACGCAAGAAAAGTATGTTCAAATATAAGCTTGATTTTGCGTTTCAGATATTTGCCTTACGGAGCTTTATATATTGCTTAAATATAACATGAATAAAAAATAAAAAAATATTTCACTTTAGGCTCAATTTACATTGCCGCGGAATGGAATGGAAGCGAATGAAATTGTTCATTGCATAATGAACTTTATGTCAATTGAATAACATACAACCTAAATACGAGTCAAAGAAGAGATCGCGCGTCTTTCGGGGGAATGCTCGCCCATTCTCGAGAATTTATGCTACGTTCATTGCTTCCTTTCCATTCTGCGGCAATGTAAATTGAGCCTTAGGGTTCGATACCCAAAGGGTGCCAACAGGACCCTTTTACTAAGGCTCTGCTGTCCGTCCGTCTGTCCGTCCATCCGTCTGTTTTTCAGGGGGCTGTATGTCATGAACCCATTAGGGTTCAATTTCAACTGTCTAACTATTAAGTTAGACAGTTGATATTTCCACAAAATGTATATTTATTTTTCTATTACCGCTATAACAACAAATAATAGAAATGCAATAAAATTAAAGGAAGCCTTCATACAACGGAACCTTTCGTGTGCGAGTCCGACTCTAACTTGGCCGGTTTTTTAATTTTAGGTACAAATTGAAGTCGGGGCGATTTGTCTACCGAACGACAAATAATATTTTTTTCTTTCAAAATTGATCCCATAGATGTTCATTTTGATAAAAGCCATTGATACAATTGTACTGTACAAATGAACAGGAACTTATCGACCCTGCTGGTAAGGCGAACTTCTTCAAGGCCATCGGCGTCGCGTCGCAAGTGTTCAACACCCTCACTGAGGTCATACAGGGGCCCTGCACACAGAATCAACAGGCTTTGGCGCATTCCAGGTAGGATACATGTTTATTACGAAAATAGTCCAACTTTTTTTAATTGTATCATTGTATCGGGCTCGGAATAGTAATATCACAGTCCTACCATCAGCTATCATTATGTTAATAATTGTTAGTATACACTAACCCCCTTATTCACAATCGCTTTTTAACTAAATCAGTGTAATAGTGTGCCCCGTCTCACTCTTTCGATCACCAAATATCACGTGTCAGGTAAAGACTTCGGAATTTTAGCTAATCAACGTTTGATAACTTTATTATGAATAAGGGGGTTAGTCAATTAATGCCAACGTTTCGGCCACATCATTATTTGTCATGGTGAGATTGCGGCCAAACACAGGCCTATACAAAGGAAACAAAAATTAACGCTAAAGGATGAATGAGAACGAACGAATTTGGCCACGAGTCTGACCAAACCTTCTTCGTTCTCTTTTTTGTTTCATTCTTTCTTTTTTCGGTTCTTATTTAGGTCCTATCATGGACTCAATTTCCAATACCACGCTTATCACACCCAAAAGTGACACAGCTACAGCGGTCAATCAAATACACTTATATATTTTATTCAGCAAAGATCTATCTATCTATCTACATCATCAATCATCAACAGCCCATAATGTCCCATTGCTGAGCACGGGCCTGCTTTCACAAATGAAGGTGAAAGGGAATAGGCAAATACTCTACCACGCATTATGGATTGGTAGAGGTAGGCGAGCAATAATGGTCACCCTGCTGTTGGAGTTTTTGAGCCTACTACCTTAACGACTCTCACAATTGACTGATAACCGGGACCAATGGCTTGCTTGAAAACGCTCGAGTTGAAACACCGCTAGGCAGTCACCCATCCGGATATCACACCGGTGATTGCGTAATCTGCTGATTGATTAAGAACGGCTAATCAAGCTACCACCACGAGCGCTTCTATCTACATATTATCAATATATTTCTACAGGTTATGGGACGCAGTAGGTGGTTTCCTGTTCCTATTCTCCCATATGCAGGACAAACTGTCGAAGCACTCGTCTCAGGTAGACCTTCTGAAGGAACTGCTCAATCTGCAAAAGGACATGATCACAATGATGCTGTCTATGCTTGAAGGAAACGTTGTCAATGGTATGTGTGTGTTAGTATTACATTTTTTGTCGGATTTGTCTTAACCAAAGCCGGTCTGAGTTTCGGTTCAAAAGTTCAAACCACACAGAAGACTGTTCACAATTGTTCAAATTGTTTCCTTGTTTACGTAATTTTCTTAGATATATTCAAATTCTGTCTAAACTGTCTCAGAAATCAGAGTCATTATAATGCCTTCTCCCTCTCTAGGTACAATCGGTAAACAAATGGTGGACACATTAGTAGAATCGGCTTCCAACGTGGAATTGATTCTGAAATACTTCGACATGTTCCTGAAGCTCAAAGACCTGACATCGAGCGCCAGTTTCCAGGAGATTGACGCCAATAGTGATGGCTGGGTGTTGCCAAAAGACTTTAAGGAGAAGATGGAACAACAGAAGAGTTATACGCCGTAAGTATCTCCTAAGACCCTGCTGCATATTCCCACAACTCGTCAAAGAATTAGAAGATTAAATCTAACGTAGACCCCCATAAAGTCTCCCGTGGATCCCTGGGGGTCCACCTGTCCACCACTTTGGGAATCACTGAACTAGACAATTGAAACCGAAAACATGTTGATTGCAAAATTTTATTCTGTTAAATATCGTTAAATCTGGTGATTTAAGAAAAAGAACGTGTAATCGATTGATCTCATAATTTCCAGTGAAGAAATAGAATTCCTTCTCGCTTGCTGCGAGACCAACCACGATGGGAAACTGGACTACGTTGGGTTCTGCGACCGCTTCCACGAACCGGCTAAGGAGATCGGGTTCAATCTTGCGGTTCTACTCACCAATCTGTCTGAGCATATGCCTAATGAGCCAAGGTAAGTTGTTAGGTCGTTTGACGGATTCTGGCGTACCACAAGGCTGCGCACTAGCACCCACACTCTTCATTCTGCATATCAGTGATATGTTGGAAATGCATTCACTGCCATACGGGATGCCCAACAGGCTTTGTATTTGAAGTTGAGACGCTCATAACAGTTGTAAATTGCTACATAATACTGAAGGGATGCTGGACATCAGATACAAGTCTTTGTAATTAGTTTAGGAATTCGAAGTTCGACATTAAGCACGGCTTTGATCAACGAACGTTTTGTTTGAAATCGATTTCGCCATTTTCCCAACACCGGCAATGCGTTCTGATTGGCTAAGTCAAGGACACTTGCGTTCTGATTGAGCAAGTCAAGAACACAAGATGCAGTGATTGGTCTTTACTGTTCAAAACCAGTGCAAAGTCACTGACTAGTTGCGGAATTGTATTGCTCGGTATTACTACTCTAAAGGGTAATTCCTCCTTAAAGTTGTAATAACTTTTCAGACTGGCCCGTTTCCTGGAGACAGCGGGTTCAGTTCTGAACTACTTCGAGCCGTTCCTGGGCCGTATCGAGATCATGGGCGGGTCCAAGCGCATCGAGCGGGTCTACTTCGAGATCAAGGAGTCCAACATTGAGCAGTGGGAGAAACCACAGATTAAGGTATTTATATATTGATACTGGTTGCCTGGAAGATATAGCTTCAGCGAAGGCCGCCTGAATTGTTGCACTATTTGTGTCATTATAGTTTTTTCTTTTTAACTTTGTAGGTATAGGCCAGTGTTTGACCACAATCTCACCATGTTAAGTGATGATGTGGCCAAAGGTGGTAAGCACACAAAGCCTAGAAGGAACTGTCTCTCAAGTGCAGTTCTGTTGTAAATCGCATTAAACTATTTTAATAATCACATCTCATTCTTACACACATTATTGAAAGAAGATAGAACATATTGAAAGCTGTCAAATTAGTCTGCCATTTTCACTTGCGGGTAAATAGACGTAACCTATTTTTGTGGCGACTAAAATGTTGGAAATAAGCAATTGGACTAATTTGACAGAACTAAATTTCTTTCGTGGCGACCACGTATTGGTGCGCGCCGAGCGGGACGACCTCCCACTGCGGTGGAGCGACGACCTGGTCAGAGTCGCTGGGCGCCGCTGGATGCAAGCGGCACAGAACCGTTCGAAGTGGAAATCAATGGGGGAGGCCTATGTTCAGCAGTGGACATCCATGGGCTGATATGATGATGATGATGATGAAATTTCTTTCGTCTTATGTTCTTTGTTAGAAAAAGATATAGTGCGACTAAATTAGTTTAGTTGTAAACATAATTAGCACCATTATTTATGCAGACAAAAAAATCGAAAGCAGCACTTTTTTTTTTTTATGAATTGACATGTTTTGTCTCCAGGAATCGAAACGGGCGTTCTTCTACAGCATAGTAACAGAAGGCGGCGACAAGGAGAAGTTGGAGGCGTTTGTTAACTTCTGCGAAGACGCCATATTTGAGATGACGCATGCGTCGGGCCTGATGGCCGCCTCCGAGGAGTCCGCCGGCGGAACTAAGAACAGGGAGGCCAGCTATATGTACATGGGGGATGATGACGACGAGAGGTGATACATTAACTATAAGAAATTATATAAATATCCTGGGACATTCCTCACACACGGTCATCTGATCCCAAACTAAGCAGAGCTTGTACTATGGAAACTAGACAACTGATATAATACTTTTTGTTTGTAAATACATACCTAATATACAAAATTACACACAGAATCATGATATAAAGACATGTTCATGCACATAAATGTCCTGTGTGGGAATGGAACCCACGACCTGCGGCACGATAGGTGGAGTCTTAACCAACTGCGCCAACTGGCCCGTCGCATATGGAGTTATGTATGGAATAGTTAGTTGTGCCATCATTATTTTGAGGACATCAAAATAAACCTCTGGTTCTACTCTTAATTCAACTGGGAATAATAAATAATAAAATCATTTTTACAGCATATTTAATGTCTCTGTGTTTTTCGATGTTTTCTACCTATTTGGATGATTTTTCATTTCAAAAGTCAAAGTAAAAGCCATTTATTCAATTTAGTTATTCGTTTCACTATTACAAGAACTATTGAATAACAAAAAAGTAATAACAGTGAATACATTTTTCACCTTACTCCCATGTGACGGTAGCGAAACGGCCAAGCCACATATTTTGACTATGGTGTGTAGAGTTTGTGAGTAAGTGCATGTGGAGTTATAAGCTTAGCTCTACATGAGATCTGATAACTTTTTGAAAGTGCGAGCCATATGTCTTGGCAACATTTTCCATAAAAATGTTTTTGGTGGGATTTAATATTCTCAGTCCATATTGCAATTTATCAATCGATTCGTTTCTATTTGAAATATTTAATTTCAGAGCTGGCAAGGATCCATTCCGTCGTGGACTACAATCCGTCAAAGACGGAATCTCCACGGCATTCTCGTCTCTATCACCCTCGAACATTAAGGCGAAAATCGCAGATATGCAGCAAATGCCACCGGCTGAGTTAGCTGTGGGCTTCTTCAAAATGTTCTTTTATTTGTTTTATTACTTAGGCTATGGTGTGTTGGTGGTTGTTAGGTGAGTTTGTACCTTATGTTTATTGGGTTAAAGATTACATTTAATGGAAAGCGTTATTTATAGTCTATACCAAGATATAAATCTAGAATTTTGAAGAATCCAAACTCAGTCAAAAGAGTCAATATTTTAAATTCGTAATGGTCTCACCTGTAGGGCTACCGCGTAAGTCAATGGTGATGAACTTCATTGAAATGGCCTTCCCTTTTCTCCAATTGTTATTTACGGAACACGTGAATATGAAATGAGTCAAGAAAGCCATCCATTGACTCTTCCGGTGACCCGCTTGAGGTCTATTTTATAACTATGAATAAACTAAAATGGGATTTTATCGAAGCCCATTTCAATGAATTTGATTACCATGGACTTACGTGGTAGCCCCACAGAACCTATAATTTGAATCGTTGAGATAAAATTTAATTTTAGTGTTTTGAATCTATCGATATCTAGATATTTACCACTTTTTAAAAGGCATAAAAATAACACTTTCTGTTTTGCGGTATGGTCGTTGTATCGTAATTCTGTGTGACTGTATTTTTTCATTGTATTTTTCACGCAACATTGGTGCACAGTCATTGGTAAATTATTTAATTTATCGATTTCATAAATACTAATCTTTATTTAGTATATATAAATGTGTAAACTTCTATATGCATCTCTTCAAATGGTTATGTTTGCTAAAAGCTTTTGCACAGTAATATTTATTTAAAATTGGATTCGACTGTATTTTTTATCTTCAAAATTTACATTTGCGCTTCATATTATTGTTAGTATATTTGTAGGCAAACGTCCATTTATAATATTTAAAGGATCAAACGCGACCGATTTACAATAAAGTGTAGTTATCTACTCGATATTTTGAATGATTAGGGTTGTCACGAGTTGTTAACAAATAGTATTTTTTCTATTACTTAGCTAAAATTAACTTTAACTCTAGGTATTATCATTCAGCTATTATAACTACTTATAGAGAAGTCACCACACATCACAACTATGTTCCGTTCAAATGCGGTCATCCGGCCACATTTGTTGTTGTAAAACGATGAACGAAACGCGTAAGCGCTGTGAAAATCACGGTGTTTGCTAGAAAAATACTCCTAAAAGCGTTCTGATAGCGCTATGCGTTTCTTTCTACTGTCTGCTTAGACGACTAATTATTGTTTCAGCGCTAAAGAGAACTTTAGTTGACTCTAAAAAAATGGGACTTAACTTTTGCTTATGATAGCTTCTCTATATGTAGAAATGATAGTTCAATGGGTATTATTACCATTTAGTTTCTTTCCATCTTTGTGTTATTCTATCTGAAACAGTTCATCTATCATTATGGTCATGTTACATACAATATTTGGACAACGTCGAATTTTTGGATCAAATGGTCTCGTTACAACATTTCCTCATAGTATTCCCAGGATGCTTCCAAATAGCTCAAAAACTTCCTATTAAAAAAATAGTAATAACATTTCATGTCTGTCACCCTTGTCCAGTACCCCTAGTGTAAAGAATTGACGTTAGTAAACCAATTTATAGTTAACGCAAACGCGTTAGACGTTTGCGTTAACTATAAATTGGTATGGGAGAAATTAGTACCATGAGTATTCCGCTAGAGGCGCTGTGTCAATTCCTATAGAGATGTGTCTTAAACGCAAACGCGTTAGAAAGCGTTTACTAACGTCAATTCTTCACACTCGGGGTACTGATACCACGACCATAAAAGAGATAAGTACCCAAAAAACCCCATTATACAAACACCAGTGCATTTGCGTGCGTTTGACGTAGGTAGGGGCATAATTTAACATTTTCATGATTTTTTTATAACCTATACTATTAAACGAGCAATATTTGTGTATATGTTTTGAGATCTCGAAAAGGGTTCGAACGATTTCGATGAAATTTTCTATAGGGTGGTTTTTTGGGGCGAAAAATCGATCCAGTTAGGTTTTATCCACGGGAAAACGCGTTTTTCCGAGGTTTGTCACCTAGATACTGTTAATAAGTTTCGTAACCCTCAGGTACATATTCGGAGTGCTCCTGGGGCTAATGCGAGGTCCTCAGTTGGAGGAGGTGCCTCCGGAACCCACGGAGGAGGAGAAAATCGGTCAGTTGAGGCACAGGTTGCTCGCACAAACACAAAGTAAGGCACCGACACCACCAGGTATCCACGTGTGGACGCTTCGCCGTTTGCGTTTGGTCACTAGCCATTTGTCGTTTAAGAAAATCTTCGTAATTAGCCATATTTCACAGCAGACATTTTAATTCAAAGAAAAAATCAAAGAGGAAATAATATTTTCGTTTTTTTATGTTTGTATTACAAGGTAGCAAACAAGTATACGGCCCGCCTAATAGTATCCAAAGTAATCAATCGCGTGTTGCCAAACCTGAAAATATCTCATCTCCCCCTTCTTAAAGCCCATACTTGCTTGTATTCGACTAGTAAATAATCTTGTAATGGTTAATTTACAAAAATATTATAATGGTGCCGATTCTGTTATAAATCGCACTAAACAAATTTTAGTCACATCACATCTCTTTCTTACAAACATTATTAAAAAGTCAAATTAATCTTTGCCGTCTTCATTTGCGGGTATTTAGACGTAACCGCGATACGCGGCGACTAAATTTATATTGTTAACAAGCATTGGACTAATTTGACAGGACTTCATTTCTTACGTCCTTTTCTTTATGTTTTTTGTTAGAAAAAGACATAGTGGGACTAAAATTAGTTTAGTTGTAAACAACAGAATCAGGGCCAATATCACAGATAACTGAAAACATCTTCACCCCTATTATATCTAAAAGAGGCAATTAGATACCCACTTTTCTGCTAAATCCGGTGACCAAACGCAAAGTGAACAAAATACTAAATCGCCAAACGCAGGTTTAACAACGTAACTTATGTGTAATTGTGAAAGTTCTTCAAAAATGTTCATTGTATTTTTTCTAATTGGCATTTAATTGGATTAATATTATTCGTTGCTAAGTAACAATGACGTAACAAATCTGCTTTTGAGATGTTATCAAACAGGTAAGGTATTTTACTGTATGGACATACCTAATAGCCCGACTACACGCTCCGTCTTGCATGCGCATTCCCACAACTGTAGACATGACTGTACAAAAAAGACGAACCACTGTACAGTGGCGACAAGTGCAGGTACAGTATTACCCAACTGATATGGCGCGTCGTGAATCTTCGTTCACACAGAAAAGAAAGTATGGCCCCGAAAATTAACGAAAGAATACTTAAAACTTACAATCAACCTTATATCACTAGTGTAAGGTTCATAATACAGTGCAGCTGTTAGTTCCGTCTCACTCGCACGCCCCTCCGCACGGCGCGCACTAACATGGCGACAGCTGCCGACCAATAGCGTTTCCCGCGCTTTGAAAATGTATCTTCTGCGCAGGTACATCGGTAAGCCATATCAGTTG
The DNA here is from genome assembly GCA_951394255.1 of Polyploca ridens. NCBI lineage: Eukaryota > Metazoa > Arthropoda > Insecta > Lepidoptera > Drepanidae > Polyploca > Polyploca ridens. The sequence continues at coordinate 4,552,845 of OX596269.1, read as the reverse complement.
GGTACTACTGTAAACACGTGCAAACTAAACAGTGCAAACCTCATAGGGTTTTGAGACCTCACATTTTGATACGAGTGTTGTCGAAATTAATTTTGCCGGACCTAAGCGCGGCTTGAATGACCGTTCACACGCTCAAATTAAAACTGTGCAAACCAAAACTGCGCAATCAACATTTCAACAAGTCAACGTTTACACAAGCCGCCCTTCTGGGCATGTACGACCTACCCTCTTTCCGTCCACACGCACACTCTTACCTGCGCAAACTGATTTGTGCAGTCATGTTTGCATGCAAGACGGAGCGTGTAGTTGGGCTATAAATTCAATCGGGGTTATTAACAGCTGCTCAGGGGATTTACTCCGAAAAACGATAGTCCAAATATAAAATAACAATTAATTGTTGTTTAACAATCAATTGTCTTTGACAAGTTACAAAAGTATGTCAAAGAATGATTTCAATACGACTTATAGTTTCAGTTATTTAATATTAAATGACTACGAAACTCGGGCGGTTACTGCTGGATAATGATGTATATCTGTTTCAAAAAAGATTAGGTTTTAAGAGGACCGAACAGAATTCTATTCGGTATAAGCTTCTATCGGGAATCGATAAAATTGCGACTAACACAGCATCAGCATCAAAATTAAATTCAGAAAATTATCCGAGTGATGGCTACCGAATAGTTCTGAATAGTCTTTGTTTCCGTGTTCAATTGCAGCTTGTGAAATTTGAGTGCCTTTTTTATGCGAGTGAAATGTTGTGTGTGTCTTGATTTCTTACCGTACCGTGGTAAAATTATGGTGTGGCTGAAAGTAGCATAAAGGGACTAGAAGGGTAACAAAACTGTCGGATTACACCAGGGCTCCAATTCTCGTATCTTCAACATTAATATCGCATAGATATCTTAAAAATTCTATACATTTTGACAGAAGACCGCCAAGTTTTTCGCCAAATGTTGTAATTCGACATCGATGTCGGAAGCGTAATAATTGGGGGCCGTAGGTGCTTGGAGACAATTTCTATACTTAATCGCAAAAATGTTCTTCCGAAAGAGCCTTTCAATCTGATCATGGTATAATAATATCTGATAACAACTGATCTACTTCTGTTTGCATTGTACGCGGCTAGGCTATCCACTACGACTGTTCATCGCTGCATTGCATTGAATTGTTGCATCGCCGAGATAGTTCGTTATATATTTCTTCATTTTGATCCCCATCCAGAAAACACTTTTTTTCTAAACAATTTCTTGTTTTTTTTTCTTTTTATTCTTCTTCTAAAAAAACCTTGTTTCGTAGATGTTAAACCCCCTAATACCCAGGATGAATCAAAACTATATAGACATTTGAAATATGTGTCTTTGCAATGCTTTATAAAACTGCAAATACGTTATGCTTTTAAATCCTGATAGATACAGAGCTCATATAAACTGTATAATTATATGTAATTCAGGTCCTTCGAGACATCTACCAGCTTTACCACCGGCTGAAGATACCGGACAATTGCAAGTATCTGCCTTCGGACTGGATATCACTAAAGAAGACAATGGACAGTAAGTGCGCTGCCTGTTTACATGAAATTCTTATTTTTAATTTTATTGCCCAAAAAAGACTAGTGTTTACAGGGTGTCATGTATGTTTTACAGTTTTTATATTCTAACAGAAGTAAAAAGAAATGAAGCGACTTTGAGGTAGTAATAACAGGCGTGTAATATTTCTAGAAATGAATTTTTTGGTCTGAACTATAAATAAATGGACGAAGCTTGCGAAAAGCTTAGGTTTATGGTAAGATTCCATCCTCCGACTTTCGTCACTACATCACGGCTAACAACGCCCAACGCCTAATCTCAAATCAAAACTGACGGTAAAACTTCCGACCCAATTCATTAAATTGTGGCATCACTTTATCTTCGAGACCTGAAACAACCAAAAATCAAGTCTTTCGTGTCAATAGCACCTGTTTTTGTAGGATACAAGTGAAACCGCACGAATCCCCGAGCACGTCGAGCCCGTCATCAGGCGAGGAGGCGGACGTGTCTCCCGACGACACGCTCGACCACTCCGAGGAACAGAGACCGCCCTCGCTCATTGATCTTTTGGGGTGAGTAAATAATACTTCAATGGTCTATGGTCCATACCTTATAGTAGGAGATCCCAGGGCCGCCAGACCTTCCTTAGTATCTGACGGACAAAATGTATAAAATTGAGTAGTGTTAGTACGCACGGCTACAGATCAAGCTATACATTTCCAATATAAGCTGACCTCTCATTTGTAGGGAAATCCTATACAATGCAAGATCAGCTTATACTGGAAATGTATAGCTTGATGTGTTGCCGTGTATACGTACTGCTAACTTGTCCCGTCGGCCAATTAACAGGTACTAGGCATGAATTTACGGGGACTATTTCAATACTTTTTGCTAGCAGCCAGACCAATCAAAGCAGCCAAACATCCCTTAAACACAATTAAAATGTCGCTGGAGTATTTGCGCGAGTGCATTATTATAATGCAAATAAGACGTTAATTGCCATTTTTGTTCCATAGAGGCTGGAGGTTAGAAGATACTCAATAAAGTCTGCGACAGTAAAGCGAGCGTGTCACATTTATTCTATTTACTCTGCTCTCTATCCTTGAAGAGTTTTTACAGTTGATAATGTCACAATTTGGCAGCTTTATGTCTTCGACGATAGAACTTGTTATTTGTGCGACTAATTAAAGTCGCAAACTAAAGTCGTCCATCTCCTTTTCGTGATCTTACCTAATCTGTGATAGAAACATATCTGCCGCCAAGACGAGCCAAGCGAAGCGCAAGGGCCCTTAACTTTTGTCAAAAAGTTATCAGATCTCATGTAGAGCCAAGCTTATTACTCTACACGCCCTAACTCTACAAGCCCTAACTCTACAAGCCCGAACTTCACAAACTCTACACATCGTAATCAAAATATATGTGGATTATCCGTTTCGTTTAATAACATATCTTTTTTATTGTTAATTATTTGGAAAAAAAAGCCAAACATAGTCAGATTGTCCAAAAAATATATAAAAAATGTAACCTTGCTGAGTTTCTTGCCGGATTCTTCTCAGTTGAAGGCCGAGTTCCGAACCGGTGGTAACTTCAGTAAATGTGACCTACATAAGTGCCCTACTGGGGCCTAAATTGAATAAATGGCTTTGACTTTGACTTTGAACAGTGAATATTTTTTTCACATTACGCCCATGTGACGGTAGCGAAACGTCCTAGCTACATATTTTGACTACTTTTGTGTAGAGTTTGTGAAGTTAAGGCTTGTAGAGTTAGGGCGAATAGAGTTATAAGCTTGGCTCTACGTGACATCTAATAACTTTTTGACAGTGCGAGCCATATGGTTTCGTCTTGGCAACACTTTACATGAAAATGTTTTTGGTGGGATTACTATGTCTGTTTGATAAATATATCACATAATTTAAACAATTCCAGCGGTGAACAAGCAAAGAAACAAGCTCAGGAAAGACTGGAAGCGCAGGCCGCGCAACAAGCCGCCATGGCCTCTATAGAAGCGGAAAGCAAGAAGGTAAATTCACTTTTACTTAGTCCCGAACAAATCAAAACTTTTATTAGACAAGAAACGTATAGTAGTATGTGATGATGTACCCGAAAGTGATATTACAAGTCAAGACTTGAGTCCGAGATTTAAGGTCATCACTGAGACTGAAATAGTTGATGCTTGCCGCAAGCCGTCGACTATGATATCTTGTCATTATAAAATTAACTTTAACGCACATTATTTAAGGGCGTCACTTGGATGACAAGTCTTTGCCGCGTCGAAGCGGCGCTGTTCTAGTAAGCGATGACCTTTAGTTGATTTTACACTGTGTAACGCCTTACTGAAGAACAAGAATCAAACCGTTAAACAAGAATACATTTTGTTCATCGAAAACAAATCTTTTTTCATAGGGTTTTAATTCAATTGATGCGATCTCAACTCAAGGCTTGATTTGCGATACTAATAAATCCTGCTTTGATATCGCTTTAACTCATTAAATACATTAATATACATTTAACATGATATAAATAATCATAATTATTCATTGTTCACGAATCATACGCAGCGAGGAAGTAGAGAAGATTATTTTCCATCGAAAAAGGTAATTTTCTTATGACTAACCACTTGGCATGGCCTTAATCTGCCGCTATGTGCCCCTGCAGTGGAAACACGCGCGAGCCCCCCCTCCCCCCACTGCAGGGGTGCATGCTCATTTTGTACTCTTGTGTATTAATTTCTCTCAACACAGAGGTTTTTTTAAAGAGATCGCAATTTAGCGATAGGACCATTTGAAATACGAAAAACGGAATCCGTTTAGGATCTTATTGATGTACGTCTGTATGTCCATCTGGCAAGACCACTTTTCTCAGGAACCGGTAGATGCTAAGATCTACGGTCGAGTTACGAGGTGTGAACAATTCCAGCTTCTAAGTTCGCAATTAGAAGAAACGGCCATTTGTATTACATTACATGTTTTGATACTTGCAAACTCACTCATTAAAACCTTTGGGGCTGACCTACCCGTTGACCAAGAATCATTAAATTTTTCAAAAAGTGATGTCTCAGCGGGAAAAAATCGATTATTAATTTATAAATACATATATGTATAAAAAAAAAACGGTTTCAGTCTTACATGTACCATTCATCCTACTCGCACTATCCGGTTTTTATCCCTTTCTGGCTTCATAATGATCCAAACGTAACCCTGATTTTCTGTTGGTAAGTTGATATTGGTCCCCCCAGGCAGTGCAAGGCCCCGCTCCGTCGGCGCTCTCTCAAGTGGACCTGTCTAAGTACACCAGGAGAGCGGTCTCGTTCCTGGCTCGCAACTTCTACAACCTCAAGTACGTCGCGCTCGTGCTAGCCTTCTGTATCAACTTTGTGCTGCTGTTTTATAAGGTAAATATATTATTTCTGTCGCGCTATTTTACGTCAACATGTTGAAGAGCTGGGAGACAGTCCACTGATGATAAGTGGTAACCGCCAATGGACTTTTGCAACTCCACACCCCAGGGTCCCGCAATGGAACGTCCGACTAAATCTTTGCGTGAACCAACAAGGTGGTCATTAACTTTGCAATTCCCTGATATGGTAAATTTCCATAAACTACAGTGACCACATACTATACCGGGTGGAGATTTCGAGATGGCATATTTTCGAAACCTATGTTGGGTTAGTCATGCTGAACAACTTTTACTACGGCAAAAACATTGAAATATGGAAAAAAAAACTGACCCAGCAAGGTTGTATCGTTAGCATGGAAAGTAAAAATTTCTTTTTTAGATTTCAATTTTGGTCCCTTAGGTTATGAGTAATCTAACTTAGGTGTCGAAAATATGCCATCTCGAAATCACCAGCTAGTAAAAGCTGAACATTTTGCTTTATCGTCAACCTCTTGACATACAAATAAATGATATTTAAAGGATTAAGGGAAAAAAGCCAGAAATAAAGCGTGCAAAAAGTCCTCCAATAAATAACCTAGTGGTGATATTGTGGGAATTACGTACCTAAGTAAATAGCAAGAACAATCGACCAGCCTCCAAAAAGACAATCCCCCTTATTACATGAGATAGTTTAAAGCAAGTCTCGTAAAACCTAGATTTTATGATTGTTCCGACTACTTTTGTTATGGTATTTGGAACAAAAATTTACATATTTAAATAATGATCCACATAAATCTGCCTTCAAATTCAAAATCATTTATACCTTCATACTTCGGACCTTATTACTCTAATACCGGTTCGGAAGGTTGCATTTGCTGCGAAGAGTCGGCAATAAACTCAGCAATTACTCTTTTCAAAACAAGCTTAGATTCATTACATAATATTTACATTCTAATCGCACTTACAACAATTGCCTTGCTGAGTTTCTTGCCGTAGTCTTCTCAGTTTAAGTGTGTTCCGAATCGGTGGTACATTCAACTGTAACGTTCATAAGTGCCATATCAGGGGCCCAATTCTCACCCAATCGAAACTGATCGCTCGATCGAAAAAAGCACGAATTCTAACTTTTACGAACGTTACGTTATTCTGGCTATTTCAAGGCCGGCATATTTAGAAGGGAAACCAGTCAGCTAGAGCGTTGATTGGTCGGGACCGTTCGAATTGACTCCGCCCCTCGAAATTTTACAGTCGAATAGGACTCGAACCGTAAGTTCGATTCGAAGGCTAGTTCGAGGGAAGTGAGAATTGGGCCCCTAGGCCTGAACTGAATAAATGACTTATTTTGCTTTTGATATGACGACGTTAGAAAGTGCCGGATATACTTAAAACCATATTTGAAACGTCCTCCTAAAAACCTGATTCAAAAATGGTAATATTTGCTAGGTGTCGACATTGGATGAAGGTGGCGAAGGTTCAGGAGCTGGCGACATCATCGGTGGCTCCGGGTCGGGGCAAGGCTCTGGAAGTGGTGACGGTAATTATTGCTTATTTATGTAGACATTTTAGCAGGGACTGCAATACGTGATGTGAATATCGGCAACACATTGCCATAGGCATATAGATAACAAGTCCCCCTTTTTACCCCATTTAAGTTTGAATTTTCAAAAACCCCTTCTTAGTGGATACGTTATAAAAAGTACAGTAGTACCCAACTAATATGGCTTACCGATGTACCTGCGCAGAAGATTTCAAAACGCGGGAAACCGCTATTGGTCGGCAGCTGCCGCCATGTTAGCGCGCGCCGTGCGGAGGGGCCTCACGCGCGAGTGAGACGGAACTAACAGTTGCACTGAATTGTGAACCTTAGATGTAGTAGTGATCTAAAGTTGATTGTAAGTTTTAAGCATTCTTTCGTTAATCTTCGGGGCAATACTTTCTTTTCTGTGCAAACGAAGATTCACGACGCGCCATATAAGTTGGGTACTACTGTGTGCAACATTTCAAGTTTGTAGCTCCAGCGGTTAGGCTCCGCGTTGATGAATCAGTCAGGATAACTAATTATATTAAACAGGTCGTTGTTTTGGTCAGCAACGAGCTCTCTCGAACGAATTCAGTGTTGATGATACAAATGATGAAGAGTGTCAAAAAAACTTTATTTTTGAATATTAATATTAATTGGAGAATCATGTAATCGTGTAGTTTTAATACTCAAAGGGAGTGCGAGGGATTAAAGGGATGGGGCGGCGGCGGCTTGTGCCTAGCTCTAGTCTGCGCACGTGCCTAGTGACCATACTTTGCGGTAATTTTAGTTCAAATTGAATGAGGTATTTCTCAATGCATTTTTAGTATTTAATGGAATTAAGGCCATCTTTGGAAAATGTATTTTTTACTACTGCCCCTGTATCGTATAGATGTTCATAGGCGACTGAGACCACTTAACATCAGCCTTGTTTTGTTACACAGGTAGCGGAGATTCAAGCGAGAACGAGGATCCTCTGGAAGTGGTTCACATCGACGAGGACTTCTTCTACATGGAGCACGTGATCAATGTGGCCGCGGCCTTACATTCTATCGTCTCGCTCGCTATACTCATCGGGTATTACCATCTCAAGGTCAGTTATCTCCTTTTTAATGCGATCATAGCTCACTGGTAGTGGTCCCGGGTTCGAATCCTACAATTAGCTTGAGCTTTCGGTGAAGGAAAACATCGTAAGGACGGTGGTAGGTACTACAAAGTACCCACCTGGCTGGCTACCACCCTCAAGTTCCGAATATATCGCCAAGCACCTATCGGTGTGTTCCGACAGCTGCATTTGAGAGCCAGTTCCTTCAAGGCTTTGTGTGCTTACCACCTTCGGCCACATAATCACTTACCATGGTGAGATTGTGGTCAAACACAGGCCTCTACATAGTAATAATAAAACCTTAGTTGGTTTTTGGATGGGTGGTCGAGCAGGAGAATTATCTATTGGCACTTACAGGTGAAGTCAACTTGAAATTTCATAAATGCCTTGTCAGATCCTTAATCTGAATAAATAGGTTTTGAGTTTGAACACTATAATAATAATGAAATGTGGATATAGGTATACAGGCCGTTGTTTTGGTCAGCGACGAGCGACTCAGGGTCGACAATACAAATGATACTGGTGCTAAAAAAAATATAAAAAAAATACTTTATTTTTTTTGAATAATAAAAAAAAAAACAAATTTTGAAAATCATGTAATAAGCTAAAGTGTAGACATAATACTCAACGGGAGTACGAGGGAGTAAAGGGGTGGGGCGATGGCGGCTTGCGCCTAGCTCTAGTCTGTGCACGTGCCTAGTAACCATACTTTGCGGTAATTTTATTTCAAATTGAATAATCTATTTCTCAACATATTTACAGTATTTAATGGAATAAAGTCCATTTTTGGGGAATATATATTTTGTACTACCGCTCCTGGGTCGCTTGTCGCCGACCAAAACAACACCCTGTAGAGCAGATTATTGTGCATATGACCATATACTCTCTCTCTATCTCTCTTCATTATTTTCTTTTTATTTCTTTCGTGCTCAATATGAACTTACCTACGGCAGGAAAATTTAATTTAAAAAACCTATTAGACCGATACTCCAGGGCCGCCAGACCTTCCTTATTTTCTGACGGACAGAATGTATAGAATTCAGTGGTGTTAGTACATACTTCAAACGTATGAATACTTGCTAACTTGTCCCGTGGGCCAATTTACAGGTACCAGGCATGAAATGATTGGAACGAATAGAGAGGGGATTATAATAACACAATTTATCGATTAAATACTAAATCAACCTATATTAATCCTTGAATATTTCAAAATCTGAGTTATAACTGTCTCAGGTGCCGCTAGCTATATTCAAGCGTGAGAAAGAGATAGCACGTAAGCTGGAATTCGACGGACTCTACATTGCGGAACAGCCTGAGGATGACGACTTGAAGAGTCACTGGGACAAGCTTGTTATATCAGCGAAGTAAGTTAAATAAGATTTATAACTATTAGAGCCTGCTTCACAGGTTCCTAATAAGTCTCTGATAACTTATTCATAAGATTTCTGTTAATGCGGTCTATTTCTTTCAAAATAATCATAATGAGTCTGTAAATATATCTACCACATAAGCTATCAGGAACACATCGGCAACCTTAAATCTGGCTTGTTCCACAACCTGTCAAACAAGCCCTTAGTCAAAATCAGGGATCATCATCTGCCTGCCCTGTTCCCAATCATTTGTGGTCGGCGCAATATGTAAGGTTCTTCCATTCGTCTCTTCTATCCATCATAGCAGCATCCCACCTTACCCATATCATCTTTCACACAATCCATCCATCTCTTTTTTGGTCTTCCTCTTACCGTATATCCATCCACTTTCATATTCATAAAATTTTTTTTTAGTCAAAATCTGGGATGTCATGGATATAAAATTTGGGATCTGGATATGGATACACATTTATGAATAATACTATACCGGTTTCAGATACGGTTACGGATATGAAATTATTTCGGATATCCAATTTTTTCAGTTACGGATATTAGTTTTTTAGGAATGGGTTGTCTCACTTAGACTCCGCCCGTAACCAAAATTATTCAAAACTCCTATATAAGGTTTCGGACAGATTTTATTTTCGGATATCCGATAGTTTCGGTTATTGTTACCGAGCTCCATAACATTGGTCAAAAGTATATGTTTGATTTTACTCTGGCGTATGCCGAGGTGTACCGAGAATAAGAGGTGGGTGGGTAGGGGGCGTGATTTAGTCTTTTGTATGAAGATGACATACTGTTCCTCTTCTACTATGATCGAAGTCAATTGGATCAGTGCTGATGATATTCGACTGTTTCCAGATCGTTCCCTGTGAACTACTGGGACAAGTTCGTCAAAAAGAAGGTGCGTGCGAAATACTCTGAAACGTACGACTTTGACTCTATTTCCAACATGCTGGGAATGGAGAAGACTTCCTTCTCCGCGCAGGAAGACGAGGGCAGCAAGGGATTGGTGCACTAGTAAGTATTGACTGTGTCTAGGAGATAAATTTCTACGTAATTTTTAGCGATACCATTTTTGGGTTGGATGTCTGTTTTAAAAAAAAAATAGTTTAATTATTTATTTTGTGCTGAAATAAACTTCTAAGCATATTCTTGCATCAATTTTCTGATGGGCCGGTCAGCGTGGTTTATTACGCCATAGACAGTTCAATTCCTACCCAGGACAGGCTTTGTATACATGGACATCTCAAGTTCAAACTGAATGTAGTATATCAGTTACCTGGTTTCTATCGTACTAAACGTGTGTGAAGAACATGACAAAAATATTTAGCTAATTTACTCTTTTCCAGTATAATTAACATTGACTGGCGCTACCAAGTATGGAAGGCTGGCGTGACGATCACAGACAACTCGTTCCTCTATTCTCTATGGTACTTCTCCTTCTCTGTGATGGGAAACTTCAATAACTTCTTCTTCGCGGCACATTTGCTCGATGTGGCTGTTGGATTCAAAACTTTGAGGACTATCTTGCAGTCTGTCACACATAATGGAAAGCAGGTGAGGAATTTGGACTTTATGAACTTTAGTATTAGGTTCAGATTTGTTTATGGTTTTATTTAATGCAAAGGTATAAGTAACAGGAACCTGGCAAATTTGATTTCCATTTCGAGGAAAAATCCTTTTAGAGAATAATACAGTATTACCCAACTGATAAGTTACGTCGTGAATCTTCGTTCGCACAGAAAAGAAAGAATGCTTAAAACTTACAATCAACGTTAGATCACTACTATAAGGTTCATAATACAGTGCAGCTGTTAGTTCCGTCTCACTCGCAAGACACGCCCCTCCGCACGGCGCGCGCTAACACGGCGGCAGCTGCCGACCAATAGCGTTTCCCGCGCTTTGACAATGTATCTTCTGCGCAGGTACATCGGTAAGCCATATCAGTTGGATACTACTGTACCGATTTTTAACAATAAGGACCTATCACTGCATCATGTGATCTTGACTTGTTCAATCAGAGCGCATTGTCGGCGGTGGGAAATTGGCGGAATAGATTTCAAGCAAAATGAAAGAATGCGCTTGTTTGGGTTAATTGTTCGATGATTCGAAGTAGTTGACAACTATGTTTCAAAGCCGTTTATAATACTTGAACTAAAATTGTTTCAGCTGGTGTTGACAGTGATGCTGTTGACGATAATTGTGTACATCTACACGGTGATCGCGTTCAACTTCTTCCGCAAGTTCTACGTGCAGGAGGAGGACGACGAGGTCAACAAGAACTGTCACGACATGCTCACGGTAACTCACTCTCTCACTTAACAAACAACTATACATTATACTATTTTAATTAGGTAACAATGGAAGGTAGGGCCAGGATACCAGCTTGGGCCTTTAGACTCGTTTCAGCGACGTGCCATCAGAATTGTTGACGATCCCGAGCTTACAAGCGGTTTAGAGCCCTAAAGGGCTCTAAACTGAGGAGAGACTTTGCCTCCTTATGTGTGTTCTATCGCTTGTATAACGGAGAGTGTTCTAAAGAATTGTTCGACTTGATGCCCACAGCTACTTTCCACCATCGCAACTCTCGCCATCGACGGGGAGTCCATCTTCACATACTGAAACCAGAATTGTTTCGAACTGTGCGGGCTCAAAGGAGTTTTCTTCCGCGGACGCTCAGATTGTGGAATGAGCTCCCCGCCGTTGTTTTCCCAATGGAGTACAGCATGGGGTTCTTCAAAAAGGGTCTGAAGAGATTTCTTCAGGGTCGGCAACGCGCGAGTGATGCCACTGGTGTTACAAGCGTCCATAGGCTACGGTAACTGCTTACTATCAGGCGGGCCGTATGCTTGATTGTCACCTTAGTGGTATAAAAAAATTGGGATGTATACTAGATACAAAAATTTAAAAAAAAATGGTCCTATCGTAAAAGTTGTTCAGAATGACTAAGGCCCGGTTTCAATAATTTACGGATCGGTATCGGTTAAGATTTATTAAAATTAAGACTCTTATATCTTTACCAATAATGAAGCAAAGACCTCTAAGCTTTCCATAGCAGACCCTCCCATATGAAAGTAGCTATCACAGGTAAAATTAGCTTACGAAATGATCTGTATGCCCAGTTTGGCAATAAAAAAACCTACCATTGGTATGCAAAACGATTCGTTTTTGTTTATTGAAACCGGGCCTTAGTAGGTTTCGAAAATATGCCACCTCGAAATCTCCACCTGTTACCAGCAGTGGTATAACGAATTTACTCTCAAGTATCTATCGGATTGTTGGAAAAAGACGTGGTAATACGTAAAGTTAAATAGAGTAATAAGTGATTTAATCTCATCATCTCTCAAGAGATTAAATAACTTATTCATCATTAATTCATTAATCGAGACCAAGTTGGTCGAACCCAGTTTCAGTAACGTTGAATTAGGTATTTTTACAAGCTTTTTATCGGTTGGTTTGACTTGGTATACATTAGTATATTGGAAGACAATGCAAGTACCTACAGTCATCAATTTTTTTTTATTAAAAATTTATTTTTTAACAAAAACTTACACCCTTACTCATAAACGCTATTTAAAGTTAAGTCCTACTTAAAACAGTTATTTAAAACAATCTTCACTCATAAACGGTATTTATCCCTATTCACTGCTTAAAAACGTTATTTAAAGAGCTGTCAAATTAAACAACCTACGACCCTTGTTTAACGGGCTAAATAGCAAAATGGCCGCCAAATAAACAGCTGTTGCTTGATTGCTGTAAAATATTTTTCATTGATTTCTGAAAATAAGCTGGATATATGATGTGAGATTATATAGAAACACCATAAATTATATATTTTTATATATAGCTTTGCTCGTTTTTTTTTTGGTAAATCATATTAGTTTTTCTCAAAAAAGATCTCAAAAGCGAAAAAAAATATCATCTGGACTCAAACAGGGTCTTCTGGTTTCGGGACCGCCCGATTTGGCTATGATAACCTTGTAAATGGTGGCAAAATTTACCTTCGTATTCTAATGATATTGAAGCAGTTTTTCATTGCCTGAAAACACGGTTGCTTTTTTTTTTTTTTTAAACCTCCATAACTGTCAAATTTATGGTCTTGACGTTGGTGTCGCCATATATAATATTATTTTTGCTCTTTCAATCCTTCAATAACTAAATCATGATTAAAATGCGTTTATGAGTAAAGAAAAGTTAAACACTGAATACAATTTTAAATAGTATTTAGCTATATACTATTTAATCCGTTATTTAAGAGATTTTTATGAGTAAGACCGTTACCGTATTATTAATAAATAAGGTGTAAGTCAAGTATAGTTAAACCTAGGATTAATATATATCCGTCACTTTCTAATGTCATATAAACAAAAAGGGATGAGGCTATCTTAATACCTGGTTATTACAAGACTGACTTACACCTTATTTATTAATAAGGGGGTTAATGTTTAAACGTTGTTTAATGTACCTTCCCCGTGAGTGTAACTCGCTGAGGTTTTGTCCCCAGTGCTTCGTGTTCAACCTGTACAAGGGCGTGCGCGCCGGCGGCGGCATCGGTGATGAGTTAGAGCCGCCCGACGGTGATGACTCCGAGGTCTACCGCATCATCTTCGACATCACCTTCTTCTTCTTCATCATCATTATCCTGCTCGCTATACTTCAGGGTACGTATCCATATACGGAGATTTCTAGGGTGTAATGTTATTTTGGAAATAATATTTATCCGAATAAGCATAGCGATATGATGTGTTTGGAATTGAGAAGCAATGATTTAAATGTTTGTGTCCACTCCAATACCGGATTTAGGCTGAGAGATGTGTAGCGAGCGATGTGTTTTAGCTGACGAATAGAATCGCTTTATTTTCGCGTTAAAGCTCTAATGAAGTGATCCTATTGGCGGGTTGAAACATATCCCTAACTTGTTTAATGATTTGAATAAATTAAAATTTGATTCTTTTCCAATAATCTCTCATACAAAATACAATATAAAATGTCACAGAGCATTTTGAAAAGCCTTTTTTTTACTGTAGGCCTGTGTTTGACCACAATCTCAGCATGGTGAGTGATGATGTGGCCGAAGGTGGTAAGCACACAAAGACTAGAAGAAACTGGCTCTCAAGTGCAGCTCGGAACACACTGATAGGTACTTGGTGACAAATCTTCATCTTGAGGGTGGTAGCCAGCCAGATGGGTACTACTAAGTACCCTACCACCGTGTTATGGTTTCCTCACTCTTCGACTTATTATTTCTTGCTGCGGCAAATCTTCTGTGTTGTTGAGGGACATTGAGAGAAAATGCGATATATTTGCAGGTCTGATCATCGACGCGTTCGGAGAGCTTCGTGACCAGCTGGAGTCCGTAAAGGAGGACATGGAGTCCAACTGCTTCATATGCGGCATCAATAAGGACTACTTTGATAAGGTTATTATTATGTTGTGGTTTATTGTACATTTAACACTTCTTTATTTTTGTCAAGTATTTAAAGCTCCAGAACTTTTAAGTGCCGTTTCAATATTTGGTTTAAGTCATCTAGAAACTGAAATTTTTGGGTCGTAATGGTTTTGTTTAAAGGTTTAAAGGAATTGTTCAACCTTATTCTATTTTTACATCGAAGACACAAGACGCCGAGAAAATTTTCACCCGTACGTTGTTGACATACCGAAAATACGGACACAGCGTTTGCATCCTCATTTATAATGCGGACAGCAAGGGAGTGGAACTTGCTTCCGACGTCTGTGTGACGCTTACACACTAATCTCTAGAGACTTTCAAGGCCAGAGTGCACAGGTTTATTCTGGGTAAGCGTGTTGCATCTTAGGCTTCGTCATCGTCGTTTACGGACGGGTCAGGGGCCAAACGCAAGCCCATTTATAATAAAGACGATTCTAATAAATCCTATTGAGTCCAGTTCCAATGATTATATCTGTTTGTTTGTCAGGTGCCGCACGGGTTCGACACACACGTGCAGAGAGAACACAATCTAGCCAATTACATGTTCTTCCTCATGCACCTTATCAATAAACCTGACACGGAATATACCGGTAAGAAACATCAACCACCTCACTACCCATAATTGACAACTGCTTTACAAAAAACTGAAACCGACTTCAAAGTACACTAAGAAGTAATCAAATTCTGATCTGATGACAATGGGACCAAATGGGAAGTGTACACTTCCAAACAAAAAATAATTTTCCAAATCGGTTGATAAATGACGGAGTTATGAGGTAACAGAAAACAACCGAATTGAGAACCTCCTCTTTTTTTTTAAGTCGGTTTAAAATAAAGTTATTACTAATTAAAATTACATAGTTTAAGGCGGTGATAGCTCAGTTGTAGTGATGTCGGATGCCGAGACGAAGGTCCCGGGTTCGAATCCTCTAATGAGCTTGAGCTTTCAACATCGTGAGGAAACCATAGCACGGTGGTAGGGTACTTTGTAGTACCCGCCTGGCTGGCTACCACCCTGAAGTTGAAAATCTGTCGCCAAGCACCTATAGGTGTGTTCAGACAGCTGCACTTGAGAGCCAGTTCCTTTTAGGCTTTGTGTGCTTACCACCTTCGGCCGCATCATCACTTACCATGGTTAGATTGCGGGAATACACAGGAAAACAAAAAAGCAAAAAGCGCACAAGAAGCAGCTCAATAAAGTCGAAAGTCACTTGTATTTTTGTCCCCAGGTCAAGAAACTTACGTATGGAATATGTACACACAACGATGCTGGGACTTCTTCCCGGTGGGAGACTGTTTCAGAAAACAATACGAAGATGTCATGGGAGAATAGATCTAATTAACACTGTAAATAGAGTACAAAATACATCGTTACAAAGTTAGTTCAATTCGCTTGTGACAAAATGCAAATTTCAATTTATTGCTCAAAATTATAACAAAATGGAAATCTGGCTTTGGAAGATAAAGAAGAAAGAGAAAAGAGTTGTAATGAAAAATAAGTTAAGAAAGTATTTGTTTCATACCATAATTGTTTCTTTTAATTAATTATAATTTTGTAGTACATCTTCCAAAGTCATGTAATCATTATAATAGTTGTAATTGCGTAAATTCATCCCAAAAATAATAAAGTAAATAATGAGAATAAGTATTTATAAACTATAAATATATTTTTTCTTCTAATTAATTGTAAGTAACTACTTAAGGTGGCCTTTCCAAGTAAACTTTTCTATTTTATCTATATAGATATTTATGTAAGATTATATGATGTTAAATAAATATTATATTTAATGATATTTGGATCTCATTTCATATCCTTGAGATAAACCTTCATGATAAAATTTGCCTTGTCCATTTACTGTATGACATTTAAGTATTTCAAAGGAAAATTAACCTTTTTGCTTTACAATAAGGTTTAGGCGGTTAACACACTGCCACGCACCACGCAGCGTAGCGCGTGAATGCGTCTCTTAACGTTGCTTGTATCTCCGTTTGTATAGAAAAGAAGCACAGTCCAACACAGAAAACGCATCCACGCGCGTTCATACAGATCACGCGCCCACATGCGTCTCGCCGCGCGTAGGTGCGCGGCGCTTCTTTACCCCCCCCTCAGAGTAGCCTTACTGCCCCCCCGGGGCGTTTGGAACTTAATCAATGTGGACGTGGCACTCAATCAGGAATCGAGTAGTGCATGACAATTAAAGTAGCCAATCAGAAACCAGAATAACGCCTAGAAAGAACGACACACTTTCGAGAATAACGCCATCCATTTTCCTCTAACGCTATCCCATAAGGCTCTGCCACCCTACTGCGCCCCCCAGATCTCTTACCGCCCCCCTGGAGATTTTTTTCCTGAAAGAAACACTGGGTATAACACACAGTCTCGTAGTGCCGTGCGTGATTTTACATGGAATGAGTCAGAGCCGCTATGAATCCACAAAACGCAATTACGCGCGTGAGTGCGTTGACACGCAACATGCAGCGTGACGCGTGGCAGTGTGATAATCGCCTTATTCTCTTTTTTTTTTAAATAGTATGGTAACCTACCTGGCAGTCTGTCCAAGACCTATTATCTAGGCTCACTGTTTTCTTAATATAATTATATCGGTATAACAAACGAATAAAGCTTAATTTCTAGATAACAAACAACAGTTTAGGGAACTCGATTTAATAAGCAACAGTATTGAAATTCCTCTGAATTTTAAATCACCGGGTCAAAATCACCCTGACCTATTGTAGTTTTATATTCCTAATTTTATACCTATTTAATGGCATGCAGATTAAATGGATCGAAAAGTGAGTACTATACATACGTATGCTCCGGCTGGAGGTAAGGTTGCGCTGTCTGCCAGATGGTTACCACTGGAGAAAACGTCTGCCTTGCTAAATATAATCTTATGATACTGTTAAGAATAACATTTGATAAAATATGTTTAAAATTGCAAAAAAATATGCACTTTTAAACGTGTCTGCCGTGATGTTACCACCACCACAAATCGTCTGCCATTTTATTTTTCAATAGCACCAGTACTTAGTATATTTTAACATATCCAAATGCCAGCTTTGTTGAAATACTGTTGAAGTTCATCAGATTTTTGTACCTTTGACACCTGATTAACTCTGAACCCACCGCGACCAGGCTTAGTTAGTCCCCATCTCATGTACAGTAGGTATAGGAGAGTAACTGGACAAAATCTAAGGTTTGTTGAAGTATGTACTATCGGATTTTCAGGGGCTCTCTAGCTATATAATAAAATGGTCTACACATCTAGGAAAAGAAAAAGCATTATTTCATGTACAATAATAATTTATTGTTCCCAGAATTTATAAAAGCTAAGTTGTCTCTGTGCGTTTATATGATATAGGTAATTTGGTTAACTTTTAAAATACATAAAAAGCTTCTGATTTTTCTTATTCGATGAATACATATCACTGTTTTCTTAATATAATTATATCAGTCTTATTAACAAACGAATAAAGCTTAATTTCTAGATAACAACAGTTTACTGAACTCGATTTAATAAGCAACAGTATTGAAATTCCTTTGAATGTGAAATCACCGGGTCTAAATTACTCTGACCTATTGTAGTTTTATATTACCGTAGACAGAATACTACCCTCAAGTTGAGAATCTGTCCCCAGAAAAAAAAACCCAGTTCAAAGCCAAAGTCAAAGCCATTTATTTAATTTAGGGCCTAGTAGGGCACTTATGAGGGTCAAAGCAACTGAAATTATTTCTATACTTTGTGTATCAAATTTAACATTATATACATCTGTCCCCCAGAAAAAAAAAACAGTTCAAAGCCAAAGTCAAAGCCATTTATTCAATTTAGGGCCTAGTAGGGCACTTATGAGGGTCAAAGCTACTGGAGTTTCCTTCTATAGTTAGTGTATCAAACTTAACAATATATACATACATCCATAATACTTAGTAGTATAGCTTGAACACTTATGATGTGCCGCCTTGGAGGGGAAAGCAAGATCTTGACTTCACATGGGATCGATATTCTACGATTAAAATAAGATACTAGTGCCGATTCTGTTGTAAATCGCACTAAACTAATTTTAATCACATCACATCTCTCTCTTACAAACATGATTGAAAAAGGATAGAACATATTTAAAGCTGTCAGATTAGTCTTTGCCGTTTTCATTTGCGGGTAAATAGACGTAACTAATTTTGATGGCGAATAAATTAAAAAACAACCAATTGGACTAATTTGACAGAACAAAATTTCCTACATCCGTTTCTTATGTTCTTTCTTAGAAAGAGATATAGTGAGATTAAATTAGTTTATTTGTGAACATCAGAATCAGCACCACTATTATATACACACCGGCACAATTAGCGGAACAGAAAAAAAAGTGAGACTATGTGATAATAACGCATATATTTGACGAAAATGTAATTAGACACAAAATAACATATTGATTAACATCTTTTAACAACGACTTTGAAAAGTCTTCGTTATTTTTTATTGAAAAATAAAGAAATTTGAAATAAGTGAAATTTTTTGATGATTATGAACCATCACAAAAAATAAAAAAAAGTAAGCATTAAATGATTTAACAATAAAATTAAAGCAAAATTAATAACGAGTGTTTCCCCCTCTTGCTCTGATTACGGTTTCCTTTCGTCTGGGCATGCTACAGATTATGTTATCGATGATTTCTTGAGGCAACCGCTCCCACTCCTCAAGTAATGCGTTTCCAAGTTCATTCAGATTGTTGGGGGGTGGCATTCTGGATTTAACCCTTCTTTTTAGCAAGTCCCAGACATGCTCTATCGGATTCATATCGGGGGAATTTGCTGGCCACTACATCACCGGTATACCTACGTGGCTCAGATATGCCTGTACCGATTGTGCACTATGAGCACGAGCATTATCTTGCATTAGAATAAAGTCGTCACCAATAAATGGGGCAAATGGTACAACATGTTCTTCTAAAATGTCTCTGATGTATCAATCTGCTGTCATGGTCCCTCCTGTGACTATCACTAACTCCGTGCGAGCTCCCAAACATATCCCTCCCCAAACCATAATCGAGCCGCCACCATAAGCCACTGTGTGTTCAAAATTAGACTGTATGTGGCGTTCTCCTTTGCGTCTCCATATTCGCTGTCTCCCATCGATCTGTTTTAAAAGAACTCTGCACTCATCAGTAAAGAGAACCTGCTGCCATTCATTCAAATCCCAATGACGATGTTCTCGCGCATAGCTTAATCGGTTTACGCGGTGACGTCTCTCAAGTTTTGGGCCTTTGGCAGGTATATACGACCCTAAACCAACTTCTTCAAATCTCCTGCGAACTGTACGCTCACTTACTCGTACTCCTCGAACGTCGCACTTTATTCTAATGCAAGATAATGCTCGTGCTCATAGTGCACAATCGGTACAGGCATATCTGAGCCACGTAGGTATACCGGTGATGCAGTGGCCAGCAAATTCCCCCGATATGAGTCCGATAGAGCATGTCTGGGACTTGCTAAAAAGAAGGGTTAAATCCAGAATGCCACCCCCCAACAATCTGAATGAACTTAGAAACGCATTACTTGAGGAGTGGGAGCGGTTGCCTCAAGAAATCATCAATAACATAATCTGTAGCATGCCCAGACGAATGGAAATCGTAATCAGAGCAAGAGGGGGAAACACTCGTTATTAATTTTGCTTTAATTTTATTGTTAAATCATTTAATGCTTACTTTTTTTTATTTTTTGTGATGGTTCATAATCATCTAAAAATTTCACTTATTTCAAATTTCTTTATCTTTCAATAAAAAATAACGAAGACTTTTCAAAGTCGTTGTTAAAAGATGTTAATCAATTTGTTATTTTGTGTCTAATTACATTTTCGTCAAATATATGCGTTATTATCTCATAGTCTCACTTTTTTTTCTGTTCCGCTAATTGTGCCGGTGTGTATAGTTACATAAAATAATTGTTTTAATCCCCATGTGGTAAAATTTAAAAGCACGCCTGCCTTAAATAGGCTGATATTTGCAGCAATTTTTAACCTTTTAGGCTACATTATAAATTGATTTGCCCTTGATATGCACGACCTATCTCAATTTATCTCTTCTACGTATTACACTCTTACTCCCCTCCTAACTCAGCCCTTGAAAAATATACAGCAGTTTTGGTCTCTACACCCAGGAAAGAAACCAAATACAATTTTAATCTTAACAAATCAAAGACTAGAATCCAGTAACCAGCTAGGATTTACAAATAATGACTTTGAATACTTTTTATCTGTCAAAGCGTACATTTTAAAGTGGACTTAAAAATCAAAGTGCCTTTAAATAGAATCACTAGTCTAACTTAATCCTAAACCTAACTTACGGAAGGTTGCTTATGTGCTAAATAAAGGGTAAAAATACTAGTTAGAGCGCTAACTAAGAATATAACGTCGAACCATCTATGGTAGAAGTTGAACTGCAAATCGCCCAACACTTGAGTGATTATAATTCGATATTCTGGCGGCATATTCATTCGCATGAGAAGAACGGACGAAACGAAATACATGCCCATTATCTGAGCTAGAATTAATACGATGATGTTCGATGATTTCGACGAGGAGATTTTGTAGAAAAACTGAAAATAATAAGACAATTTAAGACTAAGATTAGACAATAATAAGGCAATATTAAGACTAAGATTAGACAATAATAAGACAATATTAAGACTAAGACAATAATCAAGATCTGGGCTATATGACGCAAGCCGTCCGCTCAAGCATTAAGACGGGGCATCAAAATTTATCATCATTTTTGACTTAATATTCTAAGTCCATCACAAGTCTGATCAAAAAGGAAATTATAATTTAAGTTATTTCAGACCTTTATCTAGGGCCCTAAAAAGCCAAAAACATGATTCGAAGACTTTCATTCGATCATTTATTCGTTTTAAAAATGGTATTTTTTTAGCTTTAATATCATTTTCTACGTAAACGGCTTCAGGTTTCTGTCTTAAATTTGTCTTACAGCAAGAAAACATAGTTTACTAGGGCATGGCAAACCAAAATTTTCCTAGATATTATATAACTCATTTTATAAACGAAATTAGTTTTTAAACTTTTAGTCAGTTACTTTTGGACCATTCTACGTTCAAACGTCACACGCGATATTCAACTTTGTATTCGTCCTCCCTCGAGTTATAATAGCAATGAATAGGCAGCGGTTCTTCAGTACCGCGCAGTGCGCTCAGGAGAAAGGATGTATTCGTTTTTTTGTTTTTTTTTTTTTTTATTTGTTTCAATTTCGACGAGTTGTTTGACATGACAATGTTTGTAAACAAATGACACTCTGTCCACCAGTTCAATTACTATTTGACGTAAAAAATTATAGAGAAAAATGAATCTTAATCCTGTACAGTAAGATTCTTTTGTAACATCATACCTTTGATTTTAACAGATAAACCTTATCACAAAGCATTAAAATTGAAACTCGTGGGTATTCTTAAACGTCAAAAACTGATGACCCTGGTTGGCAGAGTTTATGTTTAGTTTCATTTTAGAATACAAAAGGAACAGATCCAGTGGAGTCGCCAACGAAACATAGAATTATAGTTAAATTAGAAGTAGCAGTATGAGAACCTAGATTTGTCTGTAATCATTGTATTTTACAGATATGGATTATGTACTTTTTCACTTAGCGAACGTTCTTGTTTCAATAAGAAATCTAATATATAAAAATAAGTCGGGTTTTCCTTCCTGACGCTATAACTCCAGAACGCACGAACCGATTTCCACGGTTTTGCATTCGTTGGAAAGGTCTCGGGCTGCGTGAGGTTTATAGCAAAGAAAATTCAGGAAAAAACGCGGGTGAAACCGCGGTGGACAGCTAGTTTTATATATTTTGATGTGAACATTTGTAATTATTTTATTGATTGTAATATCAGATTGTATTAGAAATTATTTGACGTTATAACTGAAGTTGTTCTACATTTTTGGCATTATTTTGTAACCTTTTTTATATTCTCTCGTTTCGGTGTATAAAACTAGTAAATTCAAAATCATCATCATCATCATCAGCCTATAATGTCCCACTGCTGAGCACAGGCCTCCTTTCACAAATGAGGTTGTAAGGTAATGGGCAGATACTCCACCACACGTGCCCACTAAGGATCGGTGGAGTTAGGGCTAGTGGCCAACCTACTGTTGAGATTTTCCAAGCCGCCTATGAGGCATCCAACTAGCTTAACGACTATCACAATTAAGTGATAACCGGGACCAACGGCTTTTCGTGCCTTCCGTAGCACGGAAACGCTCGATTTGAAATACCACTAGGCGGTCACCCATCCATGTACCGACCACGATGGTGGTAGCTTAACTTTGCCGATCGATTAAGAACGGCTAATTATGCTACACCACAAGCGCTTCAAATTCAAAATATTTATCGTAAACTGATTGATTGTTGATATATCAACGCACAGCCCAAGCCGCTGGACGTAGACTATAAATTTTGCACAAAGATACCTTATACGGTGTAGGCATCCACTAAGGAAGAGTTTTTGGATATTTTCTTATGGATTGGATTATTTATGGATTGAATGAAAGTTTCAATGAAAGTCAGTCAGTTTTGAAGTTAGAATCTTCAAATTATGTGTTTAGGGCTGACGATTGCGATAAGTGTCTCAGCGTTTTTGATAATTCCACCCCCAAAGTGGTGAAAAGGGGCATGAAATTTTGTATTCAAGTTGTTTATTCACAAAATTTTATATTCAAGTAAAAATATCGTACACGTGTATCGTGTTATTACTAAGCCTCTACTGCCGCCCGTTTATTTGTCTGCCTGCCTGTCTACCACAAGCAAATATCTCAGCTGTCAGGATCACATCTTTGTGTGCCGTGCTAGAATATGTATTTAAGTTAAGGAGGATATTTGCTGTCGTCGTCTCCATGGCCTCGAAGACAGGGACCTGTCAGTTTTGTGAGCGCGCGTAGATCACGGTGTCCACACCAAAATTTACGCGTACCTTAACAGGTCCCACAGCGATGACTCCGAGACAAAACGGTTATTTGAGCAACTGCAATCGATGACTGACAAAGTACTGAAGCAGTACTCCGCGGAGTTAGTAATTTTAGCTTCAACGCTCACCAAGTTGAGTGGCATGGTTCTCGGTCCACTGACTTTTCGGGGAAGACTGCTCACGACTTTGCTCTGGCCTATGGCTTCTCGCAACTGATTCTTTCTCCTACGAGAATCCCAGATATTGAGAGCTATACTAGCTCCTTACTGGACCTTCTGCTGACTATGCGACCGGACGGCTATGCAGTGACAGTGGATGCGCCACTCGGCTCATGGGACCACTGTCTCATCCGGACGCAGGTGCCTTGTGCGTGGCCCGATTTGCTCCGGTCACCCGGGTGTCGTCGTATGTGGCACTATAAGTCAGCAGACTGGGATGATTTGCGTGGATACTACGTATCGTACCCATGCAGGCAGCTCTTCTTCGCAACAGAAGATCCTGACACCTGTACAGTTGCCGTCGCTGATGCGATACTGGCGGTAATAGAATGTCCTTGAACATCAGTAAAAGCATCAGGATCGTCCTCATCGTCCACTCTCTTGAAGTGAATCCATGATACATCTAAATCTGCTGGCACTCATGACTTGCATGCCCAGGTTCCGAAATTCTGTACTAAAACTATTGTTTTCCTAATTACCATTCTGTTCAAAAGAGCCTTTCTTGATTGTTATGTCCCTTCTGTCTGGAAGTCTGCCTTCATTACCAATTTACAAGAAGGGTCCTAAATTAGAAGTAGCCAACTACCGCCCTATCTCAAAATTATGTATAATATCCAAAATACTTGAATATCTTATCTAACATCAAGTTTACGCAGCTTTAAAGAACTCTTTCAACCAAAGCCAACATGGTTTCTTAACAGAATTTACCATAGTCTTCTCTTATCCAAGCTAAAAGGCATAGGCATAAGAGGTGTCGATGGTTTTCATCTTACCTAGAAAATCGAAGACATGCTGTTGTTGTCAATAACTACATATCAAGCTAGGTTTCCATATGTAGTGGCATTCTCCAGGGTTCATTACTGGGGCCTTTGCTATTGATAATATTTGTAAATTAACGAAAACTGTGCATTAAGACTTCTCATGTTCTTTGTTTCTGATGCTGACGCGCTTCAATCTGACTTGGGTCATCTAACTGATTACTGTACGCTCAATAAACTTGACCTCAATCCTGTTAAGTGCTCTATTGTTACTTTCACACAGAAAGCTAACAATTATCTTCCCAATTATTAATTGCAAGGTCAAGTATTGGAAGCTCAGGAATGTATACTTGTCTCTCATGATTCTAAGTTAACATTAAACAGCCATATTGAGCGTATAATAGCAAAGACCTTGGAACCCTTGGATTTGTGTTCTTGCGGCGGCGTCGTGTGACGGGTCGCTCACTTCCCTCCAATATGGCGAGGAGAGCGATGGCTGCCACATGCGTCATACTTGTGAACAGGTGCTGCTTGTGGGGGCTGGTATTTCTAAGTTTGCCACTTATTTATTTACTTATTAAATATAGATTCAGTCTACTTTGCCGCCGCACTGGGGCACGCAATTGTTGTCAGTGCGATTAGAATCTAAATATTATGTTATTAATCTAAGCTTGTTTTGAAAAGACTAATTGCTGAGTTTATTGCCGGCTCTTCTCAGCAAATGCAACCTTCCGAACCGGTATTAGAGTATTACAGTCAGACTTTTCATAAGTGCCTGCGAAGGTCTATTTGAATAAATGATTTTGAATTTTGAATTTTGTGATGCGTATGAATGTTTCACTCAAGTAAAATGGTTAAAAATATTGTATTGCACTTACGTCTGAAGCCACTTGGAGTATGCATTGCAGGTTTAGAACCCCAGATACAAGGACCTTGTTTCAAGAATCGAAAATATCTAACAGATATTTCTTGAATACCTCTGCTACCTCTTTAAACATAAATATGACTCGTCTATGTACCTTGATCTTGATAAGAAACATCACCTGTTACATCTGCACCAGCGCTGCGAAATTGCCGACCTTACTTACCTGTTGAAGATAGTATCTGGAAGTGTCGACTGTCCAGAATTACTATCTAACATATCGTTATATATCCTCTACGCCTAATTGGCGGTATAATAGTCCCGCATGCCTCTACATGTTACAGGCAGAATGCCTTCCTTCTGCGAGCTGGCGACAGGTATAATAGGCCTTGCACATGAGCATGACATTGATTTGTTTGATTCGAGCATTGTTTCAGTAAGGCGCAAACTCAGTCAAATCTTTTTCTTAGGTAAGCTGTTAAGAATAATATCTTCTGTGAATTATTCCTATTTTGTGTTACATTTCTAAATGTTGTCTTTATTTTTTAGTAGGTTATCTTTATTTTAAATCCATTTATCTTTATTAATTTGTTAATCCAAAGCTGTTGGTTTTTGACACTGAAACATTTTAACCAAATTACTCAGTACGAAAAATCCCTGATTCAGTATTAACCACCCATGGGTTACAGTGGATAACGTCACCATCTTTTTTAAATGTATATATTGTATTACTGAACTTCCCAAGTCCTATCTTTGTCTTTGATTTTCTAACACAGATGTTAAACGTATATTTTAAGAATAAAACTAACCTTTTTGAAGCGAAACTAGCGCGATGATATCAGTTTAAAAAAAAATATCCACACTGACCCTCTCTCCCCTATAGTTTTATTATTTTTACTCTTTTTAGTAGAGTTTTTGTAGTAAATGAATATTAAAAAGCGGCTCTTGAGGCTACTTCTTCGGGGATAATGAGCGTGACGATGGAAAAATATTTATTTTAAAAACTACTCCATTCTTTTTGTGTTATTTTCTTACTCGCGCGTCATCAATCGCGCAAATTTCTATCGGACACTAGGTCGTGCTATCGCGATACAGACAGCAGCGCGTCTTATACATGAGGGGTGGCGGGGTGTGTAGGCGGAGCGAACGTGGGAATTTATTTTTCAGGGTATGGTCTTAACTCGCCACGCTCCTGCAAAGTTTTAACACGATGATAGCTCAGTGGTAGTGCCGTCGGATACCGAGACGACGGTCCCGGGTTCGAATTCTACAATGAGCTTGAGCTTTCGGTGAAGGAAAACATCGCGAGGAAACCATAGCACGGTGGTAGGGTACTTTGTAGTACCCATCTGGCTGGCTACCACCCTCAAGTTGAAAATCTGTTGCCAAGCACCTATCGGGTGTGTTCCGACGGCTGCACTTGAGAGCCAGTTCCTTCTAGGTTTTGTATGTGCACCACCTTCGGCCACATCATCACATACTATGGTGAGGTGGTTAAACGCAAGCCTATCAAGCAGAAAAAAAATTTGATCGTGCAGCGTTGGCAATGTTCTTTTTTTTTCGTGATTTCAAAGATGGTCCCATAGTAGAAGTCGATTATAATAAATTAATTAGCCACTGCAAATTTGGCTAGTGGTGACTTTTGTTAGATAAATTAATGTGAAAAGATTTTTTTCCTTTTTTAAAGTTTTTTTTTACTTATACAGGTCGTTGTTTTGGTCAGCGACGAGCGACTCAGGGTCGATAATACAAATGATACTGGTGCTAAAAAAAATATAAAAGAATTACTTTATTTTTTTTTAATAATAAAAATTTAAAAATAAAAATTTTGAAAATCATGTAACAAGTTAAAGTGTAGACATAATACTCAACGGGAGTGCGAGGGAGTAAAGGGGTGGGGCGATGGCGGCTTGTGCCTAGCTCTAGTCAGTGCACGTGCCTAGTAACCCTACTTTGCGGTCATTTTATTTCAAATTGAATAAGGTATTTCTCAACATATTTACAGTATTTAATGGAATTAAGTCCATTTTTGGGGAATATATATTTTGTACTACCGCTCCTGGGTCGCTTGTCGCCGACCAAAACAACACCCTGTATAGGATAAGAGGACGCATTAATGTTTTCCTGACCTTAGTAAGCGTCAACAGCAGTCCCCTGATGCTGGTGAGCACGATGCACCCCACGAGTATGAAGGAGACGTGCTGCGACCAGAACGCGACGTCGATGCGCAGCCCCACCCAGTGCACCACCAGCTCCTTCTTGGTTACCTTAGTAAGCGTCAACAGCAGTCCCCTGATGCTGGTGAGCACGATGCACCCCACGAGTATGAAGGAGACGTGCTGCGACCAGAACGCGACGTCGATGCGCAGCCCCACCCAGTGCACCACCAGCTCCTTCTTGGTTACCTTAGTAAGCGTCAACAGCAGTCCCCTGATGCTGGTGAGCACGATGCACCCCACGAGTATGAAGGAGACGTGCTGCGACCAGAACGCGACGTCGATGCGCAGCCCCACCCAGTGCACCACCAGCTCCTTCTTGGTTACCTTAGTAAGCGTCAACAGCAGTCCCCTGATGCTGGTGAGCACGATGCACCCCACGAGTATGAAGGAGACGTGCTGCGACCAGAACGCGACGTCGATGCGCAGCCCCACCCAGTGCACCACCAGCTCCTTCTTGGTTACCTTAGTAAGCGTCAACAGCAGTCCCCTGATGCTGGTGAGCACGATGCACCCCACGAGTATGAAGGAGACGTGCTGCGACCAGAACGCGACGTCGATGCGCAGCCCCACCCAGTGCACCACCAGCTCCTTCTTGGTTACCTTAGTAAGCGTCAACAGCAGTCCCCTGATGCTGGTGAGCACGATGCACCCCACGAGTATGAAGGAGACGTGCTGCGACCAGAACGCGACGTCGATGCGCAGCCCCACCCAGTGCACCACCAGCTCCTTCTTGGTTACCTTAGTAAGCGTCAACAGCAGTCCCCTGATGCTGGTGAGCACGATGCACCCCACGAGTATGAAGGAGACGTGCTGCGACCAGAACGCGACGTCGATGCGCAGCCCCACCCAGTGCACCACCAGCTCCTTCTTGGTTACCTTAGTAAGCGTCAACAGCAGTCCCCTGATGCTGGTGAGCACGATGCACCCCACGAGTATGAAGGAGACGTGCTGCGACCAGAACGCGACGTCGATGCGCAGCCCCACCCAGTGCACCACCAGCTCCAGCCCGCGCGTCACCGGGTCCTTCTTGCCCACGCGGTCGAACACTATGTTTATTGTTGACTGGACGACAAACCACTTTATTACTTATGTCCACAGATATAGATAACGCAAGAGCACCTACTTAGCGTGACAGATTTAGAAAGAAACGAAAGAAAGAAAAATATTTTACTTCTACACGCCATTCGACGCATAAAAACATTAGTAAAAATTTAAACATGCAAAGAAAATTACACAGTAGGTACAATTTGATAAAAACTAAAAAACATGATCATAATGATGTTGCCAACTTATCTTTAGCTACATTCTTAGCAAACTTAGCTGCCGTTATATTCCTTTGTGGAAAAGTTGTTTGTTATCATGAGTACAATCATATGTCCAAGTATCGTTTACTAATTACCAGTCACCCTATATATTTAAATGTTACATGACGTGTAAATAAATATATGGTGGTACACTAGAAACCTGTGTTGTGGGGTCCGGTCTTCTAAGGAATTATTTCCTCACGATATTATCATAGAAAAGCTTTTTTAAATCCCTAGGTATAGATATCTTATTTTTAATCAATAAATACCTAGATAATGCGAAAACAAGTGTGTATTATTGTGTTAATATTTATTACAATCGCGCCCCAAAGACTTAACAGATTTTAAAATAATACTTACAATAAAAATCTTCCAAACACAGTACAGCGAGAAGAAATAGCCAAGAAAGTTGAAGTATTTTCCCTGGAAGGTGTTGGACCACTCTATCTTTTCCCGCATAGTTCGGGCGTCGTGCGCCTCCAGGAACAGTTGTCTACTCAACTCTTCTAGCCCGGAGATCTCTTCACGGAGTTGGGCTATGTCTGGAAATTACTTCTATATAAGGTGCGTTCGAATTGGGCTACGGTAGCAAAAATAACAGTCAAAAATGCCAAAAACGATCACATCTGGCGTTCGATTTGGAAAGTTGTGCGCGAAATTGTCGTTTTGAACTGTTTTCATTCACCGTTCGTTTTGCTTGGAAACAGTTAAAAACGACATCGTGAACTGCAAATTTTGACCCACCTCAGAGGCAGGGTCGTTTGTGATCATATTTTGACATCTTTAAATCTGACAGATAAGTTTTGGCTAACAATTCAAACGGGAAGCGAAAATTATAATTTTTATATTAAAATTTGATAGAAACTAACAGGCAAGAGAAAAAAAATTCAGTTTAACTTTGTTTATATATTATCTGAAGGAAAAAAGGTAGGTTGAGACAAGTGACAAGCAGGCGATGAGCATGCAAATGTCATTTTTGTATCTAATCGTTCGATTTGGGAAATATCGTTTGTGGCAAAAGTTGCAAAATTGACGAAATTTTCCAATTCGAACGCATGAACAAAAATGCCCATTTTGAAACTGTTAAAAACGACATCACTCCAATTCGAACGCACAGATAATAACCTGGCTAGATCTTCTTGTTTTTTTTTTTGTTTATAGATATGTAGGCAGAATAGACAGCATAGGTTGCTGACAGTGTTTATATTACATGTACTCGGATTTTCAAAAAATAATGATTCTCGATGTAAAGTTGAAGTTGAATAAGTTGAAGACTCAGAAAATATATTTTTTGAAATCCAAGTATATACAGTATTACCCAACTGATAAGGCGCGTCGTGAATCTTAGTTCGCACAGAAAAGAACGTATGGCCCCGAAGATTAACGAAATAATGCTTAAAACTTACAATCAACCTTAGGTCACTACTATAAGGTTCATAATACAGTGCAGCTGTTAGATCCGTCTAACTCGCGCGTGAGGCCCCTCCTCACGGCGCGCGTTAACATGGCGGCAGCGGCCGACCAATAGTTTTTCCCGCGCTTTGAAAATGTATCTTCTGCGCAGGTACATCGGTAAGCCATATTAATTGGGTACTACTGTACCGTTATAGTTTTTATCAAAATCGGTTTCGAGACTCGTTTGAGATTTTTTCGGTACTACCAATACTTTAGCGTCTAGATAGACAGACTGCATTTCAACTGCACTCAAACTGTAAATTTGCAATTAGAACGACTGCAAACTAACCGTGCAGTCGCTGCGCAGTTGGCGTGCAGTTCCAACGACAACAGTCTATCTAGGTATACCCTTAGGATTTGGCCGTCCATGCCCACATGAAAAATTCACCTGTATTGTGTATATGCCCGTTTTAAATGTGAACCAAAATGAAAAAAATATATAAAAGTTAGGTATTTTCATACGCTTTTTGAAGAACAACTTTATCACAACGCTGATGTAGGAAAGCCATAGTAGCAATCTATATCACATTGTAATGAATTACGATTCAATATTTACAGCTTTTGTATTGCATGTTTTCAGATTCGAAATAACAAAC
The DNA here is from genome assembly GCA_951394255.1 of Polyploca ridens. NCBI lineage: Eukaryota > Metazoa > Arthropoda > Insecta > Lepidoptera > Drepanidae > Polyploca > Polyploca ridens. The sequence goes on along the minus strand of OX596269.1, from coordinate 4,522,115 downwards.
CAATTCACTCACTTTCGCTGCCATGTCCCAGAGGATTAGCAATACTACCAACACTTGACAGTATATTCGTCCAAAACCCGCCCCTGTTCTTCACATTGGACTGGTCCAACATATTGTATTGTGTTCTCCCTCCAACGCTGTTGGCTTCAGCTAGCGCTATCCTTTTCTTCTTAACCAATATCATATCCATTGTTTGAAGAAGTTTCTTTTCTATTGATAAAACATCTGCTTGGGTAACTGGTCTGGAATTAAAAAAAAAAACGTTTTATTTGTAACTAGCGACCTACCTAGGTAACAGACTGATAGAAATAGCGACATTGTTTTACACTATTTAGTTACGAGATTTATCTTTAATTTTAATACACAATTAAATTGAATTATTTTTCATATTTATTTTTTAACTGTGATTATGTTTTAAATGAATACTATAATTAGCTCTAAGGGTCAATTCACAACGAAACGATGCAGCATGCACTTTTTAAGATAGCGATACACATAGAACTTTATTTACTACACAAAAAGGTACAAATTTCAATGAGAGAGTATGTTCTGCGGGATCGCGCAGCGCCTCGAGGCGGCGCGATGCGACTTTGTGACACAATTGGCCTCTTCAAGCATCGTCACGTCACGTCTCGGTGTGAACTGACCCTAACGCTGTGCTATAGTTTCCTCACGATGTGAAAGCTAAACCTCATTGGCACTCACCCCTTCAACCTTTTATTAGGTATTCAAGTTTTATTTAATTATAAGAAATCCTTTGATAAAGCTTACTAAATTGTGTAAGCCATGTTACTTCTAGTACAAAATATCCCCTAAATTTATGAACCTTTCTAACATTATAACATTCCGTGTGCGAAAGAGACAGACAGATAAGTTTACAATTAATTAACAAATACATGTTTATTACCTTATAAATATGGCCATTGATGTGTATGGATAGTTGACGGCACCAAACCCGGACAGTAGTGCCATCACTGTCACTCCTATTACACCTATTCTAGATACACCTTGCTCTATTGAGAATATCCCCTGAAATGTAATAATATAATGTACTAGCTGACTCCTGCGGTTTCACCCGATTACGGCTTTATTTCGCAGATCCCTATTTTTTTTTAATAGAAGTAGTTCTAGCTTAAGTTACTTCTTATAACATCAAATATCTGCCAGTTAAAGTCGTTAATTATGTTTTTTAACAAATCTCAATTTGTCTGGGTCTTCAATCAAAATCAAAATCATCATCAATCGCCACTATTAATTCCTTCATCCAGCACCCACAAGGGGGCGTCATCGCCCACTTTTACATATATACACTAGTATAGTTCAAAGTATTTAATTCAAAAAATAGAAAAAGACCTTATGCCATAGGTTGGGGATCAAAATTTTATTGTTTCATTTTTTACTCCAATCTCTGCTTAATGTTACCTTATAACTTATATGGTTGCTCACCTGTTTAGGACTTAATATTGGGAACGGATCACCGAGTTTCCAGAAGAAATACAGGTATATGAACCATACGAACATTGTTAGTGGCCGTATTACATTTTTTGACACTGTAAAAAAAACACACACTTATTTAGTCCATTAGCCTGAATGACTTTATCCATTAAAGGTTTAATATTATCACATTGGTTGTTTAAACATAATTTATATTAGACCTTGTTTGTGCAATATGTTAAACTCTTGCCCCCTTATCAATAAATAAGGTGTAAGTCAGTCTTGTAATAACCAGGTATTAAGATAGCCTCATCCCTTTTTGTTTATTTGACATTAGAAAGTAACGGATATATTTTAATCCTAGGTTTAACTATACTTGACTTACACCTTATTTATTAATAAGACTGTTACAGATTGGGCTGTGCATTGATCTGTTAGTCAGTCAGGTTTTTTTTTAAATTATTTTAGGTAGATAATAAAAGAATATGAAGATTCTGCTCACCAAATCTTATATTACTGATACAGCAGTATGCTATGTAGAACGGTATGAGAGCTATCACCATGAACAGCAGAGAATACAGTCCTAAATTCCAATGGAAATATCTTGAACTGGAAATTAATAAATAAATATAAGTAGCACATAAAATTTTCCTTTTGCATTGCTCTTGTTTTTAAATTAGAATAAAGTTATACTAGTATTAAAAATGTCAACGAAAAATAAACCTTGGTGTTTTAAAATAAGGTTTATCTCTATTATTATGTGATTAACTGTAGATTTAACAGGTATGCATTTTCATGACATGGTTATCATTTCAAGGTACATTTTTCTATGACATTGAAAGGTAATTCAAGATTTGTTGCAACATAGTATGTTTTGGGGAGCTACTCCGGAGAGTTACTTATCTTTTAGGCTTTGTGCTTACCACCTTCGGTGACATCATCACTTACGTTAGTGAGATTGCAGTATTCAAACATAACAATAGTAAATAATAAAAGAATCATCATTTACCTTGAATCCAAATACCCGATAATTTCAAATATGATCAGCTCAAACATTGTACAGCTGAGTGCAAAAGTGATTGAGAAAATAAGCTGCACAAGAGTGTGGTGGACTTCATAGTCGCGGAACAACTGTTTCACAAAGAATATCCACCCACCTACAAAGAATATTGTCTGGAAAATAAAACAGTGTGATTAGAGAACACTATGCTACGTCTTAATGGGTCACTATTAAAAGCCCATAGGCGCCAATCCATACACACAGCAAGCAGTCTAGAGTTCTGCAATATTCGCAACTGATCATACACTTTTTTTTACCTTTAAAGGCGCCACATAGATTACAGTGAACGCCAAACACAGAACTCTCTCTGCGGGATCGGCGCCTTATACATCTATTTGCCAAAAAGAGATGAATATACTAAATTCGTCTCAATATGGTGCGGCAAAAAGAGATACCGTCTTCAATATGGCTTTATTACATGAACTTAATTTGGCATTTTAAAAAAGAATTGCTTTTGACCCTGCACCATTCAGAAACGCAGAATTGGGGAATCGGCCTCTAATGCACTGTACGACCTTCTCATTTAAACATCATGCAAATAAAAATGGAATGAGAGGAAGAGAAGTATAATAATAAATAATTTCCGATGAGAATAGTAACAAATCTCCATTTTAAGATTTCTGTTAGCATCAAATATTGCTGACGTTGAAGTTGTTGCAACAATGAGTTCAAAGAGTTATAGAGGTTTTTAATGATTTTTGCGAGTCGGTATATTGAAAACATAACCTACAAAATATTTGACATACCTGTGAAATCAATATAATTAATGTATCCTCAAGAAAAGTCATTTTGATATTTGTATAAGAAATGGGGTTTCTTTTTTTACATTACGTGTAGTCCTTTCAGGTTTAAGATTCTTGGGTTTACGTTATTAGACGCTATATAGAAAACAACAATACAGATGATTGCAAAAAAGAGGTCTCACCTGTCACTGTCAGTGTCAGGTCAGGGCTACCAACACCAAAAATAAATATTTACCCCTACTAAACACAATAAAAGTTCAAAACTCCTAAAATCACCACAATTACTTGGAAACCCCCCAAAAAAGATTTATAAATTATTTAATATTTCGAATACAATTTCATTTTCTCCTGACTCCGACTTTTATATCATACATTTGGATATTAAATAAACTTAACATTTTACTGGATGGATTAAATGTTATTTCATCGCAATGTGAATCGGACCATCATCATACTTTGTAGCATTTCAACCTATACAGCACAATAGAAAAATTAAACAAGGAAACAACAACCAACAAGCATATTATAATGACACACTTTAACATATACACACAAATGCATACACACACACACACACCCTGTACATACAAACACCCACAGAACAGATAAATAAGGTTAGAATGGTAATGTGGGCGGGGCAAGTGCGCCACAATTATGATTCGATAATCATAACTCGACCGATTCACTCATTCACCGCGGTCAGTGCGCGTCGGATTACATTGGAGAACAGAGCTCTGCTTATAATGCCGTGTTGTGCTATAATAACGTGTAAGACAAAAAGTCAGACCTCAAGGTATAGAGCGAGGAGGTATATCTTTCCATCGGTAAGTCGAAAATAACATTTAATTACAATATTATTAGTAAAAAACATTAAAACATATTGAACACTATGAAATACCAAACATTAACAAAATTATTACAACAAGTTATGAAAAACATACACTGACCGATGTGTACTCGCTCAATCAGCGCAATGACCAAATCCGCTTTCAATGTACTGCATGCATTGCGTCTTCTACACTTCGTCCTTTGCCCTGATTGGCAGTGATGTAAGGCGCAGCATGTTTATCGATAGTGACGTGACCATGTGGTTTGGTTAAATAAAATCATCGATAGAATTCTAGACTATAAACGTAATTATAATATAATTACGTTTGACAAAGATAATTTTCGAATTATTTTATATTTAATTAACGATAGTACATTTTTAGTTAGACGTATTTTGAAATTAGATATTATATTAATCATTGAATGAATGTGACCGAATGATATAAATGTACATATAAAACCCCTCCTCATCTACGAGTATTTACTATGATGTATTTAGTATTATAATCTAAGTAAAATGTAATTTGACTAATGCAATAAATTATAAATTGTAGGTTTCCTAAAGAACCTAACGCCAGGGAACAATGGATTGGCGTGACAGGTAGAGGTAACTGGAAGAGCCGATAACCGATGTGGAAGAAAGGTTCTCGAGTGGCGACCACGTACTGGAAAGTGCCGAGCGGGACGACCTCCCACCAGGTGGACCGACGACCTGGTCAGATCTACTATCCGATTCAGTTCTACACCTTTTGGTACACTTTACGAAAAAACGATCACACCTCTACAGATGATGCACAATCAAGAATTGAAAGGTGTATAGGATCAAATCTATATTTGAAATTTAGCATAGGTAATTAAAATGTTTGTCTAGATGATAAGACTTTCCATATACATTGAGCTATAGTGATAATAGCTCAATAACCATATATGGTTTTCCGGGGTGTGATGATGAAGTAGGAGGGCATGCGCTGGATGGGGTTGTTGGAATTGTCGTGAGATGAACTTTGACCACATGTGGTATCCCTGGTCTGATGATGGAGTAGAATGGTAGGTATTTAAACTGTATAACGGAGCTACTTATCCTAGCCGTGTTTGGGGTTGTTGGAATTGTCCTGAGAACAGCTTTGACCATATATGGTTTTCGGGCTCTCATGATAGAGTAGGAGGGTAGGTAATGGAACTCCATAGCGCAGCAACGTATCCTAGCCATGTTTGGGGTTGTTGGAATTGTCGTGAGATGAACTTTGGCCATATATTGTATTCAGGGTCTGATGATGGAGTTGGAGTGTGGGTAAGCACTGAAACTCCATAGTAGAATCCGTATCCTTATCCTAACCATATTTGGGCTTATTGAAATTAAAATATTAAACTTAGTTACAAAAAAATCTTACGAGCCCTTACAAAGCTGCGCTTTTAGCTAGTTTATAGTAAAAAAATAAAATGAAATAATTTCTTAATATTAATTTCATGTTACATTTTTCCCCACGCATTCATCAGATAATTTATCGATAAAAATATCGACTTTATCAAGCAAATCAAATCTGTCAAATTTAGCTTCATAATTTTAACAGCTCACGCCTATGAAGTATCGTATTTTTTCGGTAATTACTTACTAACCATAATGTCGTTCTTCATTGACGGGTCCCACCCACTTAGTGAAGTGCCACGCACAACGAACAACCAGACTATCAATAATCAGTTTAGAAATAAAATAAATCGAACATTAGAAGTTAAGATTTAGTTAACTATATAATTTGTTGTAAAAATTTTAGTTATTTGCGCACTATAATATAATATATTATATATCTATCACGCAGTTATCCGTAAAAAAACCACTACATACCCTAATAATTTTATTAGTTTTTAATTGTCACAAATTGATTATTGCCGGTCCAAAAAATCATTATGCTGAATAATAATATAATTAATGCAATAGAAAAAGATATGGTTATCCATGCAACTATCGATTCCAAGTTCTATGAGAATAATAATTGATAATCGAACCGATTCATTAACGATTATACACTACCCATCCCTACTGTAAGTTGTCAACATTTTTGACAGGTGTATGCATTTTTGCGTGTGTGAGTGTCTATGCCCACGGTAGCTTAGTGCTAGTGGGCGAACGAATATCTGCCCTGAGATTTATGTGTGCGTGATTTGGTTGTGTGCGAAATATTTGTAAAAATATGATTGCGTATGTGTAGAAATTAAAATAGTGGGGGTCAAGCGGCGACACTGGTCCTAGTACAAAATTGGTGCGAGGGCCTTTCCAACCTTATTTATCTATTCCGTGCAAACACCCCACTCGACCATCACACCCAGAACTCGTAGACGTTTTTATTTTGAAATTACTGCTCTTTTAATTAATTTTACACTTGACGGCAAATATCTTGAGCAAAAAGTGACGTCGTGGGGGAAAGTTTGCGCACGAAATAGAGGATCTTCACTCTACGGTCACACAGAAGCGTTGCGCGCACCACTCCCTGCAACAGACAGGGATACAGAGTATACTTCTCCTCTGCCAAGTCCGGTCTGCCAAAGAGACCTAAAAACGACCTACGTGTCCTTTGCCGGCCACAATATACTACATAAAAAATAAACATCTTCCTAATTAAGTTAAATAATTTGTCTTACGCAATATTACATAATTATGTTAATTTATTAGACATCATCTAAAACACAGACATAAATCTAAATAGATAACGCAAGTCCCTTCATACGTATGAAAACCAAGCGCGTCACTTTTTTTGTACGTACCATAATGTCACAAGATTGATTTAGTTAGGTTGGTATTTGATTTTTAACGTGAAAATGAAGCTATCCTATATGTCAGCTAAGCACATCCCTCGCTACAGACATCGACATGCAGCCTTCTGCGAGTTCCCTGTCCGCGCGAATCAGTTTCAAAAGAAGAACATTATTCTCCCATTTTGCACAGATTTTGACACGTGAAGTACAAACACTCACGTCATCTATTTAGATGTATATCTGTGGTCTATATTTTTTCCTCTGTAATGCAATAAATAACCCTCTGTTTGAAGGAAAATCCTGCAATCCTGGCAGCACTAATGAATTTGACAGACCTCTGTCCAAATGTCAGCTGTCAGATCTTGTCATAAATATTTCCAATTTCTCAGGCAAAGCCATACAGCTTTTTCAAATAGTTTATTTTCAGAAAACTATAAGGATGAAAATCATTTCTAAGTAGCATAGTAAATCGATTTGTTATACGTCTATGAGTAAATCTATTTCAGTTTATAACTTTTCATAAAATCTATTTTTTTATGAAAATTATGAAACCACTAAAATAATGAAAAGAACATGATTACCTATTAGCTCAGACTATATAAATACTATGTACAAATACACTATTAGGTTTTAATTACGTATTGTATTATTAGGATAGGTTAACAAAGTAGAAGTACATTCTCTACACATTTAGAATCATGATATTATTTAATAAATATTTCAATTCATTAAAATTTCTTGTCAACTTAGTTCTTATTACTATTACACCTTATAATTACTCTCTAAACTTCAACTTCAGATATCTGAATAACAAAATCATCAGCATCATCAGATACTTCAAGGTAGATTTTTCTTTCTTCCGATTGTTGCGCTACGCCACTACCATTGTAAATTTCTTGTGTAAGATTCTGAACATTAGCTTCATTTTTTTCATTGCTATTATTAGAAACAAATCCAACTCTAATATTATCACTATTTTCAACATCAAACTTCATTAAACTAACTTTATCAACTAATTCATTTCTCTCAGTTTTGGTTTCCTTACTTGGTTGATCTATTCTGTCACAGGTCAAGTTAAGTTTCTCAATTACTTTATGTATTTTTCTATGATTTCTCAAAAAGGTCCGAGAGTTGAATTTACTGTGACATGTATCACATTCGAAGATGCCATCTGTGTGATGGCGTTTGATATGATCAGCTCTACGTGATGAGGAAAGGAACCTGCTATCACAATGCGGGCAGGGGTATGGACGTTCTCCAGTATGAGTGCGAGTATGATACAAAAGTGACTCCTTTGTAACAAACCTTCCATTACATATAGAACAAGTAAATTTTTTCTCTTTCGTATGCTTAACAATATGTGCTTTCAAACGACTCTGTGCCCAAAATTTCTTACCGCACCATTCACAAATATGCCCTTTATAGTTACCATGTTCATATTGAATGTGAACACGCAGTGACATTTTCTGAGTATATTTCTTGTTGCAATAATCACAAGTGTATTTTGCTTCGGCTGGATCAGCCCGTGTTTTACGTCCGCATAAATTTATCTCTATGTGCCGTTTGTATGTTGCTTTGGTTTTATACACCCTGCCACAGACCTGACATACAAGATTCATACTGTGTCCGTTTTCATGTATCTTCAAAGTGTGTCTGTTGTAGAATGTTTTACCACATTCACTGCATACTACCGTGCAATGGCTTTCAGTTTTATGGGCCTCTAAAAAAGCAGCTGAGCCATAACTCCTAGGGCATTCAGAGCATTTGTAAGTTTTGGGAGCGTGCACTCTGATGTAGTGATTCCTGAGATTCCATATTGTCGGGAACTGTTTGAAGCATTCTTTACATTTTATATTCTTTTTATCATTCTTATCCAGTAGCATATCACATGTGAGTATTGGTATGACAAATCTGGATTTCTTTGTTGTTTTCTGAACAGTATCATCTCTAGATTTCTGCTTTGATGGTGATAATTCTTGTTTTTTTAACTTTAATCCCTTGTCAATTGATCTTATCCTTCGTAATGCAGAACTGAGGCTGTGAACTGGGCGTTTATTATCACAAAACTGAATACTTGTGAAATCATTTAAATTTAAAGAAACAAACATTGTTTTACAGTCATCCAGTTCTTCCGTGCTGTATGATATGCTGTCTATTAAACCATCCAGAGTATTGGCAAGATATTCTGCATTAAATTGACTGATTTGTATAAAATTGTAGCTGTTTATTGCTGAGTTAGTGCATCGTTTACAGAGTGATTCAAACGTAGACAAATAGCTGAAAGTCTGCAATAAAATACCAATTATACTGACATTTAAATAGGTATGTAGGTAATTGGATTATGATATAAAATAAAATGGTTTTATACTTACTTTTTCTCCCAATATGGTCTGCAGTATTTCAGATATTGCAACAGTTTTTTCGCATTTATTTGAATTCAATAAAACCACATCTTCAAATCGTATCAATTCATCAGAAATGGTATCTAAACACAAACAACAAAAGTCATTGTTTTTATTTATTATACAGTTCAACACATTGGTAATTGTCGTCATTTCGCTGAACTACAATTTAAAAATCAGTAAAAATCGAAAGTAAATAATAATTTCCCTTTTATTTCCCTATTTCCAGTTTTTTTTAAGACAGAATTGATTGATCTGTCTGGCTGGATCTGTCAATTGGGTACATTCCGAACACAGATTACTTAGGGTACATTCCGAAATGGATAATATCGATCACAGCGATCACAGCAATAATTTGCGTACCGAATTAGATATCACGCTTGTGACAGCTGAGAACTATCAACAATTCGGAACGCCCGTTATCGCGCTCACAGTATTCAAAACAGAACATTTGAGAATTTAATTAAAATCTGAATTATCAATGCACTAGGACTCCTTATATCTTTTATAAGTTGACTTGCAAAAAGGAATATCTGCTTTTTTTATTATTTTTCTCTCATAAAATCATAAAAAGTATCTTTGCCAAATAGAAAACCAAGAATCTTATTAGATTTTGCCGTCACTTTTGACAGCGCTCACGGTTGATATCAGTTTAGGGCATGGTTGGTGTGAGCGCAAGATGGCGGATGTCATGACGTCATCTATGACGTTTCACGGGACATCGTGAACTGTAATTATTCAATTCGGTACGGGTTTAAGCACGCTCAAATCGATTACAGCGATAACAGCGGTAATTCGGAATGCAGCCTTTGACCGGCCGCATACTATAAGAAATTTTCTGTCAGAAATTTTCGGACGCCCGCTTGCTCATACATTTTTGGACGTCAGACACGTCAGAATTTTCGGATAGTATCCGGGTCTAGAACAAAATGTATGAAGATAGTGCCTTCCGGCGGGTGTCAGAAATTTCTTATAGTATGCGGCCGGCCTTAGAGGTATATTCCGAATTGGATACAGTGTTCACAACCAGCCCATTTGATGAACGCAATTCATTTTTTCGAATTTACGGCAGATCTTATGCAATTCATAAATTCCGAATCTTTTATTGAATTGAATTGTATATAATGAGCGACTAGTATATCAAAACATATTGAAATTACGTAGGATCTGCCGAGAATTCGAAAAAATGAATTGCGTTAGCAATATTGCTTTAGCTTCCTTTTTAGGGGGGCTGAAGCCAGGCTATCGTACATACGGGCCGTAAAATTATCGTATATGCTCGTATATGGATCAAAATTATCGTATCCATCAGGAAAATGGCTAAAATACTTTAAAAAATCATATGATACGTGACAATGATATGTTGCACATACTTTATAGTTTAAATCTTGTAAACTTGTTTTTTAAATGGAAAAAAAATAATATAACGCGCCAAAATCTCGAATTTATAAAGAAGAAAATAATGTTAGAGGATAGAGACACATGAAAACAAGCATATTTTTTTAAAAGTTTAACTGAATAGATTCTATATTTGCGAGAACAGAATACACAAATATTAATGAAACTTAATATTTTATATACAAATTCGAAAAGACAATAACTGCCAACACTCCACCACATCGAACGACGATATCGATATCGATCGCTGATTGGAAGACAGTAGTATTGGAAGTAGCAAGATTGCGCCATGAAGCAACAGCATGTGTTCCTAAGAAAGAAATGAGCCAATAGATGGTGCTGACACTAAAAACAGCTGTAATTATTATTGGGCTATTGGCTATCTGTGTAATCATAAAATTTTTCATCAGTATGGAAATTATCGTACAATCTGCGTACGATAGTCGTGTACCATCGTACATCGTACATATTTAAGAAATTATCGCACATCTACGATAATTATCGTACGGTTGCGAACGCTCGTGAATGCGCTCACAAAACAGAACATTTGAGAATTCAATATTCGCTTTTTTTTTATTTTTCTTTGTTTAATCAGAAAATAGTATCTTTGTCAAAATAGAAAACCAAGAATCTTATTAGATTCTTGCAGGAAACACTATAATATCTACTAAATACTCAAAGTAATTATCCGTCATTTTTTAAAGCGCTCACGGTGATATCAGTTTAGAGCACAATCGATCTGAGCGCAATATGGCGCATCTATGACGTTTGCATCGTTAGCGCGCTCACGCAAATTTGGAACGGGTATAGGCATGCTCAAATCCATCTCAAATCGATTACAACCATTGACATATGATTATAAGTCGATGTCGATGATTACAACGCAATTTGTCTCAATTTGGAATGATGGGACTTTTTGGCGGGAACTTGCAGAGTGACGTTACGTTTTCATTTTTATTTTCTGTGTATTTTGAGTCTTATTGCATATTATGTTTTTGTACAATTTACCACCATTGTACTAAAACATGACTTTTAAGGACGGTGACTGACAGTGTGAACTATATGAAGTCATTTATTTTGTTAATATAACAACTCGAGAAAACTGAAATAAGACAAGGCTGTATGATCTAACCTTCGCTTGCCTGTTAGCGAATTAGATCAAAAACAACAACTGTCTGACTGACATTGACAGACAGTCAATTTTTACTTACTGACAACATACCTCGAAGGCTCTAAAATTTGTAAATTTAACAAAAAAATCGCAATGTCTTACGTAAAGTGAACAGGAAATAATTACATATGTAAATTGATTACTGAATTACATATCGGTTTGTAGGTACTTACAGTTTTTTCATTACAAGCAAGCTGAGGGATATTAGGTAAGTGCTTAGTCGGTGTATTTTATTTCAATATCACCAATTATTGCAGAAAATGAATTCAAATAAGTATTAGAATACATACTAGTAATTAAATTAAATGTGGATAATATGTTATTGAATATAAAGGGAAAACTTGATGTACCTACCAATTTTTCCCCCTAATGTTTGAAAGTAAATTGTCCAAGGAAGGCCTAAGGGTCACCGCTCACTAACAGTACGGCTACGCCTCGGTGTTTACCTTGCCATGTAAGTGAGGCCTTTAAATCGTATGTGTTAAATTAAATTCTACAATGACTATATAAAATAGTTGACGCCTTGCGGCAAGCGCACTTGTCGCTACAAGCCACTAGTTCTGCTGACAAACGCTTCCAGCGAGCGATCTGCTCCCTTGCTGCGTGACGCCAGCAAGCGGTAAATTGTCAAAGCCGCGCCACCAATTTCACCGGCGCCGCGCCGCCCGCGAGCTGCCGCCTTACAGGCGGCACGCTGGCAGCTAGTGGTTGGATTGAGTTGAGGCACTGCCGGGCTGTTGCTGCGTTGGAGCGGTGCTGACATAGTGAGCGATGACCCTAATTCCTACCATAAATTTTATTATTTTAACCTGTTGGCTCGCAGTTGAGTTGCACATCCTATACCTGCATATAAAAAAAATTGAAATCCAGGTACTGTGAGTCAACTGACTAATATAACAAACTAGCTGACCCCCGTGGTTTCACCTGCATTCCCCGGATAAAAAGGATAGCCTATAACACTTGTGAATAATATAACTTCCTGTTAGTGAATTAATAGTGAAATAGTGAAGAATTTTTCGAATCCGACTGGTAGTTCCTGAGATTAGTCTGTTTACACAAGCAAATAAAGAAACTCTTCCGCTTTAATATCTGAGTATTGATGGGAAAATGAGTTTGTTTGTACTTTGTCTTGAGGCCTCTGAATCGAATGTGATGAAATTTGGCACACAGGTAGATTATGACCTGGAATACCATATAGGATACTTTTAGTCCCAGGAAAACATAAGATCCTCGGGAACAGGGATGAAATGTGTGAGGACTATGTGGCGAGTACTAGTAACATAAACTCTGTAACATTCTTGGCTCGCTGTTTAAAATATAACAATGACATCAATTGTTATAATCGATGCGCGTCCCTCGCGAGAACCAACGGGTTAACAGATATTTCATTAAGTAGGTAAACTTTGTTATCTTGACTGTACTTTGCACCTTAACATAAATGACCTTACAAATGTTATTGAGTAATAATATTATGTTTATTTTCGGTACATATGGTTACTAGGAGCAAATTGTTTATTGAATGCACTGTTCCAATAACTAAAATACAACAATTTTATCTTTTCGATAAGCTTGCCGTAAATATCTTTCTACAAAAGATATCAATCTGCTTGAGAGCGTCGAAAGGAAAGCTACCAAGATCCCAGCCGCCTTAGGACATAAGTCCTATGACGATAGGCTTCGCATTTTGCACCTCACTACTCTTGAAGAAAGACGCCTTCGTGGTGACCTCATTGAAACCTTCAAAATCCTCACGGGAAACTATAACCTTCCTCACTTACAAGATATATTTGTAATGAATGTGTGTGCTAAATCCTCTTGTGGGCATCACTACAAAATCATTCGTGCACTATATAAATCAAACACTGCACACCACTTTCTCAGTAATAGAGTGGTCTGGAACTGGAACCGATTACCTGAGGAAGTGGTATATGCTACCTCTATAACAGTTTTAAAAACAAATTGGACATCTGGACAGAGATTAAAAAACTTGAAAAGTGAACTATGTAAAAGTGCAGAGTGACTTTCAACACTGTGTGAAATAGACACATCAGCTTACAAGCTGCTTGTCTATAAATAAATAAATAAATAATGAGTTCTATAAAAAATATTTGTTAGTATTACATTTTCTATTTGCTTACTTTGGACTTTCATTTGATAATAAGAGATGTAAGTGACTTGTTTGCGTAAGTTACAATTCAAGCTAGCTTTAGTTATAGCTACCACCATCAACTAGGGGCACTAAAAAGTTTCCGAGCAACATGCAAATCTTTTCCCCTTTCCACCCTGAAAAGACCCCTGTTTTGTATGTCAGGAAAGCTGCTATCTTTTGACTGTTTGACGATCCGCGCGGGCGAGGAAAACAATAGAAATCAATTGTTATTTTTTAACCACAAGTCAAGGGATTAATCTAATAGCTCTTCTGAGTTTGTTTTTATATATGTATTAAGTTTTTTTCTGTGATTCTATGTACCATATTGTATTTACCCAAAACTTAACCTTTGACCAATGCTTGGATACAAGTTATCTACTGCATATAATATCAAATATGTATGTTTTCTTTTTAATGTTATCGCTTGCGTCATTATTGGCGTATTATAAAACCAAATGATGCTGTTCATAGATTCCAGAAGAATTCTTTCTTTTGCACTTGTCAGAACTAATAGATTCATTCGCACCATTTCCTGTCTGTAAAGTTACTGTACTGACGATATTGACTAGCAAATATATAGGAACGTAATTTTCTTGTATAGTTTTTGGTGACCAATCTTTGTGATGATGATTCTCCCTGTCACCTTCCGTCTCGTCTCTAAAATCCAAAAATCTAGTTAGATATTTGGTTTTTAGTAAGTTTACTATTCCCAAGAAAACATATTCGTACAATTATTACTGAACCTTTAAATTATACTCTAATACCTTCTGGGTCGGAAGGTTCTCAGCAATTCATTACATAACATTTACATTCTAGTCACACTTACAACAATTTTATCAATATTTATGAAGTAAATAGCAGACTCAAAGTAGACAAGCCCCCACAAGCAGAACATGTACTACTATATAAATTATAAGTAAGATAAGTTTTGAATAATTCGTACATCCGTATTCAAATTCTTACTTCTTAGCGAATTACTGCAGACAATCATGTGACATATGTACGAATGCGTACGTAAAGAATGATTATGTTGTAAAAATAGTAACTAACGTAGCACGAGTGGGTGCTCGTGAAGGGCGACGTTGCAAACTAAGTCGCAGACACATTGGCGACGGAAATAAATCGCAATTGTTATATCGTCGCGAAAATCTTCCGGCCGGGTTAGAAGCACCACAATTTTATCATTTGCCGCTGATTTAACATCTTTCCCAAATTGTGTCATAGCAAGATTTTCTTCCGCATTGAGTACATTCCTAAATCCATATCTAAATGGATCTTCACAATCTCAAACCCATATCGTTTTCAGTTTCGTATTTATTTGTCTCAAGTTCCACTATCAAAACGGCTAACTTCTTGATAAAGCCATTTTTGCTGCATTAAAACGAAAGCTTAGCAACATTTTCTACAACATGAATGCGCGTTTACTATAAAAATTGTCGAGAAAACTAAACTTGTTTCGGAGCCAAGTTTTCTTAAACCGATAAAAGTTGAGATAGGAAAAGAGGACATTTTATCTGGAGGGATTAAATAATATATCCGATTATGATCATGATAAATAGTCAAAGGTACGCTAAAGATGATAAAACGGCGATAAACTGATAGCTCAATGGTAAAATGTCGAATACCATATAGGACAATAAAGTGAGGAAATCATAGTATGATAGCAGGGTATTTGTACTGGCTGGCTATTTTTCTCATTGTGTGAGGCAGTTGCATTTGAGATCCAGTTGTCTTCTAGGTTCCAAATTGGCAATCTCCTCGGTAAGTATTGCTATTGTCCAACGGCAACGGTACCCACATGCCATCGTGGTCCGACCTGATAAAAAAACCTATAATTTTAATGAAATGGTATCTGAGCGAATTGATGTAATCGTGGGTGGGACATTGTTTTCCTTGCACTTAATTTAAAATGGATTGTTTGTGTTACGATATCTACAACCTATCAAGTAGCCACACCTACCTATCAAGATCTTACATAATATTCGTACATGTTTTTTCTTCTTCACTGTTATATTAAACGTTTGACTCTGTTATGTCAATATTATTGTCTGCTTGTTTACCTAAAGCACATATTTGGGAAGATTTTTCGATTCGTTTTCAACGAACAAATGATCATTAGGTATATTGTCAGTAACCATGAACTCTTAAGCATTCAAAAGTCAATGTGGATGATGATTTGAAAATTCCTTTGTTCGCACGTAACGACACTTGTTCATTCGAGTGAGTATTCAATTTTGTAGATGTTTGAGCTGTTTTCATAATGTTGGGTATCATAAATTATATTTCTTCTGTTCTTGCCGTGTATGACCCAAGTCCCAAAATAAATCTATTTCTATTCATTCTTTCATTATTAGTTGTAACGGACGTAAGTTATCAGTTAGCCGTGTGTGAGGAAAATGTCCCAGGATATTTTATTTTATTTATTTTATCAATTATAATGTTAGTAATGATATATTTGTCCTCATTAAAATACCATTGAGATTGCGTTAAACATTCACCTTTGGTATTGAAGTCATGCGGACACTTGGCTAAACTACAATATTGACACCTAATTAAGTACTTGCATAATGTTTGCTGTTTTCTAATTCATTCCCCGGATGTAAGTGATGGGAATAACAGATGCCGTGTAATAATATTATCCCGGACATTCAGTCATCCTAGAATCCATCACCCTCTACAGCGCAAATAGCGACCACAGTTGGGCTTTAGCCGGTACGAGTCCAGTATAAACTGCTTCCCCGGAGCGGTCAGTTATCCTATGACGATTTCCCCAAGGAAAAAATGGTTAATTTGAATGTCTTTTTCTTGTATCATAATTCATTCATAAATATAATTTGATATGTTTCTTTACTTTCCCAATCTGCAATATTAATACAATGATTAGACTTACCCACGGGATATCGCCAGATACATACGGATGTCGAATCCCACGTGTTCTGCAGTGGGATAGTAGCACAACATATTATTGTTATGGTGAATCAATCTACATGCCAAAACGTAATGAATAATGCGGATAAAAATATTGTAATTGCTTTTATTTGGCATGTACATTGTTTTTTGTTCTATTTTAGGACTTACCTGTCTCATTCATCATTGGCCAGTACAATCTCATGCAGATGATCAATTTGTTTGTTCCGGATTTTGTGTTGTGTCGTTTTTTAATACTTATTTTGTTTTTTTATGGTGGTTACGATGAACAATGTGAAAGACATTTGGAGTGAACGCAAGAGTGTTTACGGTATGGATGTTTATCTGATTCGAATCTTTATCCTTACGAGTTTGTTTGTTTGTTAAGCTTTCACTAACTACTTAACCGATCACTATGAAATTTGGCACGCACATATCCTATGTTATGGAGAAGGTCATATGCTACTTTTTACCCCGGTAACAAGGTTGAAACTGCGGGGACAGCTAGTGTCATATAAATGAAAGCTCACACAGTTAAAACGCGTAATATCGTTCCATTTTCACCTTAGTTAAGGTTACGTCTAGTGCTTTGTTTTTAATTTAACAATATCTCTATTGTCAAAATGATATCATGATGATACATTATAAATATCCAATAAACTGTCATGTTGATGTTTGAAGCCATCCAATCCAAATGTCTGTTACATTTGGATTGGATGGCTTCAAACCTTATTAGCATAGCAAGCTAATTTGTGTCTTCGTTCATTCCTCTCACATTCACCGTAAAAAGCAGAGTAGGAATGTATATTCTGGAATTTATAATAGTTAATATTAATGCCATTTTACAAGTTAATATGCCATTTATGGTTATTGATTTATAATACGATGAAAGGTTGTCGCTGTACCATAATTTTTGGTCACGATAAAACACTGTATCGCTGGCATATTGCATATAAAGATTATTATGTTACTCGATAAACATTTTGGCATGACGTAGATAGCATTTTGTGAATTTATTACGCGTCATTGTCCGAACACATGATAAGACGGTGTGGGTGTGAACTGCCGCCGCGCCTCCTCAGTACGCGAAGTTATTTGTGCGGGAACGTGCGTCTCGAATTACCACAGTGAACTTCCCGCCGAAAAATATTGCCGTCATTTTTATTCTTTATTCAAATTTATTTCTGGCCAGTGTTGTTGATTCGTGATTTTCATCTGAAAATGGAAGAAGGTATGATTGTGGTTTGAGGTTTGATTGTGTTCGTTTTTTTACTTATTTACTTAAAATGTTAAAGAGAATGTGTATCAAGGTAAACTTCAAATTGTTAAACATGAATGCAGACAAAATGTACAATGTCCAGTTAAAGCTCTCTCAAATATTTAATCGGTAACTAAATAAATAAAATCATTCGAAAAGGTGACTTGTGTGGTTCTCATGAAGTCCTGATTATCTTATCATACTATTACTGGTTTATTTGATATTTTAGCAGATAGATAGAGGCATTGTTCTTATGTTTTAGCAGATAGATAGAGGACTAGATTAAGTATACTAAAATAAAAATAGAATGCAAAATTGTACTGCCGGATAAAAAATTCAGTTGGCAGTTATGCACATTCATATATTTCGTTACCTATTAAATGTCTTGTTACATATAAATGAGTGAACGCTTAATTAAAGTTGATCAGAATCAATTAAAAAGTCATTAATATGTAAATCTGAATGAGCGGGACGAGACTAATTATTGCGACGCGTCTGTGATAGTAGTAAACACACATTACTGCGATGTCCTCTAATCAGCCTTGTTCAAGGCCTACGATGTTTTTTATTATTTAAAGTGCATCTGCTATATTGGTCTATACTAGAATTTTGGCTTCCCAATAGATGGACTTACAACGTGGTAGTCTCTTGGGCAAATACGCCAGGACAGGACCTCTTTGTGTAAATCTTTTCTCCACGGAGAAGGCAACAGCAGTGATCATGCCATTAAATATAATCCAATTAAGATAATATTCTGCTTATCACATACCCTGGTAGCCTGGTACCGTCTCTTCACCCCGATTCACACTTTTGACATTACATTATAATCAGACTCGATATTTTATATTCCCAAAAGGTAAACAGTTTTGATCTTTTGAATTGAAAGTTTTTTGATATCTGTTGTTTTGTAACTACAATTATGTAAATAACAGTTTTACTTTATGTAAAATATGTTTTATTACAATCATATTATATTACTAATTGCATTATAAAGAGATTTTTACCACTAGACAAACTAATGTTGATAATACTCAAATGCTTAGATTATGTAAGACTTAGTTTTTATGCGCTCGGCTAAGTAATTTACGTATTTTTTTTTTGTTTTTCTCATTGGCGTCACACGTCTTGTGTATTTTGTCAATTTCCAGTTATATTATAAGTTCTAGTCACAATAAATCACTTTAACATAGTCCTCAGTCAGTCGCCGTCCATAAAAGTCATGTTTTACTACAATGGTGGTCATGTACTAAAACTCTTCACGGACTTTTTGAGACAACTTGAAAAGTTGTAGTTATGTGTATCGTGCATAATTCATTTCATTTCACTTCACTGGTGCACATGGATTTGATCTTTATTGGATAAAATACCACCGATAATACGCAATAAAACTCAAAATACACGAATTTATGAAAATAATAATTAAAACGCAACGTCACTCTGCAAATTGTTTTGACATAATATGAGGTTCAATTCAAGTTGATTCAGAAGGTTTAGACTACACTACAGGCAAGGAGTCCCGCGTGCCTATATAGAGACGAAAGCAAAGACAATACTCGTGCCAAGTGAATTGTGAAAATCGCATAACCGAGTGCGATCGACACCACAGCAAAATCCTGGGATATTCACAATACATAAT
Organism: Polyploca ridens; assembly: GCA_951394255.1. Taxonomy (NCBI): domain Eukaryota; kingdom Metazoa; phylum Arthropoda; class Insecta; order Lepidoptera; family Drepanidae; genus Polyploca; species Polyploca ridens. The sequence goes on along the minus strand of OX596269.1, from coordinate 4,502,378 downwards.
ATGTCATTTGTCAAAAAAGTTTTTTTTTTTTTTTATAAAATTTTTTGTCAATGCTCTATACTACAAAAGCCAAACGCAAAATGTTTCGCGTGCATAATACGGGATTTTGTGTGGGTTTTCTCTGCAGCACTCACGTGAATTATCCTTAATTTAATTTTCTATACAATACAAACTTTCCGCAAACAGTTCTTTACGCTGACAGACAGTGTTTTTTTTTTTTTTTTTACTGTTTATAGGCCTGTGTTTGACCGCAATCTCACCATGGTAAGTGATGATGTGGCCGAAGGTGGTAAGCACATAAAGCCTAGTTCTTGTTTAGGTCTACTGTACTACAGTCCATAACCACATCAGTAACAGTCAATGGCCTGCATTGCATATAGGAAATTAAGCAGTGCTTAAAATAATACATAATTATATAGTATAATTTAATCTTATGAGGTAGGCACTGCCTAATTGCCGATATGCAATGCACACCACTGGTAACAGTAATCTTTATACCGTCTATACTGCTAATCAGTATCACTTAAACTATAAAAGCGATTATAGCGGTTCCTTTGAGGAAAGTCTATGAAATAACTAATTGAAATATACCCAACAGACGCCACTAAACTGCGCAATATATTTTATCTCATAATAAATAAAACAAAGAAAATTGACACAAGATAACAAAGTTAGTTTTTTCCTTAATTTACGTTAGATTGGTTTTAAGTCACGATTATATAATATACCACAGATAATGTTGGCGCATTGTTAAAATAACAGATTGTTAATTCTCTTAAATATTTTACAAACAAGGTAGATATGTAAACATTGTAAATAAAAATATGGTTGTAATAAGTGAAGGTCATTTCGGTGATTACCTTGTATGTGAGGTTATAGAAAAATATACCTACGTAGTAAGCTATTTAGTATTATTATACAGTAGTGTAAATATTTTGTACTTAGTGCTTTTTAATTACCATATAAGAGCGGTATCTGACTGCATTTTGGTTTTTTGAGGCGGTTTAAATAGTACAAAATAATGACGTTGGAACTCTTACACTGTTTTGAAGTCAAATGGGACCACTATGAAGCTATACTGAACCCTATATTTAATAAAATCGGTTCATATAACAAAGAATTCGGATAGAAGAGTCGGATACTGAGACGAAGGTCCCGGGTTCGAATCCTACAATGAGCTTGAGCTTTCGGTGAAGGAAAACATCGTGAGGAAACCATAGCACGGTGGTAGGGTACTTTGTAGTACCCGCCTGGATGGCTACCACCCTCAAGTTGAAAATCTGTCGCCAAGCACCTTTCGGTGTGTTCCGATAGCTGCACTTGAGAGCTAGTTCCTTCTAGGCTTTGTGTGCTTACCACCTTCGGCCGCATCATCACTTACCAAGGTGAGATTGCGGTCAAAACACAGGCCTATAAATAGTAAAAAAAATAAAATAAAAAAAATATGCCCGAAAATATAAAAAAATACATATAATATGCATACTTACAGACAAAATGAGAATTTCATCCTTTTTTGGGGTCTGAATGGGAGACAAAATAAACAGCTTCTGACTCTCGGCTTTGTCTGCTTACCTACATCAGCACTTACCATGTTCAGATTTAAGCATAAAGCTATTCAAAGAACCTGAAAAAGCCAATGGAAACATGTAAAATGGCGTAGATAAATGTTACGAGCGAGCTTAGCATTTGCCTTGAAATAATATCACATGATAATCAACAAAAACTCACAAAAATGGGTAAAAATAACCCGTTATCTAGCCTTAAGTGTTATGTTTATCGCTGTATAACCTTAAATAGCTTTTGCATCTGCGTCGAGGGATTGATTGGAAATAATAAATTTATGGGAGCTTACATTTGGATGTTCACTAGTTTTTGCGTAATGCACGAACAAACAGACAGACAAATAAATCTGTAATTTGGAGTCCGGGTTACCTTATCATCGTACACTTCTGTTAAGAGTGCGTACAAAGCCAGAAAACTATGGCAATGTCAGATGAAACAAACTTATGTCTAATCTTCGCGTGGCATGAGACGGATAGCGCGGAACAAAAATGAAATTAGCGCTTCTTATCTAAATAACTCGTAAAGTATAGAATATTTTAAAAAATCATTAGTAGCAGCTCTAGTTGATATGTTAGTGATATTATTTATCGAATTTTTGTCTTAATTAGATACACCATGAACGAATAAAAACGAAAATTCATTATTATTAGAGATACGAGTATCTTTGTGATTTTTTTCCATCGAGGAATTTTCATTCCATTATGTTTTTGTTCAGATAGAACCCTCGCGTATATAATGAAAATCCACATATAAAAATATTTTTTCATTATATACTATTTACTTGGGTAAATTTCAATTCTAAGATTGTTATTTTGCTTTATACGCACTCTTAAAGTTTCATAAAAGTAGAGATATAATCGGTAAATTAAAATCCTGAAGAAAATTCAATCCACTGGCATAGCATCAAAATGTCTATACTTATACTAGCAGTGCCCCGCGGCTTCACTCGCGTTCTTGCTACGGATAAAATATAGCCTATATCACTCTCCGGGTCACTAACTAGCTGTTGTATGCAAAACATCCTGTTGTTGCCGTCTGTTGCTGAGTGAAAGAAGGATAAATTTAAACACAGTGTCGCATTTATAATATTAGGGTTTATAAAGGTGAAGAGTTGCTTTGTTTGAACGTGCAAATCTCATGAACTGTAAATGTCCGCATAAAAGATTTTTGCGTAGATTTTTTTTTATTTTCTATGAGGAATGTTATGGGCTAAATAAAAAAATAATAACAGGGAAATGAAACAGTAGCCAGTCATGAAGATTGAATGAATAACGACGTATTTCCACTGGTGTCTAGATCCGACACTGTAGTTAGATAAATTGCAGATTTTCCTTAACTGACTTACAAGGTTTTTCGCTAACCGCATAAGGTAGGTAGAAAATTGGCTTAGGAAAATTCTACAACATAGATTTTAATGTAGGATTTTAACTGGTGTAGTATTTATCTATTTATATCATAAAGCTGAGGAGTATTTTGTTTAAACGCACTAATTTCCGGAACTACCAGCCGGTATCTACTACTATACTCTATTTCACATAGGATGAGTCGTCAAGGTCAAGGGTTTTTCACCAATATCTATTGAAATTCCATTTGATTACTCTGAAATAGTACTCACAATATTTCATGAAACCTCGCTCTATCATAGTATTCGTCTATTATATCGATATGAAGCGCTCGTGGTGTAGCATGATTAGCCGTTCTTAATCGATCGGCAAAGTTAAGCTACGTCTGTCGTGGTCGGTACCTGGATGGGTGACCGCTTAGTGGTATTTCAAATCGAGCGTTTCCGTGCTTCGGAAGGCACGTAAAGCCGTTGGTCCCGGTTATCACTGAATTGTGATAGTCGTTAAGCTAGTCGGATGCCTCCTAGGCGGCTTGAAAAATTCCAACAGTAGGTTGACCACTAGCCTACCTCCACCGATCCGCAGTGGGCACGCGTGGTGGAGTATTGCCCATTCCCTTTCACCTTCATTTGTGAAAGGAGGCCTGTGCTCAGCAGTGGGACATTATAGGCTGACGATGATGATATCGATATGAACAGTAACCATTGAGAAATCTAATAAAATAACATGTGTCACCGAAGTCATGCTATTTGAAATCTACTATAGTAGGTACTATCCCGGAAACGCGGGTAACATCTAGTTCTAGGTATTTGTTGTCTTATTTACTTACTACAGAACTTTTTTATTGGAGAAATTATCTCTTAGGACTTTTATTTAGCAAATGTCTCTTTATTGTGCTTTAAATTTTCTTCAGTCTGGGTTCCTGTATATCCCTTTCCGCGCCACTTTTTAGGGTTCCGTAAATTCAAATTCAAAAAGCATTTATTTAATTTAGGCCCTGATAAGGCACTTATGAACGTTAACAAATCTACACCGGTTCCAAATACAACTTGAACTGAGAAGACTCCGGCAAGAAACTCGGCAAGTCTTTTTTTTTTTTTGAATATGTACTTAAAAGTATTACAATTACAAAATATGTATAACAATTGCCTGCGATGCGAACAATTCATTCAAATGCATTCTTGTCATCTACAAAATCAGAAACTTTATAGTACCCTTTCGTGCATAACTTCTGTTTTACTATCTTTTTGAATCTCTTGGATTTCTTAGGGTACTTTATTATAGAAATGTATACATTGCCCCTTGAAAGAGTTAAGGACTTTGCTGAGCCGAGTTAAAGGTACAGCAAGTTTGTGCTTATTTCTAGTGTTCAAACTATGAGTGTCGCTATTCTTAGGAAAGTTATTTAAGTTTTTCCTCACATGAATAAGATTTTCATATATGTACTGTGACGACACACCGTAGTTAAAAAAAACCCCATATGAGTAAACAGTAATTGCATGTCCGTGACTTGGCTATTTTACTCTTCTATGTATCTATATATAAAACAAGAAACTGACACATGCACACACAGCTCAAACCGTATTATTACGATCAAAGGTCAAACTAAATAGAATAATTTATATTAGTCATCTGAATCTACCAAAGTCCAATATCTCAATAATCTTTGAGCTTTGACTGTACTTGATATAAATTACTTTTCATCATGAACTTCACTGGCTTCTGATAAGGAACGGTATTAAGAGAACATATCTTATTTTATAACTTTACTATATCTTATCTTCAGCAGCTATCTTCTTCAGGCAGATGGCGCTGCAGTCGATGTAGGGTAGGGTAGTACCTCAGGGTAGGGTAGCACCACGCGAACGAATTAGCGCCGGGTAGCTAGTATATTATATATATTTTGACAAAAAAAATGAGAACTTTTACTATGTGACCAAATATGAAAGCGCAAAAATAAATATTCCATACTCAATCATCCATTTTCATTATACTCAACCAAAAAGTACTTCTGTAGGTACGGATCAAATTATTCTTCCAAAATTTTACAGTGCCCGTTAAATAACTTTATAATTAATCGGTCAATTACCTGAACCTTTTGACTACGTATTGCTTTGACAATTGTTTGGAACGGTGTAATGTTATTCAATATCGATTGGATACGTAGGTATGTGTGAATGGTGAAATAAATAGTCGTAAAGAAATTTACATATTATTTGGGTCCTTTTGCATATTGTGGTGCTATCCACCACACAGGTACGAGGAATGTATGTAATGTAATGTTTTTGCCTGTGCATTCTACAGGATCGCTTCATTTCATTGCTTGGTCATAGCTCTAATGCACATATACGCATCTCTCGAAAGCCACCTATATGCATCATCATCAGCCTATAACGTCCCACTGCTAAGCACAGGTCTCCTTTCACAAATGAGGGTGAAAGGGAATGAGCAATACTCCACCACGCGTGCCCACTGCGGATCGGAGGAGGTAGGCTAGTGGTCAACCTACTGTTGGAATTTTTCAAGCCGCCTAGGAGTCATCCAACTAGCTTAACGACTATCACAATTAAGTGATAACCGGGACCAACGGCTTTTCGTGCCTTCCGAAGCACGGAAACGCTCGATTTGAAATATAGAAGCCATTAGGCGGTCAGGTCACCCATCCAGATCCGACCACGACGGTGGTAGCTTAACTTAACCACGAGCGCTTCAACAATCTTTATGCATAATTTATCGAAAATCAAAACACTGCAATCGTAACATCTTGCAGTGTAAAAAAAACTCACTTTTAGGTTTGGCAAAACCTGTTTTTAGCGTTTTTTGGAACATCAAAACATTGCATTGCGGATAAAGCTGCGAAATCTTTTGTACCGGTTTGTAAGATCGCACTGTTGTATGGTCCCGCAACACGGGAACCGCCTTTGTTAAATACTTATATATTATAAACGGAACACTTCTCTGTCTGTCCATTAGTACTTTTTGATTTGTTATGTACAGTTCAAAATCAAAACTCAATTAATCAGTCTAAGCCCTGATGCCATATCAGAACTGACTCTACTACCGGTTCAAAATACACTTAGTTACCTAGGATCATAGATATCGAATATTAATAGAGTGATAGCGTTAACAACATTACCTTGTGAGAATCGGGAGCAGTTCATTCATAGATATATCGTACACCAATGATTTACTGTCGATATGAGTTCCTTGTCATTTGATCACGGTAAAAGGATCGATTAAAAACGAGAATTTGGCATTCATTTTATGTATTTAGACGTAGTGTTCAAAGTAAGAACGTGTACAACGAGTAGGCCACTCGTTGTACAACAATTAGCGAATAGAATAGCACACAATTTACGTCTCGTCGGATTTGCTGCAAATTCTATTGGTTAATATTTGACAACGATTATCGGAATATCGTGTATCGTTTTACGTAGGTAGCGTTGTTCATACCCGCGTGTCACGGTTTATAACAATCGCTCTATAAATATTCTGTCTCTATGCCTAAGATATTCTTAGAATAAGGTTTAAGGCGGCCCTCTGTGGCCGGCGCAACTTCAACGCAAGCATAGTCTAAAAGCTTGTTATTTCATCCAACGTTATGTTTGACTGCGAGAGAAGAGAGACAGCATCAGAGCCGTCGGTTATCAGTCGGTAAATTCCGCTGATCACTCGCGGCCGCTTCGCTAGGTCGTCATTCATGATTTCGCATATCATAAAACTTGTTCCACGAGTATACTTCTTGTGAAAAAATCTTACAAGTTTGTGAAAGAAAAGTTAGTTATTTAGAATCTCCAATACATTTGCAAGCCTGGTATCTAAATGTTTTCTTTACTTTTACAATTTATAGGTACATTAGATATGGCCAAAGTTCAGGCAAAAACGCTGTTTTTCGGAGGCTTTGACTGAATTTGGTTCACACTTTTTTAAATTTCGCCTAGATGCGGCTAGATATAGTGCACAAGATACTAATTCGTTCAAAACACCTAACGAAAAATGTTTAACAACGCCATAATAAGTACAGAGGTTTTGTATGAAAAGTATGACGAATTGAGTGCTCTTAAGATAAAACTAAGCACTAATTGTAATGTATCATTCATCTGTGACTCTGTGTTATAGCTCTGATTATGATATTACCATAATCTATGAGTAAATATCTTAAAACTCTTAACCACCCTTCATTAAATTCTACACACGTTGTCAACTAAGATATCACATTAATTATCCTATAATTATTATTTATAATTGGATTATATATTACCTACTAATGCGTATAGCGGATCTACGATAGGTAATTCATGTTCCTTATCACGCCGACATAATTAACTTTATCGTATTTAAGTGGAAAATTACAATGGGATATCTTTTTTAATGATATTTTGATGGACATTACATCTATTTTCAAAGTAACCCGACTAAAATGTATTTTTTTTTACAACCTAAGATTATTTTAAGAGGATATGCTGGTGGCGTTTGTTCCATACAAACGTAATCCCCAGTTTCCTCTTTGGATAATGACACTAGAGCAATGATTATTTTACCATACAATCTGTAGGTGCCACTTATGTCCCTCGGTTTTGTTTTTCTCCATAAATTAATTATTATAAAAACTAAAAATCTTCTAAAATCACAAAAACTTACCATTTTTAACTGCCCTTATCAGACGTCCAGAAAACAAATTTGACGAATATAAAAAATAAAAGTAAAACCGACCGACATAGCCAAAGCCCTTCTTGTTACTATTCTTGAAAAAAAAAAAAAAACGATCCAGTATTGGAGGAGGAAACTGGGGATTACAAAATAGCGATTTCGTCTATTTTAAATAGGTATAATCGATCCAAGCTGTAGTTGTCTCTATCGCCCTCGGGCGGGATAGCTCGGGCACAGCGCGATAGCAATAGATATGTTAAAAACCTATTTTTCAAATTTCTTGCAGCCATCCTATCCTCTTAATATCCAATAATCGCAAATTTTTCTTGTATATACTACTAATATACCTATGCCGGGTATATTTTAATACACTCGGCATAGGTATATTACTATAAAAAGATAAATATACTACTTACCTACTATTATCCAAAATATTATTTTTTATTTTCTTAGACCATTGTTTTATTCTGCGTATATCTTAACGAGGTGGAGGTGGAGCAGATCTCGCAGGGACCTCACTATGTTTAGTTTTGTTTAGCCATAAAAGTTAGCTCTTAGCATTCTGACAAGCAATTAGAGATACATTTTGATAACTTCTAGCAACTTGTGACCAAGATTGTTATGCATAATTTTATTCGTATTGTGACATAGACAGAAAATTGAAAAAAAAATTGAAAAAAATTAATATTTACGTAAATACACATATTTAATGCCATTTTTATTTTCTTCAGAATTCAGCTCATTGTTCCTTTCAACGTCTTATTATCAGAAGGTCATAGGTTCATATACAGTCTTTCTACGCTTACCCATAGTTACATCTGAGATAATATAGATCTATTAACTATTGCCATCTTTGTCATGTTATACGCCAATGATTGAGTGAGACGTGTATTTTTTTATCAGAGATTAACACTAGTCAGGCTTCTGGGATCCCATCAAAGTACATGTGGACTGAAAAGAACTGATAAGATTAATATAATTTACGTATAGGCCGTCTCACAGGTTGCCGATAAGTCCATGATAGCACAGCATAATTAATAATGTTAGCTTATTTGATAGATATCTGTTAATGCAGTTTCAGTATGAAGAGAACCTATAAAAGATATCTACCGGATAAGCAAACCAAAAAAATATAGGGAACTTGTGAGACAGCGCCATGACTACTAAAGTCATTCACAGATTCAAATATTTATTTCATTTCGCAGAAAAATTTTCAAAAATATACGAGAGGTAGCAAAAACTTAATTATAAGTAGGTACACTAAGCGAATCTGTATCGTGGCTTTATGGGACCTCCAAAATTCATGAATCTCTTTTGTTTCAGGTGTCGAGATGCCGGTAAAAGAAGGCGCCAAGAAGTCGCTGGTTGGTGCCATTGACGATGGCACAAAGACTGTCAGATTTGTGGTAAGAATCGTTATAAATTCTAGATCAGTAAATATATAAATTATAGTACATTAAATATATAAATTCTAGATCAGTAAATATATAAATTCAAGATCAGTAAATATATAAATTCTTGATCAGTAAATATATAAATTCTAGATTAGTAAATATAATATAGATAAAAACAATCGTACAGTGTTGATTACCACTGTAAGATTGTTAAAGAAAGGTAGAGCATTGTATTTTATCGCTCAAAGAGCAGCTCGACTGGGGAAGTAAACCTTACAGAATACCGCAGCCAAATAACAATGTTGTGTTCCTGCGCGTGAGTATGGTTACTCATTGAGTCGTGGGCTCGGGATGATAACGCGTGCGTGAGTGATGCCCCGAGTGTTGCAAGCGTCCATAGGGCTACGGTAACCGCTTACGCAGAGCCATACACTTGATTGCCGACTAAGCCGTTAAAAAAACCATGCTGAGCGGTTCCTTTCATCCTTATTTAAGAGTGCGTATAAAGCAAAATAACAATCTTAGAATTGAAATTTACCCAAGTAAATAGTATTTAAATGAAAAAATATTTTTATATGGGTATTTTCATTATATACGCGAGGGTTCTGTCTGAGCAAAAACATAATGGAATGAAATTTCCTCGATAGAAAAAAATCACAAAGCTACCTCTAATAATAATGAATTTTATTCGTTCATGGTGTATCTAATTAAGACAAAAATTCGATAAATAATATCACTAACATATGACCAAGGGCTGCTACTAACGATTTTTTAAAATATAATATACTTTACGAGTTATTTAGATAAGAAGCGCTTCGTTCATTTTTGTTCCGCGAATCACGCTATCTCCATCTCATCTCCACGCGAAGATTAGACATAAGTTTGTTTCATCTGACATTGTCATATTTTTCTGGCTTGGTACGCACTCTTAAAGGTGATCTTGGTGTAGCTTCCACGACTCAATTCTATCTTATTGCCTGAGAGCCAAAGTGATTAGAATTAAAGTTCCGGGCTTCCACAATGTTTGGTTCATCCGTGTTGCCAATTTATTAGGACATACCTAACACTTTCTGGATTCTTCGCGCTTATTGTTTTTATGCTGCCAATTTTATTTGCATTAATAATCAAGATAAGTATAAGACGGAAAATTTAAAGAAAGCAACAAAGTCTTATGTGATAATATAAGACTTTGTTTCCAAGCTGACTCAAATAAAATAGACACATTCCAGATTCGATCAAGTTTTAAAATAACAAGTGATTTGTCTGCATTCTTCAATAATCTTATCAAGCACAAGGTTTGACAGTGGATCAAAATATTTAACTTATCATTAATTGATCAGCTACGTTTGCTTTCGTACATTCACAATCAGAGGTTTATTTAACTGATAAATCAATTACTGATGCATATAATTTTGTCTCAATAATTTTCTATTTGTTGTATATTTGAACAGTGGAAGAATAAACTCTATTTATTGTATTAATGTTGTTTTATTTATAAAGAAACAATTAAATGAATTAAACACAATTAATTAGTATAGTGAGTGACCGATCGTAGTATGATGCAAATCAATATGGCGCTCAACGCACTAGGGTTGTACCCCTGTATCTAGGGACGTAACACTCCCCCACGTTGTATTTTTAAAGTAGTATTATCTTCATAGGTTGAGTCGGTTAGGACGTCTCTTGATCCTGGAACTGCGACGAACAGGTTCCTCTGTATGCGGTCTCTGTAAGTCTGTCGGCATAGGTACTGTTGGTTGCTGTTCTACTCGACTTTCATCTTGTGCTGTATTCGTTGTAGGCTCTTCTATAGGTTCTGGTATGCTGTGCACATTCTCTGAATTTGTATGACAGTCAGTCAATGTAGGTGTTTTTGTTGGAGATACTTGCGGAGCAATTGGATTTGGTAAAGGTAAGTCTCTGTAGAATATTTTATCATTTTTCTCCATACATGAGGTTTTCCTTATCTGATCAATATGTCTTTCATGTACTATTCCATCAACATCTATCTCATAATGTAGTTTACCTTTTCTATTTATTATTGTTCCGAATTTCCATTTGTTTGTATTGTAGAATCTTATCTGTACTCTCTCTCCCACCTTGAAATATTTAATCTCTATTTCTTGTGCATGTTTCTTAGTCTCCATCTCTGTAGTTATATCTCTTTTTACTAAATCAATTCTAGTTCTGTATAATCTTTTGAACATCATTTCAGCAGGGCTCAATCCTGTAGTATTGTTTGGTGTTTTCCTGTACATCATTAAAAATGTTGATAGCTTTTCCTGCAATGTTCCTTTTTCATGTAACATTGCTTTTAGTTTATTTTTAAAAGTTTGTACATATCTTTCAGCTTGTCCATTGGTTGCTGGATGGTATGGAGCTGTAAACTTTGATTGTATTCCATATTCCTTGAAAAATCTTAATGTTTCTTCTGATCTAAACTGTCTTCCATTGTCTGATACAACTGTAATTGGTAATCCAAATGTAGTAAATAAGTTTTTCAATATGTTTATAGTTGCTGTAGCTGTAATAGAAGTAGTAGGTATTACTTCTAACCATTTAGTATATGCATCCACAACAATGAGAAAATAGTTATTTAAAAATGGTCCGGCATAATCAATATGAATTCTATTCCATGGTTCTTTTGGGTACTCCCAATAGTGTACAGGTACTTTAGTTGGGTTTTTCTGTAGTAAGCAGCATGTTTTGCATTCTTTAACCATCCTTTCAATGTCTAAATCAATATTCTTCCACCACACATAACTGCGTGCTAAAGCTTTCATTTTCACAATGCCTGTATGAGCAGTATGTAATTCTTGTAGGATTTTATTTTGTAACTGTTTTGGTATGACTATTCTTACTCCATAGAAAATACAGTTATTCTGTAATGAAAATTCATGTAATCTTTTTGTAGTTTCTGTACCTGACTGTATTTCATGATAAAGTTTTTGTAATTCCAAATCTTTAGCTGTAGCTTCTTTAATTTGTTTCAGTGTAACTGGCATGACTGCAATCTGATTTAAGTAGAACACATCATCATCTGTAAGGTTGTCTTTATTTTCTGTATTAAGTTGTATTCTTGAAAAGTAATCTGCATTAGCATGTTCTGTAGTTTTCCTTAGCTTTATGTCATAATTAAATCCAGCTAAGAAGTTAGCATAGTGTACTAGTCTTATAGCTGTAGTTGTAGGTATTGCTTTTTCAGGATGTAGTATTCTAGCAAGCGGTTGATTGTCAATAATTAATGTAATCTTGCGTCCATAGCAATATTGAAAAAACTTTTTAAGTCCCCATATTAAAGCTGCTGCTTCCTTGTCTAGCTGACTGTATCCTTTTTCAGCTTTAGTTAGCGATTTAGATGCAAATGCTATAGGCCTTTCTGTTTTGTCAGGCATGATGTGAGATAATACTGCTCCAAATCCTGTAGGTGATGCATCTGTTGCCAGTGTAACAGGTAAGTTGACATGGAATGGTGTAAGTACTTTTTCACTACAGATTTCTTTTTTCAGTTCATGAAATGAATTTTCACACTCTTTCGTCCATATGAATTTTGTATTTTTCTGTAAAAGCTTGTATAGTGGGTTTAGCTTTGATGCAAGATTGGGAATAAACTGTTGGTAATAATTTATCATTCCCAGGAATGTACGTAGTGAGGATACATCCGTTGGACGTTTACTATTCCTGATATCATTTACTTTTTCTTGAGTCGGGTGCAACCCATTCTCGTTAATTGTATGTCCAAGGTATGTGACTGACTTTTGGAAAAATTGGCACTTCTTCTTATTTAGGTGTAGTCCACATTCTCTCAGCTTTTCAAATACTACCCTTAGTCTGTTTAGTAACTCTGTATATGTACTACCTTGGAGGGCTATGTCATCGAAGAAACATGCTGTTCCAGGTAGTCCTTGTAGTGTCTGATCCATGTATCTTTGCCATTGGTTTGGTGCTATCTTGACTCCAAACATTAAGCGGTTAACTTTGTAAGTTCCTTTGCATGTACTGATGGCTTGCATTTCAGCTGTAGCAGCATTTACTTTCATATGTAAATATGCCTGATTTATGTCAAGTGTACAGAAATGTTTTCCTCCACTTAGCTTCGAGAAAATCTCTTCAACTCTTGGTATTGGATAATTATCATTGTGTAAGTTTTTATTAAGTGTGGCTCTGTAGTCCGCACACAAGCGTATATTTCCATTTTGTTTAACAACTGGAACAATGGGTGTACCCCATTGTGAATATGTGACTTTTTCTATGATTCCCGCTTCTTCTAGTCTATCAATTTCTTTTTCTACCTTCTCTCTTAATGCGAATGGTACTGGTCTTGGTTTCAGGAATGTAGGTGTAACATTTTCTTTTAGACTGAATGCAGCTTCGTAATCTTTTATTGTACCAATTTGTTCAGAAAATAATTCATTGTATTCTTCAACTAATTTATGTAAAAGTATTTTAAAATTTTCCTCTGTAATATCATTTTCTTCTGTATCTATCTTATGTACTTCAAATTGAATGTTAAGTTTCCTTATCCACTCTCTCCCTACAACAGGATCTACTTGTTTATTTATGACAAACAGTCTTCCATTTATTTCTTTATTCTTGTATTTAATTTCAATGTTGCAGGTTCCAATTGGCTGTATAATTTCACCAGTGTAAGTTCTCAATTTAATTTTTGTATTATGTAATTTCAGGTTATGAAAGTTTTGTCTGTAAAATTCTTCAGAACATGTTGTTACTGCAGCTCCTGTATCTAGTTCAAATGTATGTATCTTTCCTTGTAATTGTAATTTAATATTAAATTTATCATTGTGATTATCTGTCACATGTAGTGGTATTTTATGAATTTCATATATTTCTTCACTTGTTCATTTCTTCCTGCCTTTTCTAAAGATAACTGCTTTTGATCTTTGAAGCAAACTGATTGTATGTGTCCTTTAGTTTGACATTTCTTGCAGAATAATTTGTATTTAAGTCGGCATTTATTTGCTTTATGATTATTCTTGCCGCATCTGTAGCAATTTATTTCTTTATTTTCTTGCTTGTTATTTTTGTAATTATTATTTTTGTATTTATCTTTATTGTATTTATCTTTTTTGTTTGTATTTGTATTGTATGTACTGCTTTTAGTTGTAATTTTATTTATTTTAGGTTGGTAATCATTTCCCATTTGTTTACTTTCAGATTTTGAAGTTTCAATCGCCATTGCAATTTTTATTATCTCTTCTACTTTAGTATTTGGTGATTCTTGCAGTAATCTTTCTTTAGTTTCTGAGCAACGTAGGCCACGAATGAACTGTACACGGAGATGTGTCTGGAATGTAGAATGTTTGCAATTGTCACATATAAAGTTGCATTTTCCACCTATTTCTTTAAGTCCTGCCATGTAATTTGCCAACGATTCGTGTTCATTTTGAACTCTTAAGCAGAATTTATGTTGTTGGGCAACTTCCCCTGGTTCTGGGTCAATATGATTTTTGAGTATTTGTACCAACTCTTCATATGTTTTTGTTTCAGGTGTAGATGGAGCTGTAATATTCTTTATTATTTGATAATACTTTGGACCGATGCAATGTAGGAATATTTGTATCTTGCTAGTAGGGTTTGTAACTCCCTTCAAACTCACATAGTTGTCCAGTCGTTGAACATAACTTCCAAATGATTCATTTATTTCATCGTATGGTTGCAAATGCAATCCACTTATGATATTTGGCGTTTCCTTTTCCTTTGTAGTGCTTGTATTTAAAGCCTGTTGTATGCTGTCTTGTTGCTGCTGTAAACCGCGGAGTGCCTCTACCAACTCCGTCATAACTTGTGTTAAGTGCTTTTCCATACTTTATTTTGTAATTGTAAACGTAATTTGTGTAAGGAATAAGGAGTTTTGTGATGCGGGCTATCATCACAGGTGTAGGAGGCCCCTGGAGCAAGGATTTTTAGGTCACAGGGAACACTTGTATTGATTTTTTTATAGCGTCACTGCCACCATTTTTTTTTCCGCACAAATGTAAAACGTAAATTAACTTCACTGCACTTGAAATATCCGATCTTCGTCGCCAATCTGTTGTATATTTGAACAGTGGAAGAATAAACTCTATTTATTGTATTAATGTTGTTTTATTTATAAAGAAACAATTAAATGAATTAAACACAATTAATTAGTATAGTGAGTGACCGATCGTAGTATGATGCAAATCAATATGGCGCTCAACGCACTAGGGTTGTACCCCTGTATCTAGGGACGTAACACTATTTATTATAATAATAAAAATCCGGGATATGGTTGGTAGACAAAGAGGTTTTCTTGTCTGAACCCACCACCATACGCGATAGCTTTTCCCTGCAATTTCACCCGCATTCCCGGGATGAAAAGTAGCCTTTCGCACTCAGGATCATTTTAGCTTCCTATTAGTGAAATAATTTTCAGTATTGGAACAGTCGTTCCGGAGACTGCTACATCCAAGCTTTATCTCTTTATATTAGGCACTTGTCCGACCGCCGACGATGAACGAGTAACGAGTAAAACTAGTAACTAGAAACGAGTTGGCGACCAGCGGGAAGCGAGTGTGTAGTTCCGATAGTTTTGTCGCTGGGCTGTAAGCGAGTGTGCGAGTGCGACGGGCGATTACTCGCGCCACTCGCTCGCGGCGGCAGAAAATAACTGCTAGTTGGTCTCTCGGCGTGAATTCTGACCGCCAAGCGAGCATCGCTGAGCGAGAATTATCATTGATAGCTCTTGTCGCTCGGTGATAAACTAGTGGAACGAGTCCCCGCCGGCAGTGTGAATAGTCAGCGATCAACTATTAATATATCTATATCTTTTGTTTACACGGAATGTTATATCTCAGAGTATATAAATACTACGTACAACAGAGAGACAGCGCCCATACTTCAAAAGTTACCACCATAACTCGCGCAAGTACAGCGCCAGTGGCGAGATTGGGGTACTAATTCTTATTCTGGGTTTGTAAGTGACTACAGCAATGTTTGTTTTTCAGTAAATGACAACAGATGACACTGTTGAAAGAATTTAATTTTAAAGAACAATGAGCACATTTGTATTTTTTTTTGTTTTTGTGTAAGAGAGGTAGAGCGTAGCATTTACTATATACTTTTGTTCACAAAAGATAAGAATTCCATACATTAAGTCCTAAACTAATCCAAAGAATTATTATTATGTTATTCAATTCTAAAAATACTGATTTTAAGTTGCATCTTACCCCACGGTTAATTGAGACAATTCCCAAAATACTCTAGCTATTGTTCATCAACAATGAAGAATTTTCACTAATTCTGAATGTTAGCTCATCGTATTTTCTGTAGAAAATAAAAAATATATGTGAAAGAATTATTTCAATACGACAATTACATTCCGAGATATAGAATTTTTAAATGAGCGCGAGACGCGCGATTCAACCGCTTGGTACTCGATGCGTGTGACGTCATGTTCCAACGCTCGCTCAGTCCGTCGCGCTCTTTTTCTCTTGAAAAATCTCATTCCTTGGGTTTATTAATTTGAAACTTAGCACTATTACTTATCGTTCAGCAAGTCCAATAAAAGTTGTTTCTTCCATTGGACCCACTGAAAAATAATACTCGTCATCCAAAATAAATTTATCCGCTTTCTTTTCAGTTTCTTTTATTTATATCCATTCAACAAATGACTACGGAAAACAGACCTAATGCATTGCGTTACGGCTATAGAAGAAATTAAATAAAAGGCATTGGCGTGAAATCTTTAGAATAAGTGCAAATTGAGTTGGTGACCGTAATTTATTTTACAATAGTGAACATGTCATCATATAGTGAGAAGGAACATAATGTACAGATGGAAGAGAAAGACAAAAAAAATATTGTATTGGTTGATTTTATTTTCTCGCAATCGTAGTGGAAAATAGAATGTTACACACGGCGCTAAAATCCCATTATTACTCTGTTTCTATTTACTCCTCTCTAAAGCTCGGAAGTAGAACTACCTCGTGTATGATGGGTAATTTTAGCTCCTTAAATAACAATCTACTATTCTATCACATCCTGATTGACTCTGTATGCCATAATAAACCTAATTTTCGTAATAAATTAATATGCCATCTCGAAATCTCCACCTGTTATAGGCATAATTATTAATTAGAATTGAGTCGTCAATGTAGTTGCTGGGAGTCCTTGTCGTCAATGTAGTTGCTGGGTAAGCTCCCTAACTAGCAAACAGTCGAATAATGAATGAGTTATTCGGCTACAGATGGAATAAATGTTGAGTAGTTGCTACGTAGTACCCACAATGTAGTGTAAAAGCTTTTATTACGACTTTTTAGCATTTTTTGCTTTAAGTGCTTTAACCGTGTTGTGTAAACGTTTACTCGATATTCTTATAGTACATTTATTCAATAGTCGTATAGGAGCTACCATTTCTCGTTTATACCACACATGAGTGCAGTAATAGAGTTGTCGGTTCCCAAGTTTCATGTTTAAGAAGCTACTATATAGCTGCTACTCGACATTACTATATGAGAGCAAATTCGCCGAGTAAAAGCTGTCTATTTACTGAAAAGTATCTTAATATCTGTAATTGTAATCTAAGCTATTTTGTCGAATAAATTAAACCACTATAACTTTTTCCTTGCACGCGATACATACTTAAATATGCCCATACTAACAAATGTAATACATGGAGACCTTTCATATGACATAGATTTCATTTGATCTGATAAGGTTTACAACACAAAGTACGACACCGCCCATTATCCTTTAAAAAATTTCGTAAATTGACGCGCGACGCGTAGGCCATCTATGTAAGGTAAATTTATGTAAAATTACATAAATTGCAAATATTTAAGATACGAGTTTTACATATGAATTTAATAAATTATTAAACCTCAAATTATATTCCCTTGCAACAAAGCTTCATCAAAAGTGATTTAGTAGCGTTTTGACTAAGAATTAATTTTCAATCAGTCCAAACTATGTTTGTAGCGACATCTATACGTGTAAATTCTACACTAATTATAAAATGTATGTGATTGACCAGACATGGTTATATCTATTGTACGTTTCATGAACGAGAAAATAGCCAATAGTTACTCGTTTACTCGACGGCGGTGGGACAACTGCCTTAGTGTGTTGCTGAATTTCATGTCAAGTCTACTGTATTATTTTTGGGAAGTATTTTTTTGTTCAAACTATTTAATATGATGGTTTATTGTTTTATAATAATTTTCTCAACAACGTCATTCTACTCAATGCGACATTCCGTCATCAGACTATGGAATCGAAGGGTCATGCCCGTTACGCGTTAAGGCTGTCTTTATTTATAAAAAAAAGAACTTGATGGTTTTTTGCTAGATATCTCTATGACGTGTTTAACTGGTGTCTTGATATTAACACAATAGGTAATTTAAATAACCTTGGTACCCGTGAATAACTTAGTAACTGTTTTAGTTTTTGAAATGATTGCCAGCTCAGAAACTTCTTCAACAACTTTTGATTAGATCATTATACCTACTGTATTGAGCGGAGGATCCTTTCTAGAAAGAGAAAAGATGGATTTAATATAGTGACTTGACACATGACTTCTTCATCCCCTTAGAGTTAATCATCTGATGTTATAATGAAGAAGTTACGTGAGGAATGCTCTTAGGAATGCTTCTTAGAAATGCTGGTGGCGTTTGTTCCATACAAACGTAATCCTCAGTCTTCTCTCTGGATAATGATACTAGAGCAATGATTATTTTACCATGCAATCTGTAGTTACCACTGTAGTCCCTCGGTCGTGTTTTTCTCCATAAATTAATTATTATAAGAGTTAGGAGCCTTCTAAAATCACAAAAACTTACCATTATTAAGAAACTTACCCTTATCAGACGTCCAGCGAACAAATTTGATGCATATAAATAAACAAAGGAAAACAGACAGACATAGCCAAAGCCCTTCTTATTATGATTCTTGTTTTTTTTTTAATTGATCCAGTTTTGGAGGAGAAAACCGGGGGAAGGAAATAGTATTTTCTCTATCGCCCTCGGGCTCGGGCACAGCGCGACAGCGATAGATATGTTAAAAACCTATTTTTCAAATTTCTTGCAGCCATCCTTTCCTTTTAAGTCCGCTGGTCCTTCCTACTAAAGATTCATGTAGAGTGGCAAGTAAGATACTCCTGATTACAAGCGTCTATTTGCTGTGGTAACCGTTTACCATCTAGCGTAAGCTTCCATATTAAGTACCTTAGTATTATAAAAATTGTTACAGATATACGAAGCGGAGAAATCCGACGAGCTGGCGGCATATCAGATGGACAAAACAGAGATACAGCCTCAGGAGGGGTGGTACGAACAGGACCCATTGGAGATCATGCATCATATACGTATGTGCGCGGAGAATGCTATCGATCAGTTGACTGAATTAGGTAAGCTATTTTTTAGGTTCAATACTAAAACTACCAATACTAAAAGAGTTAATATGAAAGTGGATGGATATACGGGAAGAGGAAGACCGAAAAAGAGATGGATGGATTGTGTGAAAGATGATATGGGTAAGAAAGGAGTGGATGCTGCTATGACGGATAGAAGAGACGAATGGAAGAAGCGTACATATTGCACCGACCACAAATTATTGGAACAGGGCACGCAGATGATGAATACCCGAAGGCTGCCCAACTAGACCTTAATGCTAAGCCTACGCTGTCTCCGTCTGTTTGTCACAGCGCTGTATCTTTTGAACCGAAAAGCTAGCTGAAATTAATGGCCAAGTCAAATTCAAAGCGAGGTCCCATAACCTCAAATAAATGGTTTCTTAAATTATGGGGTCATAATGTTTTTAGGACCTAATTCCTTTTCAGGCGCTTCTAATTTGGATGTTTTACTTATAAAGAATGACTGAGGAAGGACGGGAGAGAAAACATTTTTAATTATATAATTCTTTATTTCAGGTTATTCCAAAGATGATTTGGTGACATTGGGCATTACAAATCAGAGGGAGACAACAATAGCGTGGGACAAATTTACTGGAGAGCCTCTGCATCACGCTATAGGTAATTAAACATCGAAAAACAAATACACTTGCACTGCAATAGTCTAGAATTGAATAGAGCCATCAAAATCATGGGTGGTGCCCTATCAAAAATGGTTTTAGATTTACTGCGGCACTAACCCCCCCTTCCCTAACAAAGAGAGGGATTAGATGTTTTGAAAATATTTTCCAAAATAAAAAACTGTTATGTATTAATTTGAAGAAGGCATTGAGAAGACTCCAGCAAGGAACTCAGGAGACCGTTTTTAATCCTTTTTTTCACCATTTTTTTTCCTTTCCAGTATGGAACGACATACGTACAGACAGCACGGTAGACGCGATCCTGGCTAAAGTGCCGGATCGCAACAAGAATTACCTGAAACATATATGCGGTTTGCCGATTAGTCCCTACTTCAGTGCTCTGAAGATGAGGTGGCTCAAAGATAACGTGAAGGCAGTGAGGAGAGCAAGTAGGGATAAGAGACTGCTGTTCGGTACTGTTGATACTTGGATAGTTTGGGTAAGTGAGAAAGAGGAGTGCTGTCTCTGTCTTACTTGATATTTACCCATCATCTTTATTGAACAGCTCCCAAAGAAGTGCAATGATGCTCATTCTGTGTGAAATCTATTCCGCCAATTACCCATCGCCGAGAATGCTCTCTGATTCGCTAAGACAAGTACACATGCGCTCTGATTGGCTAAGTCAAAGACACACTAAAGATTTAGATGCAGTGATTGGACCTTACTGTCCAAAATCAGTACAAAAGCACTGACTTGTTGCGGAATTAGATTGCTAAGTATATTACTACTCTAAAGGGAATTTTTTCTCGATGTTTGATGTTACCAAAACTCAAGTTTCAGTTTTTGTCATCTAGTATAAACATGTTTAAGATTGTATTTTATTTAAAAGTTAATTTATTGCCAATCAATGAAATGCTGGAATTTAATTCAGAAGAAGAAACAATTGAATTTGTTATTGGACATTAAAAAAGCAAGGCCCAACTAAGCCTAAGCTAAGAATGCATATGTCTACTTGCCGCAATATGTTTGTCCCTTTTTGGCACATATTTGAGACCAGAGGGAGGGGAAGAGAGGGTCATGTTTTTAATGTATTGTTTTCGCTTTTTTCATAAGCAAAAATATCATACAGAACTGTTGGAATTTCATCTTTAAAAACTAAAATTGTGTTGTAAAATACTATTTCGACATTTCAGAACCTCACAGGTGGTCCACGTGGAGGTTTGCACATCACTGATGTAACCAATGCATCTAGGACTTTGCTCATGAATCTGGATACGTTGAATTGGGACCCTATGCTCTGTAGGTAAGGTTAAGATTTACTTAGCAAAAATATAACGGCCAATACTTGGCTATATCGGCCATAGTTTCAGATCTACCTATTTTACCAAAAAGATTGATGAATATTTACTGATTTTTACATTAAAAATCTAAAATATAGCAGATCGTCCAAAAATATTTTTTACAAGCTTTTACAATGCAATGTAATGTTCGGGTGGAATCTTGCAAGGTGAATTTGACCCACTTCCAGTAGTCGGATTGACTTGATATTTGGTATACATTAATATATTGGAAGACAATGCAAGTCAACAAAAAGTACAGTTACCAAAAAAAGCTTGTATTAAAAATTTCATTTTTAACAAAAACTTATTAGAAATAAGTTTGCAAATTTTTCAGTTGTCATCAGTTGAAGACCGACTTCCGAAACTGACTAGGACCTGAAACTATGATCAAATTATTGTGTATCGCTTTTGGAGTAGCTAAGGATCATATCTATGATTAAACGAAAGATAATGATGACTTTGTGATTGGTCAAACACCTGAAGTACCTACAGAGGAATACATTTATTGTTTTCAGGTTATTCGGCATCCATAGAGACACGCTACCACAAATAAAGAGCAGCTCCGAAGTCTATGGTGTTGTGAATGATGGCTCCGTGCTAGATGGAATTAGGATATCTGGTGTAAGTTACAAATAATCGTTTTGGGATTAAAACCTTAGCAGTATTAGACAAAATAGATGGTAATCGTGGATTTTGTTTGGCGATCCCCAGAAATATGTTATCATTCGATTTTAAATCTCTACTTTTAATTTTGTCGCTCGTAAAGTTTTAAGGCCATTTCCATCATTGATTTTATCCTTTAAATTATATCCTGGGTTCCTACAATGAGCTTGAGTTTTCGGTGAAGGAAAACATCGTGAGGAAACCATAACATGGTGGTAGGGTACTTAGTACTCATCTGGCTGGCTACCACCCTCAAGTTGAAAATCTGTCGCCAAGCACCTATTGGTGTGTTCCGACGGCTGCACTTGAGAGCCAGTTCCTTCTAGGATTTGTGTGTGCACCACCTTCGGCCAAATCATCATCGGCAAGTTGTAAAAAGGATTAATTGTAGGTACAGTCAAGAGCACATGAAGGTTTACACCTGTTTATAGTGCGAGTCTTACTACTTCTACCGCGGCGATTGTAATAAGAACTGTACACAGTCTAGTAAGTCAAGTGAGTGGACTTAGGACTTTGCATTACTTAATGTCTAAAGATACATTTACAAATTAATATGAATCCTTAAACTGACCCCAGACGGGCCAGTTGGCGCAGTCGGTTAAGACTCCACCTATCGCGCCGCAGGTCGTGGCTTCGATTCCCACACAGGACATGCATTTGTGACAACATCTGTATGTCTTGAGTCTGGGTGCAATTGTGTATATTAAGTATGTGTTTACAAACAACAATTGGATTCTTTAACAAAAAACTTAAACCGACTTCAAAGTACACTAAGAAGTAATCAAATCCTGATCTGATGACAATGGGACCAAACGGGAAGTGTACCCTTTCAAATAAAATAAAGAATTTTCCAAATCGGTTTATAAACGACGGAGTTATGAGGTAACAAACATTAAAAAAAAACATTCGAATTGAGAACCTCCTCCTTTTTTGAAGTCGGTTAAAAAGTAGTATATGTAGTGTATCAGTTATCTGGTTTCCATAGTACAAGTTCTGCTTAGTTTGGGATCAGATTACCGTTTGTGAGGAATGGCCCAGCATATTTCTTTAAACTTGTCCATTCCATCAGATACTAGGCAACCAGCAATCGGCGCTGGTTGGTCAGAACTGCCTGTCAGCCGGCCAGGCTAAGAACACGTACAGGAGTGGTTGCTTCTTACTGTACAATACCGGAACCCGCCGGGTGCACTCCACACACGGTCTAGTCACCACACTGGCTTATAAGATGGGGCCGGATGAACCTGCTGTCTATGCCCTGGAAGGTATGAAAAAAAACTAGTCCTAAATTGACAAAGATCAAGCGGGTCAAAGTTCAGGAGTGGGGTCGTGACGTCACTTTTGAGTAAAATGACGTCACGACGTCACGACGTGAAGTCACGCCGCACACGGAATTTACGAAAAGGGTGCCAACGGGACTCTATTCCTAAGCCTCCGCTGTCCGTCTGTCTGTCTGTCAGTGGGCTGCATCTCTTGAACCGCAATAGGTAGATAGCTGAAATTTTCACAAATTGTGTAGGTATTTGTATTGTTGTAACAACAAAAATAATAATGCAATAAAAATAATAATTAAAGGGGGTCCCCATACAAGCAACTTCTTTACGAAACTCTTCGTGTAAGAGTCCGACTCGCACTTGGCTGATTTTTATTATGTTTTACACTATTACTGTTTACTATTACTGTTATTTACAAATGACATTACTCTTTTTCTATTATACTGGGTGGAGATTTCGAGATGGCATATTTTCGAAACCTATGTTGGGTTAGTCCTGCTGAACAACTTTTACTATGGAAACAATAATGAATTCTCAAAAAAAAAAATTACTTTCCATAGTAAATGTCAAGCTTGCTCGATCATAATGTATGAAAAGTAAAAAAAATTTTTGAGTATTCAGTGTTGATCCCATAGTAAAAGTTGTTCAGCATGACTAACCCAACATAGGTTTCGATAATATGCCATCTCGAAATCTCCAACTGTTATATCATGTCTTATTCAAATTGAATTTACGTCCTGATAAGGCACTTATGAACTATTGACATTTAACATCAAAGAAAAACAAACCTTATCGCAAAGGCATAAAGTTCAGAGTTTATTGTACGATGGTAATACAATAAAATTTTCATAACCAAATAAACCTTATCATAACGCAGTAAAGTTCATTTTCCTTTAGCAAATTCTTACAATAGTGATACAACTTCCAGGTTCAGTAGCGGTGGCTGGGGGCGCAATAAAGTTCCTCAGAGACAATCTGAAGCTGATCAAAGATGTGACCAAAGACACTGAACAGATTGCCGGTCAGGTGTTCTCTACGGGCGATGTGTACTTTGTGCCGGCCTTTAGTGGACTGTACGCGCCATATTGGAGGAAGGACGCTAGGGGGTAAGGATTTGTTGTTTTTTCTTTTATATTATGGATGTGCAAGGTGGATGAGACCGCCATTTAAAAAACTTGGAGATAAAAAAAGCAGAAGAAAATTAAAAAAAATATGGAGATAAAAAAGAAGAAGAAAATTAAAAAAAATATGGAGATTAAAAAGCAGATTAAAAAAAAATATATGGGGATAAAAAAGCAGAAGAAAATTAAAAAGAATATGGAGATTAAAAAGCAGATTTTTAAAAAAAATATGGAGTTATAATAGCAGAAGAAAACTAAAAAAAATATTGAGATTAAAAAGCAGATTTTTAAAAAAATATATGTAGATAAAAAGCAGAAGATAATTTAAAAAAATATGGAGATAAAATCAAAAAAATCAAAATCAAAAAGTCATTTATTCAGTTTAGGCCCTAGTAAGGCACTTATGAACGTTATGTACATACAGTTGAATTTACCACCGGTTCGGAATACACTTAAACTGAGAAGACTGAGAACTTGGACCCGTCTCTACTCATAATTAATAATTATATTTTCCGTTAATTTCAGAATAATCTGCGGCCTCACAGCGTTTACGACGAAGAATCACATCATAAGAGCAGCACTGGAAGCCATTTGTTTTCAAACTAGGTAAATATAATATGTTAAATATTCTTCTCAGTCGTACACTCCTGGCGGAGTGGTCGTGGTTATGGATCGTCTGATGAGTTTGTTGCGGCTTTTGCGAGACTTCTCCATCTTTCTCTATTCGAGGCACTGCGTGTACATTCACTGAGGGAACAACTTGTTGATGATTTTATGAGTTGGTGATCGGCCGCGGGAACGTTGACCTTCTACTCTTCCTTGTATCAGTATCGGAATGATTCGAATGAGCTTTCGTTGCGGATGATATGTCCAAACATCTTAAGAATTCGCACTTGCACAATCGACGAAAGTCTTTGTTTGATGCGAAGCTCTTTCAGGATGGAAACGTTAGTGCGGTGAGCAGTCCATTTTATCCTCAACAAGCGCCTCCAGCACCACATTTCAAGGGCGTCAATCTTTTTCCGACATTTTTGATGGATCGTCCATGTCTCAGCTCCATACAGGAAAATAGGAAATATTAAGCATCTCATTAGGCGAACCTTGGTGTTTTTAATTATGCGGCGATCTTTCCATATCTTCGTGAGCTTTTCCACGGCAGATCCTGTCACGGCACACCGTCTTCTAATTTCTTCTTCGCAACTTCCAGTATTTGTGATTGTGGATCCCAAGTAGATGTAAATCTGGACAACTTCGCAATTAGCTATTTCACGTAGGTCAGGGCGATTGTTAGTTTTACGGTCCACCACCATCATTTTGGTTTTATCGCGGTTTATAGTGAGGCCAAAGTCGGAACTGGTTGTTTCTAGAAGCGAAAGAAACCCTTCTATGTCTGTTTGTGACGTCGTAAGGAGAGTAGTATCGTCCGCATATCTCAGGTTTGATATCAACCGTCCTCCAATTGATACACCTTTGTCCCAGTTTTCCAAAACTATCCGCATTATGTATTCGGTATAAATATTAAACAATAGAGGGGAGAGAATACATCCCTGACGAACACCAGCCTGAGTTTTGAAATTCCCGGAATCGATTCCGTCCACGCGAACAGCAGCTGTACCGTCTTCGTATAGTCTATAAATGAGATAAACTAGATGTCGTGGTACACCCATTGTCAATAGTACTTCCCACAGCTTCCACCACTTAACGGTGTCAAAAGCTTTACGAAAATCCACAAAGCAAATAAACAGCGGGTTATTGAACTCCCGCGCTTTTTCTATGATTTGCCTTAGGTTGAGAATTTGTTCGCGTGTTCCCTTTCCCTTAACAAAGCCGGCTTGTTCTTGTTAAATATACCTATCTATAAATTACTTTATTTATGGAGTTGAAAATTTATCCTAATACAATTTTTATAAATCCTGAATACAGTGCAGCATATTCAATAAGGTTAAATTAAGCTTACCGTCGTATTGAAGCTTAGTTCTCCAAAAAACACCTAATTTCATATAAAAGGTACATGTCTCCTCGGCTAAAATGTATGAAGAGCTGTTAATTTTTGCGATTTCGATGTTGGTCTTATAGTAAAAAAAAGGTATGAGTACTATACGTGGTTTCATTTATGTTCGTATCCACCCCGTATACATATAAGACAATATCTGGATTTAAACCCTGCTCTTGCAGGACACATCTTACGTAATAAATATCTGTTTTGTAAACATTTGAATTATTAAAATATTTTTTCGTGGATTCATTTTTAAAACGACTATAATGTCATGTTTACTTTCCAGAGACATATTAGAAGCTATGAACAAAGACTGTGGCATGCCGTTAGCCAAACTTCACGTCGATGGGCACATGACCTCTAATGACCTTCTCATGCAACTGCAGGCCGATTTGATTGGGATACCTGTTTGTAAGTATACAAATAAAACACGTAAACAACTTGACCTTTACTGTGTTACATTACGATAGCGAGCGATTATTACCTCTGTCCTTGTCTCTCGCTCGCAATAATGACGTCAGCTGGTCCACAACGGCTGTCGTTGTGTGATTCGTGGTACAGGAAAGCGGTCGGTACAGTAGTACCCAACTGATATGGCTTACCGATGTACCTGCGCAGAAGATACTTTTTGTACATTTTCATTAAGTGCTTTATTAGGGCATGTATTGAATTAAAAAAAATACGTTAACAATAGGAAATTTACACTTAATTTTTTGTTATGAACTCCTGAACATTTTGCCAATTTTTTTTTAAGGCACGTGTAACGTTTGGTCCCGGCTATCACTTAATTGTAATAGTCGTTAAGCTAGTTGGAGGCTTACTAGGCGGTTTGTAAACTCCAACAGTAAGTTGACCTACCTCCACCGTCCCGTAGTGGGCATGCGTGGTGGAATATCTGCCCATTCCCTTTCACCTTCATTTGTGAAAGACATTATGGGCTGATGATACCGTATTACCAACAACTAAGTATATACCCCCTTACTCATAAAACGTTATTTAACTAATAAGCTGATTAAGTGGTCACCTAAATAACGTCAAATTGTTTGACAATGACAGCAAGTTGACGTTATTTATTTGACCATTTATTCAGTAGATTTAGTTTTTTTTTTTTATTTATTATCAAACCAAAAACATCATACATTGGGATTAGTAAAAAATCATTCACAATAAAACCACAAAGGTTTATAAAAAATGGAATGACTTACATCGACATTCGTCATTTACATACTCAACTTACACATATAGTAGGGCCGCACTCATCTCCGTATACACCGGACCAGCCATAACTATGACCACATTCCAAAGTATAAAGAGACCAGTGGGCCAATAAATAACAATTTCATAAGTAGGTAGTCCTAAAAATAAATAAATAAAGAAGTAGGTGAACATAATTATAATTCAATGGGACGGTACTCACTTGAAATACCTACAGATGGTAAAAAATGACAAAGATTCGATACAAGGTGTTGTTTAAGTTTTCTTTTTATGTTAATGGGAGTAATATTTTGTTTAATTTCAAAATCGAGGTTGTTCATTAAACGAGGAATCAAGTAGGAGTTGGTACGTTGCCCATAGGTGTTATTAGCAGATATAGTTTTTAGTTTCTTTTGTGTTATTTGTCGTGTTGTGTTTTTGTGTTAAATAGTTAAATAGCGTTTATGAGTAAGGCCGATAATGTATTGTTCCAGTGCGCGCCCACACATGGGACATGTCGGCACTGGGCGTGTGTGTCGCGGCCGGCGCGGCGGCCGGCGTGTGGAGCTGCGACAAGTGGCGCCGACACGCCACGCCCACCGACACATATCTGCCCACCACCACTGATGACGGTCTCTACTCTATACCGTACCATACCATGCCATACCATACCATACCATGCCTTACTATGCCGTGCCATACCGTACCATACCATGCCTTACCATACCATACTACACCATGCCATGTCGTACCATACCATGCCATACCGTACTATATTATCATATAACCCGTGCCTTGTGAGGTACTTGCGTTATCTATTTAGTTCTGTCTGTGGTACACAATCTACAAAATAATCTAAATAAATAACGCAAATCACTCTATCCTGTGTGTTTGCACTTGTGTACCCTTTTGACACGCGAAGTACATACACTCGCGTTCTCTATTAGATTTATATGTGTTACAAACTGTCAATACAAGTACACGCGCCGCCATTTTTAAAACTTTTTTTTATGGAACTCGTTATACCACACCATACCATACTTATAGTAGCATTGTTATGCCCACACATGTCGGCGCATGATAATAATATCGTAAATAAACAATGATTGAAACTAGCTATGTATTCAGGCGGCTGCACTTGAGCTAGCTAGCACGATGTTTTCCCATTAAAACTGTGTGTACTGCCTATTGTATCGATTGTGGTTAATAATGTCTACCCATACTAAAAAATTAAGTATTTAGAGAAATATCTATATTCTTAAAAAGTATTTAGTTTTTAGCCATCAAATAGCTTCCACTGACAATGCGATGCGCGCAAAGGTGTTTCAATAATAAAATTAATTATATTTTTCACAGATCGCGACGCAAGGTACACCAAATGGAAGATGGCGGTGCAACGATCACTCGGATGGGCGTCATCGAAAAAATCTATCGCAATGACAGGTCAGGCCAAAAGACATAGCATGATAGCGCTTCAACAAAGCTTAGACACCAGTTCGCCGCCCGGCAGTAGGAAAAACTCAGTCTATGACACCCTACACGCCATTGAGGCCATAAACAATGTAGACGACGGCATAGACCCGTACGTAGAAGAGTTACGACAGTATTCCGCGAGAAAATTCTCACTTTTCGTACCGTTAAAAACTAAACCTCATGAACACACGATTTTGGATGACGCTGAATATTTTATGAATAAAAAAGAGTGTGACTATGGTATGTGTCAGTGTTGCCCGGTAGAAAAGAAAATAGACATCGATTGGGCGTCGATTTCGGAGATTATTGAAAATGATCCGGAAATTATTTTTGATTGTGATGACAACCCTATAATGGTTGAGCCGGTTAAGGATGCATTGTTTATGGATCCGACTACTATTATGGGTAGCGGAGTGAGTCTTAGCAAAAGAATAAATTTAGAAAAGATACCTAATATTTTTAAAACGATTTGCAGTAAATTCTCGAATAGTTCTCTGTGATACAAATGAATAGAGTATATTTTTCGATTTTCATAACGGTACACTAAAAGACAATATTAATTGATCTTTTCTTAAATTACGACTGTAAATTTTTTATTCAATTGTTAAATATTTTTAAGCGATTGTAATAGACAAACGATTCCTACTACGCGATATCAGATAGGTAGTATAGATACCAAGCTATAGTCAAAACTATAATACGGCAGGTTAGATCACCATTATGCTTAATTTTACGATGAAATCGTAGAATTTACACAATACACTATTGGGGGGTCATTTGTGCTTTTTGTGTAATGTCCATAAATTTACATTGTGTATGTTGCTCTATCAAATTGAAGGAAGCTATTTACATATATCGGGAAATTTTAAGGGGTGAAGGGGCTCATATTAAAAAAAATTAAAACTGTTCTACCACACACATCTTTGGTCCTATCCTTTTGCTTTCTGCCCCCTAGTAATATTCTGATTTAATTGAATCTAATTTGTGATTAAATAGTGTATATATCGACTGAATACTACTGTGTAAATTCTAATCTTAAAAATAACTTCTTTTAAAAAAGATTATCTCATATTTTTTCATTCTTTTTTGGAGCGAATAAGTACTGAATTGAAACGTCGAATGTGACTTTTACTAGAGGTTATTTCAAGTTTTGTAATGTAAAAATATTGTAAATATACTAGCTGACAAATTAATTATTTATTTGCTACATCATGAGTGTACTTAAATGTAATGACCTATTGTTTTGCTCGATAGTGTAAAATAAGTGTTGGACGTAGGTTATTTTTGAACAGATTTTTAAAATCGAATATTTTGTTTTTCTTAACGCTAGAGTAGTAAATGTTACGATAGTAAATTATAATTATTTTTTCTTTGTAATTAACTAACATAAAAAATAAGACTGGTATTAACTGGCTATTAAATAAAAGTATTATTTATGTTTCTTTGGGTCTTATTTTTATCCTTGCATGAACACTATGCATGAGGCATCCAAAACCTCAAGACTTTTTGCTCATTTACTTTTTTACCTATTTAGAATGAATCAATTTAGTTTGCATGACATATAACAAAACAATGAAAAACACTTTCTGGTATCATATGGTTTATCCATTTTAATTTCAAACAATTTTTATTACTAAAATTACTGTCACAGAATACATTTAGTCAGGAACAGTCAGTAGGTATACATAATTCTTAATAAAACTTTGGAATCACCTGAACCCATTTTAACGTTTTCATCACCACGCTATGCTAAGTTTATATCATCAAACTCAAACCAAATGTTTGACCAAACATTTTTACAGAAATAACGAATGGAGAGAAAAATGGGAAAAGAGGGTACATAAAATCTACTTTTCTGGACAATAATCTTGAAAAATGTGTGAAGTGATACAAGTTTTGTTTAAAATATAGGGAATTGAATATCACAGGCGTAGCATTAAAGGTGAACGCACACTTATCCGAGCCGAACGCATCGAACGTAACGAATTTTAGAATTCTGTATATGAAATCTTATGAAAGCTCGCACACTCGCCCACGTCAAATCGACCGAATCTGGAGAAGATTTCCTATACAAATTCTTATATTCGTTTCGTTCGACGCGTTCGGCTCGGATAAGTGTATGTTCACCTTAATCGTATTTATAATCAGGCGAAGTTGTATGCTTGTGAACGAGATGTGCTGTTTTTTATCTTGCTTACACGCACACAACTATCCCTTTCGAATTAAGTTTAGAATGAATGCGAGAATGCGAAGGAAGGCGAGAGCATGAGTTAACATGAGATCGATGTTCTAAGACATTTTGTAAGATGATGCTAATTTCGTATGATACCTACATTTATAGCCTCTATTTGGCCCTGAATCAAATACAAAATTCTCTGGACATTTACTCCGGGTATAATCTCATATACCTACGTATGAATTTCTACTCTGCGTCCCACCACGCAGCTACCTAAGTCGCAAAACAGTACCTGCCGCCAGATTGTTTTCTTGCTACAATCTTGATTAAGTTAAATAATCATTATAGTCTTTAGATATATAGAAATAAGGTTTATCATTTCTTAATTTACAGTTTCAAATACATTAAAAAAGATAAGTTTAAAACTTCCGATTGATTTTAGAAATGATATGCTATGTGAGTATTTATTTTGTTTAAAAATAAAAAAATAAATGTGTTATTTTTTCTTTACAGAGGAGAGGTACAAGCTGCTGGCATCAATTCCGGCAACATTATACATAATAGGAAGTTTTGCTATGTTGGTAGTATCGAATTTACTGAAAAATAGATGATAAGCTATATTTCTAACTCCTAAGTAAGATATTACAAGATTCATTGGCAAGCCGAAATTAGCTTGAATTGTAGTTATAAGATTTAAAATCGAAAATTATATATCATATAATCAAAGTTATAGAAATAATTTGACTTCATGATAATCAAATAAGGATTACAATAAAATTGTCTACTTTATGTAATAATGGCCCTGATTCTGTTGTTTACAACTAAACTAATTTTAATCTCAGGATGTAAGAAATTTAGTCCTGTCAAATTAGTCCATTGCTTGTTTTCAATATAAATTTAGTCGCCATCTATCGCGGTTACGTCTAAATACCCGCAAATGAAGACCGCAGAGACTAATTTGACAGCTTTAAATATGTTCTATCCTTTTTCAATAATGTTTGTAAGAAAGAGATGTGATGTGACTAAAATTAGTTTAGTGCGATTTACAACAGAATCGGCACCAATATTAAACTTCTATACGCGTCTGAATATCTATTCGCATGATATTTAATACATAGGCTATAAGTAACTTCAATTGTTTCGAACATGCATTTCTTAGTTGTAGTTTAGATTGATTATGAAAACTCTAATATTCGGATATTATTTATACACTAAAAAAATGCGTTTTTATTAGAGAGGTGATGAAGAGGTGGACTAAAAAAACTCTAATCAGCAAAAAACTCACCGTCTGATAGAAACGCATAAAAACGGCATTTATGCTTAGCGTATTGATATGCAGTTGATTATCATTTGCGTATCGTTGACTAGTCGTACCTTTTATTGGTAATTCGATTTTTGTGCCAATTGATTTTTGATATTAATTTACCTTTGTTTACTGTATTGTGCGTGATTGCTGTTACCCATGAACAAATGAAACCTAGTCCTTTATTATAGAACGAAAATCAAAACGTAAGTCTTCTCAAGAATAGATTGTGTTAAACGAAAATAAACTTTATGTCAATCGCCCAGGTTACAAATTCAATTGTTTTAATCATGACTCAAAACTTGAGCCTTGAATGACGTTCTATAATACGGACCTTAGAAAACGTTAAGGTTAAAAGGTTTCTAAGGTAGAAAAGGATAGCATTTGTAATGCTATCCTTTTCTAACCATGAAGACAGACCAGAAGAGGCATACTAGATGATTGTGTCCCACTCACACTTAT
The DNA here is from genome assembly GCA_951394255.1 of Polyploca ridens. Lineage (NCBI taxonomy): Eukaryota > Metazoa > Arthropoda > Insecta > Lepidoptera > Drepanidae > Polyploca > Polyploca ridens. Next base: position 4,469,422 of record OX596269.1, on the reverse strand, counting down.
GCAATTATATCGGTTCAATACGAGCAATTCTCTCGCTCAGATCGATTTCCCAGTTGGTAGTTAATAAAATAATATATCTCTTAAGAGTGAGATAGATATAAATGCTACAGTTTTATCACAATATTCGTAGGCGCTGAATTAAGCTTAATCATTACTCTTAAAGAGTCTTCTTTACATATGAAAAATAGAATTCAAAAATAATTATAAAAATTTTTGATTCTCATTTTATACGGCTTTAGAGGTCATTCCGAGAAATAACAGTATGCAGCGAAATTATGTATGATGGTGTAATTTTTTTAATAATATTTAAAATTATTTTAATTTTTATTAGTGTGATCTGTTTTTTGATGAATCATTCCTAAGATATCACTATTGATAAAAATGTTGCATTTTCTAAAAAAAAAACATTTTTGCGTTTTTTGACTTAATAAAAATAAATAAATACTATGTCAGTCTATAGAGATAAAATGCTCAGTTAAGGGCGGTATGTAAGCTAAACGTCATAAACAGGGTTCGCTATTTTAGTGGTTTATGAATGAAAACATGAAAGAAATAGTAATATATGAACATTAACATAAAACCAAGATACTAATTAACAGATCCGTGTTGGCCCTTTTTTTTTAATTTGCTGCAATAACTAGCAAAAACATTACAAATATTACCAAAATCATAAAAATCGAGGTTTGCCTCTTTAGTGATACCATCAAATTTAGAATCCATTTTGTAAAAATTATGTATAACATCGAATCACAAATATACGTACAACAGATCCGTGGGGCCACATTTTCATTTTTTTGTTTAAAAATAATGTAATTTATTTATTTATAAGCATCAATTTTGCGACGCCATTTGTCCATAAATTTTTCTATGAAATGTCAAGTGAAGCTTTATATACAAGACGCAATCGCGAAAGCAGTCAGTTCCCCCCAGTGTCCCAAGGTGACACCACGTCGCTTTTTATTGACACCGGAAATGACGTCATCCACATATCTGTATACATGCGCTTGTCAAAAAGAACATGATAAGTGCATTTTTATTTTTTACATTATTAGAGTTATGAAATCTGAAATACACCATGAACATTTTTTTTATGGTCATCAGTATTCATTTCATGACATGTTGATACGCCCATAGTCTTTTTGAAAAAGTCCCGTATGCCAAAATATTTTCCTTGTTCTCCCTCTCAGCTATTGATTGCTTATTTTGTTTCTTGCTTATAGATAGACTAGTCTTATTCATAAAATCATGAATAAGTTTTTGTATCGCGCGAATTTTTACTTGAAGGTAAACCTTAATAATGTATCGTCGATGCTGAAAAGAAGGTTAGGATACGGCCATCGAAATAATATAAGTATTTTATTAGATATCGCGTTCCGAACAAAGAAACCGTAGAGCTTGGCGACAGCGGGGGTAAGGTGGGGGCCTGTGCGAAGCGAGTGTGCAGTGGACTGACTGTTGCAGTGCTAAATCAAGCTGTGTCTAACCAAATTATAAAAACGATAGATAGATGCTTATAGATTATAGTTTTCTCGCGACTAAAATATCTTAAGCGCCCATGAATTTCATAGCGCCTACGCGTTTATTCAACGTGTCGTTCCTATAGAATTACACCGCAGTCGTGGCATTTAAATGAAGAAATATTTTTTCTATTGTGATATTACGATATTATTACCTATTTATTCACTTGAACAACAAATAAGTTTACTTACTCGCCTACTAAATTGTTATTTACGTCCAGGTTTACACTCAGGTTTGATTCGATTTCTTGTATTATTAACGCTGCTCCGTACGCGCCCATCTCACAGAAAAGAGTTCTAGAGTTCCGCGTTCACTACTTTACACACAGCGAGCGAGCAGTCTAGAGTTCTAAAGGTAAATGGGCAAATTTGCATGGAGCTTTTCCCTTTGGCGGCCAGCAATAATTTCTGTTTTCTATTAGGCAATAATATATTAACAAAAATATGAAAGCTTAATACTGTGGTGTATTTAGAAAAAAAAAATTATAGATTATTGAAGATTTAAGAAATAATTGGAGATATTATGAAATTGCAAGGTAGTTGCATTAAATGTAATTAGTATCCCGTACCAAAAGGTGTAATTATATACATACAGAAAGCAAAAGTTTGTTTACATTCTTTATCTCGTCTCATTGGCCTTACTTAAGTTTCATTAGTGGCCGCTCATGGGCCAGAATGCCCATTGCCTTTCTACCTTGTGTCACTTAATAAATAAGACAGTGATAGCTCAGACGTGTCACCTCAACTGCCAGCTTTAGATAATGGAACTCCGACAGAACTCGAGTTCTCTGTGTGCAATGATGAAAGGCGCCGCATAGATTACAGTGAACGCGGAACTCAGAACTCGGAACTCAGAACTCTAGAACTCTTCCATGGGATCGGCGCCTAAAGGTGAACGGAACGCAGTTCAGTTCATTCGAACAGAGTGGATGTTTGGAACGCTGTATATATATATACTAGCTATCGATAGATATCGATGGATACGGCCATTTGTAAACAATTCACTGTTCTTATATATATTCTTTTACTATAAAGCTATCATTGTTACTAGATATATTCTTTGTAGGTTTTATTTTATTGAGCATAACTTGATAAGCCCCTTTGCAAATCTTTTCAATTTTAGTATTCTTATAATGGGTTCCCTATCAATCGCCGCTATACCGAATTTAACAAATGCTCGTTAGCTAATTATGAAATATGCAGTACTGAATTGGCCATAGCAGGATAAATGCTACGGCCCACGTTGAATGGCCTGCTTTCGCATATACTAATAATTATGGGAAAATAATTAGGGATGTTACTGTTATGCTGAAATCGTATATTTATCGGTATATTTCACTGCATGGCCAATATTATAATAATCATTGAAAACGATTTCTTGACATACTTAAATAACGCTGCGTGACAAATATAAATGTAATATAGAAAGGCTTCCAAATCTTTTAAAAGAGTAATAAATTCGTGAAATATATCTGCGCGACCATATCTTCTAATCTGAGAGCTAAATCCGCAGATAAACCATTAAAGTAGACAACCTGAACCAAAGGTCCTTGATTACATTTGCTACAGGCCTCGCACTGGCTTAATTAGGCACGGTAAATGAAAGCTATATTGGCTACTAGCTATCTCCCGTGGTTTTCTGCGGTTCCGTTATGAAAAGTAGGCTAACAAATGTGAATTAAAATATTGTTATAGCATTTGAGGATAATGTAGCTTCCTATTACAACTCGAGTGGCTTCCTATCCACCTTCGCCCGAATACACACATATTATCACTCTTATACACTGATTTATTTAATCCTAAAACCCCTCGCTATCTCATGGAACGCTTCGAGTACTACACCTCTTATCATCATCTTCTTCATAGTTCCTTGGAACTTGACCTCCAAACTCCCAGTCACACTTCTCACTTCTTACTCTTATTCCCAATCTTTTACTATCCAAGCTGTTCGTCTCTGGAACTCTCTCCCTCAGACTATAAGACGGGCCCCGACGTTAGACTCTTTTAAATCTCTTGTTATTTCACACTATCACACGCTATAAACTTCCTCATTTCCTGCCTTCCTTTCTATTTTACTAGAGTTGTTATTTTCACGTTATGAAAGTGTATTCTTATCTGTTACACCTATCATGTTCTCATATATCCTGTTACCCAAAGGTTGTCTGGAAGAAATCGCTTAAGCGATAAGACCGCTTGTTTTGTATCACTTCTTCTTGTATAATGTTTCGTTTTCTATTATATGGTGTACAAATAAAGCATATTTATTTTATCTTATTAGTGAAATAATGTTCAGAATCGGATTAGTAATTTCAAAGCCTCGTACATGCCTCTTTATATAATACTAGCTGTCCTCCGTGGTTTCACCTGCGTTCCCTTGATAAAGGTAGCCTATACCCTTCTCTATACCATAAGTTGTCACGACGCGATGTAGGCTTGGCTATCAGCTCTACTATCAGCCTACGACCGGAGCATTCAAAATAGTTGATAAAGCAGTTGAAGAAGATGAAACTGATGACTGTCTTCCATAAAGTTTATTGCGTAAAAATAAAGAACCCAGCTGGGTTCTAGTATGATAATTCTTTATATTATTGATGCACTGGTAAACGAACTGTATTAATGTATTACTAGGATATATTATTTCACTTTAAAAACATGTCCACACAAGTTGCGTCTCAGTACTGATTGAAATGAATGAATGTCTGATGGGACATTCTTCAATTATGAGAATTAAAAATATTGAAAATTCGAATTCGAAAATTTGATCATTTGAAAATTTTAAACATTTAAAAATTAGAATAATATGTACTAAATAGTATTTTTGACCAGAAGCAATAATTGAAATAGCCAAATCTCAATACGATGGCTTCAGTGGTTTAGGCGTGAAAGCGTAAGCAAACAAAAACAAATGGGCCAGTTGGTGCAGTTGATTATGATTCCACTTATAGCGCTGTAGGTCGTGGGTTTGATTCCCACCCAGGACATGCATTTGTGTGCATGAACATGTCTGTATGTCCTGAATCTGGGTGTAATTATGTACATTATGTTATTTATATATTTACAAACAAAAAGATGTCCATAGTACAAGCTCAGCTTAGTTTGGGATCAGATGACCGTATGTGAGGAATATCCCAGGATGTTTATTTTATTTATTTATTATTTAAACTTATTATTTTTTACTAAACTTATTACCATTTATTATTATTACTACTTATTAATTCTTAAACAAACAGAGTTACTATGGATTAGTACCTACCTCTTCAAAAAAAGTTAACATAAGTACCCACAAAGTACTAATATAAAGCATCGCACTGAATTTCCTTTGCTTATAAGTAGTGAATCCATGCTGTTTAATAATTATGTAAACTTTGGTCGTGCCTATTTAAATAAGCCACTAGAAAAGGTATTTAAATAGAAAATTAAATATTATATTACTCAATAATATTGGAATTTTATCGGCTGGTACCACGTTATGCGGTACGTACCTAACTTGACGCAACGTCATGTTTGGATCTGATGCATGTGTGCATGCCTGTAACACAACTGCAAAGTAACAAATGAATGCTGGTTTTCGCGCGCGATCTAGCCTACATACTACCCTTAAGTGGTATACCTATATTTAATAATTATTTATTTAGTATCTATAAGTTTCATAGCTTATTAATATTATAAATAAAATATCAGTGACATTTGATCTAAAATTATTATATAAATAAATCATGGATACAATTATTTAATAATAAGTTACAACTTTGATCAAAAGTATTGGTATGTTTACAGCATTTTTATTATATCAAAATTAATGTCAAAAATTTCAATAACTCACACGCAATGTATAAAAATATACCTCCAATATTATTATGCAAGAAATAACAAATTTAGACAGGTATAATATCTGAAATAAGTATGTACCATAGACGTATAAAAAAATCAGGACGTTGTGTCGCCTTATAAACGAGTGAAACACCAAAAGACTTGTCAAAAATCTTATTTCTTAGTTTATGTTTGCTAGAATTAAATATCTATTGGCGAAGGCTTAGCTTTTATCAAAACCATTATTTTCAAAAATCATGGAAGGCTGTATGTTGACTGACCCTTGCCTATCCTTTTATGTATGAAAAGCGACTACTACTGATATTAAAAAATAGGGGTGCCTAACAATACTTTTGACCAAGGCTGTTTTTAATTTGATTTTTATACATTTTGTACTTAAATTTAATTTATTTATGTTTTTCATATATTTATTCTTTCATAATATTCTAGGGTGACATACATGGGGTGATAGATCACTTGGTAAAAGATCTTATCATCTATTACATATTAAATAAAAAACCAATACTTTCTAGAAAATGGTCATATCCATGGATGTTAAAATTCTTTAAAAGCTAAAGCTCCACAAAAAAATATAATACCTGCAGGGCTATTTTAAAACGCTCGGATTCGATATCGGAAACGGATTCAAAAACTACCGAGGCTATATTCCGCAAATACTTTTATAATTTCCGAATTGAAATATTTTTGATGTTTCTTTACGGAAATATCAATTCGATTCATCGAAAATTTTTCGGAAATTAAAATAGCAATTGCTGAAATTCGCCTCGGAAATTTCTGAATCCGTTTCTGAATATCGAATCCGACGTTTTAAAATACCCCTGCTGAAATATGGGCGCCACTTATGGATTTTGACATCATTTCATAGTTAGGAATGTCAATACATATTAGTTTTACAGGTCGTTTAACTAAAGCTGGCACGTTCAACACATTTACACGTTGCACTTGTGCAGTGTCTGTGAATAAGTGAAAAGTCTGTCCGTCTCTCTCGCGCGCGATCAAGCTTTTAAGTATGAAGTATCTGATATCTTTTTTGCATTCGTCAGTTAGAATTGTCTGACTGATTAGAAACAATAAAACATACTGTATCGTGACATTGCACAAGTGTGAGTACTGTGAACGTGCCAGATTTAGTAACCGACTTATACTGCCGTACAGTAGTACCCAACTAATATGGCTTACTGATGTACCTGCGCAGAAGATACATTTTCAAAGCGCGGGAAACGCTATTGGTCGGCATCTGCCATGTTAGCGCGCGCCGTGCGGAGGGGCGTGACTTGCGAGTGAGACGGAACTAACAGCTGCAGTGTATTATGAACCTTATAGTCGTGATCTAAGGTTGATTGTAAGTTTTAAGCATTCTTTCGTTAATCTTCGGGGCCATACTTTCTTTTCTGTGCGAACGAAGATTCACGACGCGCCTTATCAGTTGGGTACTAGTGTACGCAGAGACGTCAGCTAAGTGTAATGATTCGTTATCTCTAGTCTACCTGTCTATATAGCTATTCAATAAACATAATTATTATATTTAATCGAATCTGTACAAATATTCTTGAACATGATACATTAACGCTTTTACAAGTTAATTAATTGTAATAAATTATGGTCATTGTAATAAAACTAAGGTTTATTTGATTATTGCATTTGTTGGGTTTGTTTCATGTTTTTGTTTTATTTATACTTCCCTTACCTACCTTTAACCTATATCATAATCTACCTACTATGTTCCCGTAGTTGAGATATCCAAGAGTCCCCCGAAGTGTAGGGGAACCGCCGTGTGCAGCCCGAAATGAGCTCTTGGCGTGGGGAGGAAATAAGAGGGGTGTGTGAAAAAAAAAAGTTATGTCGCGAGGCAGACGATTGAAACAGCGGTTGTCTGAAAGTGTGTACACTGTTTAAATAATTAAATTTTAATGCCCTCCCTCCAAGAGCTTGAAAATTGGCATGCTTGTTCTTCATCACTACATCCGCCCCGGGCTGGTCGTTTATCGATCCGTCCGAGTTGGAAGCCGGAAAAAATGATTTTTCGAGCGGTGGATGAAAAATGCACCTGAAATCATTGAAATCGGATGGCATTTGTTTTTTGAGTCTTGTATGATGTGAAAAACGATATGCACAAATGCCATCCCTCTCCCATGAAATTTCATCCCCTGTGTGAACGCGGAACTCTAGAATTCTCTCTGTGGAATCGGCGCCTGGAGACAATATCCTACGATCGATAATATTAGTGCTATGGATAATACTGGGTGAATCATCTAAGGGGTGAATAGTTAACCTACTTCTATAATAAAATAAATAGTATTTGATCAAATTAAAAATAAAGAGTTTGATTACCTAGTAGTTTTTGGTCTTGATCCTCAAATAGTATGTTACGATACGTGTGATCTAAGTAGGTAGTATATTATTTCACGGCGATAATTATAATTATTAAAAGACTTGAGGTAATGGAATGGAGGTCACGAGTGTCGTATAGGTATTTTATAGTACGTGTGTCATAAACCCCCACTTATAACACGCTTCTCCGTGTAATAATGGACAACTTAGAGGTAACGGAGAAGCGTGTAACAAGTGCCGGTTTAGATTACACAATGCTATAAAATATTATATGAAATTGTCGATAACATGTTACGATACGTGTGAATTGAGTAGTCTTATTATTGCACGGCGCTAGTTAGCACTCTTGATGTTAAGGCTGAACAATTCCTGCGCACATTCTCCTAAATATATCCTGTAGAAAACCGATAGGCAAGCAACCTTTCTTTGATGAAGGCTCGGCGGTCTATTGAGTCGAAGGGGCGCCAAGCTTAGCGGATCCATCCCAGAGATGGCAGAAGTAGGTATTCCATGCACGACCGGACTTGTGCTTTATAAAGTAGTAGCAACTGTCCACTGTACATACAATATCCATTGCACTGTACTAAACTTTTCACGGACTCTTTGTGGACAACTTGAACAGTAACGATACATTTCGCTTCACTGGTGCACATGGATTGGATAAAACCAGTGGCGTAACAATAGGGTGGCAGGGCTGGCAAAATGCCACGGGCCCCCGACCCAAGAGGCTGGCGGTTTTTTTTTTTTTTTTTATACAACTAATTCGGTAAACGAGCATACGGCCCGCCTGATGGTAAGCGGTTACCGTAGCCATATGGACGGTTGCAACAAAAAAAGCATCGCTCACGCGTTACCGACCTTTCCCCCTCCCCAATGAGCTCTGGCGCCCTTACTCACGCGCAGGAGGTGGAGGTACTTCCCCAGTCGAGCTGCTCTTTGAGCGAATAAACGCTATGCTCTACCTCTCTCAAAATATTTTTTTACATTGTACCTGAGTATTTTATTTCATTTGAAAAGTATATTTTTATAAATTCTGCTTAAAATCCAAAGTGAGACAAGTAGTCTCCAATACGCATTGGGCTAGCGTGGGGACTACAGACCATTCCCTCTCGCTTAAGAGAGGAGGCCTATGGCCATTAGTGGGACATATACAACGTGTAATGTACGCTGAAAATCTCGAAGTTTAAAATTAAACTGAGGCGAACGTGAAAATTTTTACTGATAGGGCCCCATCAAAAGAAATTTCCATGGGCCCCAGATGGTATAGTTACGCCACTGGATAAAACAATACCAATGATATGCAATAAAACTCAAAATAAACAAATTTAAGAAGCAGCGTCACTTTGCAAATTCCCGCCAAAATTGCGTTTCGTTCAGAAATACAATTAATAATTTTAGAAACAAAAAACTGAGTGGGTATTTTTTTAAACTCAAGATTTTCTTACCATAATGTATTCCCAAAACATCTTTTATTGTACTTCACATTTTTCTAATCTCAAAGTAAGCGAACAATAAAGATATAAAAATTGTAAAACAGAACTTTTTTCTGTCTGAACGACCCGCAGTGTTACCAATATCATGATAACATACGTCAAAATCACGAGCTATCAGTCAGTGATAAAACTGTAAACAAGGTAAGTTTTATCACTGACTGATAGATATGAAACTATAAAAATGGTACTTCAATATTTACATAAGTAAATAAGAAATAGATTGAAGTATATTATCTGTACTAATTTCTTGTTTTACTTCTGTTGCAGTATGAAATTAATATGTAATTTAATATATTTGCGAATAAATAAACAAAATTAAAAATGACGGACATAAACAGCCTTCCTTTAGAATTATTCGTTGAAATACTAGTGAATACAGACGGCATAACTTTAGGAAAGTGCCGTAGAGTGTGCAAAGTATGGAGAGATACCATTGACACTGTAGATCATATATGGGAGAAAATATGCATCAAGGAATATAAATTTTCATCAAAAATTGCTAAGAAAAAAGCTGGGAATGACTGCAAATGGTACCACATCTACAAGAATCTTTGTATGTGGTCAAATGTCATGTCTTATGAAAAAACCATAAGAGAGTTCTACAAATTCTCTCTCCATGACAAAGCACATGCATTAAGTATTGATTATGGGGTTTTACCATTGAAAGACACAAGAGGCATAGTCCTCTATGACATGAATACGTTAAAGTATATACCAGTAGCTGTGCCCGAAAAGAATTGCTACAAAATTGCGAATAATGATCTAGCTACCGTCATACTCTTAAAATCCAGCTTCCTTCTCCAAAGATCTGTTGATAATCAAAACTACATGTCCGAAGCATTCTTCAAAGCGGATAACTTTGTATTACATGGAGACCAGCTGTATTTCTCTAATAATAGAGACGTATTTATATGTGACTTAACAACGGAAAACTTGCAGTCAAAATTGATATTACACTGCGATTATGATATTAAGGAAATTCAGTATGATAACGGAGTAATACATATATTTACCGATTGTGGTAAAATTGTGAACGTTTCTAAAGATAAAACCATTACGGTCAGGCCATTGAAGTGCCCACCCGAATGGATAAGGCAGATTAAACACGTACAAGCAATGAATGACAAAAACTTTGTCTGTTACTCACGTAATTTATTTAAAATTGAAACTGACAAATATCAGCATTTATATTTAGACTTTCCACTGATTACTGCATTATTTTTCTATATAGACTTTGTACTGATTGGTACGAGGGCTGGTGAGATTCTTCTATACCGTTTGTCCAGTCAGAAAAAAGCAACTAAGCCTATATTTGAGAAACTTGCTCAATTGCCAGAACAAAAATTTGCTGTACAATTAGATGTGTGCGAAAGGAAGTCTGGACCAGTGATAGTAGCGGCAACATTTTTTGAAATTATGCTTTTGGAGATTGACTTTTTTCCTCATGTAAGTATAACATATATATATCAGTTTTTATCCAACTAGGTATTTAAAAAAATTATGAAACTTAGGTTCGATTTTTAAATTGCTAGTAACCTTGGATATATAGAATGGTATAAAAAAAAGACTATATAAAAACAGTTCTTTTTTCAAATTAAAAATATTGCGTAACTGGCAATTGAAAAAACAGCCCTATAAAATCATTAATTGACTGTTAAAATAAACATACAAACTCTTTCAAAAATCAAAATTCAAAGCCATTTATTCAATTAAGGCCCTAATACGGCACTTACGAAGGTCAAAGCTACTGTTACCACCTGTTCGGAAGTCAGTCTTCAACTGAGAAGAACAGGCAGAAACTCAGCAAGGTTACATATTTAAAAAAAAAAAATTTGACTTAGCATTATAGTTATAAGACACTTTTCATATATTTTTTTAAAGTGATACCAAAGAAAACACAAGCTTAACTAAATCACATGGCATTTTATGATTCCAGGAAAAAGAAGCCAAAACCACATTTCCAACAACAAAGCTATACATGTACAAGAGGATGTTGCGACTCAGAGATAGATTGCGACTTGGAATGCCATCTATCAAATCATTAGCTTAAAATATCATAGTAAAAAATATAATGTAAAAAATAACTAGGCTGACTGGGTATGTATACTTGCCCGTCAATCACGCATATACGTAAATACCCATTGGGTCGCGGGTGGGACGAGAGTCGAATATAGCTACGTATTTATAAAAAAAATGAATTCCAGGAACTGGGAGACATCAACTTTGGATTTATTGTTCGATGCTGCGAGTCAACTGATCAACTAATATGCATTTGGCAATAAAAAATGGACTACTTGAGAAACTGACCAAAAAAATTATAAGTAGGAACATTGTTATGTTTGGGTACTAGCAACTATTTAATTAAGGCGGTAGCTGCATACTAATGCATTTTCCAGCTCTAAAACACTTTAAGGTCCGTATTTTAGAAAGTCTTTCAAAATCTATAAGATAAGGTTTATTTTCGACTTAAAGGTGCCATTTCCAAAGCGGACCGCATGCAGCAGCAGCAGGCAGCACTGTCGTTGCGTCACGTCACTACTGGTTTAAATGTACGCACGGCTACAGATCAAGCTATACATTTCCAATATAAGCTGACCTCTCATTGTAGGGAAATCCTATACAATGCAAGAATAGCTTATACTGGAAATGTATAGCTTGATGTGTTGCCGTGTGTACTACTATGAGCTTCCGTAGCTAGCGACACGTCGCCTAGCGATACGTCCCATAGTCTAATACATAGCCGTCTCTCCCTCATACAGTGTCTCCCGCTGCTGCGTCATGCGGGCTTACAAAACCTCTCCTAAAAGTTATTAGTTTTTTTTTTCGATTGTTAAATCCTTGTATCTCATTATAACTATCGCGAAAGATAGTCTCGCAGAAACTATTTTTTGTAAATTATGTATAGGTAGAGACATGTAACATTCGAATATTAATAATGTTTATTATTTATTTTATTGATTAAGTAATAAAGTTGTATGTTATTATTATTTGCATTGTATGTCTCATTTTCTTTTCAAACACATTTTGGGTTGAAGAATTTTTTTTAGGGTCAGCAAGATACGAGTTACCCTGGTATTGCAGGTGTCTATAGGCTACGGCGACCGCTTACCATCAGATGAGCCGCATATTTGTTTGCTACTATATCACTAAGCAACTAGATCAAGGTACTAACTAGAAATGAATGTCAAGGGGAGAGTTGACCTCAACCAATGACATTAATTTTTCTGTTTTTTTTCCGTAGTTAGGTAATAACGCCTTTATTTGAATACAATCTTACCAAAGGAAATGATGATGTGGCTGGAGGTAAGCACAAAAAACCTATAGGGAAGCTCTCAAGTGCCGGAACACATCGATAGATTTTAAACTTGAGGGTGGTACCCAGCCAGGTGGGTACTAAGTATTTACAAAGTACTTGTGATGTATTCCTTCATCGAAAGATCGAGCTCATTGTTGGATTCGTACCCAAGACCTTCCCTACTGCATTTGACGACACTATTGCTGAGCTATTAAATATTCTTTCACAAATGTCCAATAGGCTACTTTCCTGAAAAAAAACTAATTAGTAAGTCATTTACATTATCAAAAAATATTAGACACGTATTTTTCTGTCAATTAAACAAAAAAATACGAAGATATCGTTTCTTGAAGTTCTGCGTGACTTCATGGTGTAGTACACTTTTTAGGAACAAGACGTCACGAGCTCCCTCTCCCTAACTTAGTCGCGCTTTATCTTCGTCAATTGTTAACGATTTGGTAAAGCAAAAAATACGTGTCCAATATTTTTTGATAATCTAACTGACGGACTAATTAGAATTATTATATTTTTATCCAGGCAACATCCCTATTCCACAGTATTGTCAACTCAATTGTAAATTACCTACATACGATCAGCGTCAAAAGTATATTGGCCTTTTAGTACCTTTTCGTAATAATCTATTTTTATATTCTCATGACACTTAGTATGAAAACTGTGATGTGATACGGTCCTGCTGAAGTCAGCATCTACTTTTGTGCGATTTGTACGCTGTCTGTACAAGTATTGACGACTGCACTCATAATATACCATCCTATCTTGCTATTCCCTAGTTGATAATATAATCTTTCAGCAAACACTTAGGTACCGGGTCCATGTCCAGCTGCGTTTAAGAGAGGTGCATAGCGTTTATTCGCTCAAAGAGCAGCTCGACTGGGGAAGTACCTCCACCCATAGAAATAGAACCTCCACCTTACAGATACCGCAGCCAAATAACTCAATGTTGTGTAAAGTTGTGTTCCTGTGCGTGAGTAAGGTCGTCAGAGTTCATTCGGGAGGGGGGAAAGGTCGGTAACGCGTGAGCGATGCTTCGTGTGTTGCAAGCGTCCATATGGCTACGGTAACCGCTTACCATCAGGTGGGCCGTATGTTTGTTTAGCGACTTAGTCGTATATAAAAAAGCTGCTCTTTAGAGCCACCTTCGGCCACATCAGTAACCATGGTAAGATTGGAGTCAAAGACAGGCCTATAAATACTGTTAAAAAAAGGAATATAAGCAACCTAGTTCTGGTAGTATTTAAAAAAATATATAAATCCCGAGTTACAGGACTTCACTGGTAGGATACATGCAATAGAGAGTCAAGTTGAAGCAAAAGTTCAGTAGATCGTAAGAGGTGAACGTGACTCAGTTTTAGATTTCAGGACAAAGAACCTGAGCTAGTTACATTTTTGTTGTATTTTCTACTGATTCGAGACAAGTAGATGGAAGACTCCACACTAGGTGACTCTACCTATTACCTACCAACATGTTACCTCATATGCCCCGCAAGCGTAAATACTTTTTCTACAACGTGAAATAAGTAAGTATATTTTCCAAATTTAAATAACTTTAGTAAAATAACAAAAACAGAATAATGGAATACCGCTCCGTTAATTACGTTTGCAACAAAAGAAATTCTATAAATTGTTGGGTTTCAAATTACTTGTAAACAATGTTGCCGTGAGCCTAGCCACTTAATTACTGATAACAAAAACCCTTTATATCGTTAAGAACACTTGTTATTTTGTTATTAAAACGTTATGGTCCAGGGTGACGGTAATTGGGTTGGGTGCTCTATTAGGTTTGTGAAAAGAATTCTATTGATTGTTGTACTCTAGCTATAAATCCTTTGATGAGGTGGGTTAAGTACTTGATATCGGTAACTATAATGTAATTTAGTACTTAGACCACGCACGGGCAAGCGAAGTGTGGGACGCACTCAATAGGTGGACCGATGATCTGCGAAAGCACCTCAGTGCATTGATTGAGTTTCTTGCCGGAGTCTTCTCAGTTTAAGTGTATTCCGAACCGGTGGTAAATTCAACTGTATGTACCAATATAACGTTCATAAGTGCCTTACTAGGGCCTAAACTGAATAAATGACTTTTTGATTTTCATTTTGATTCACCCGGTTCAAGTCTATCATAATTTAAGACTGTACGTGTGTGAAATGAGTGAAGTGATTATTTAATTGTAATATTCGACGGGTCAGTTGGTTAAGATTCCATCTATCGCGGCGCAGGTCGTGGGTTCGATTCCCATCCAGGACATGATTTGTGTGCATAAACATGTCTGTATGTCCTGGGTGTAAATTATGTATAGGTATTAAGTATGTATTTACAAACAAAAAGTAGTATATTGTAGTATATCAGTTATCTGGTTTCCATAGTATGTACAAGCTCTGCTTAGTTTGGGATTAGATGACTGTGTGTGAGGAATGTCCCAAGATATTTATTAATATTAGGTACGACGATAAACCTATTGGGCCTATGAGGAGTTTCTTGCGTCGCTTCTTCTCCTGATACGGGACTTTACCGAAGGGATAGTATTACCTACGTTATCATTGTCTGCAAGGTATATACCCACCGAATCCTGATAGCATTTAGACTAAAGAATAGAATGTATACTAGACAATTAAAATAACTATTAGCTAAGATTTAAGTAACAATCTTGGGTAATAGGTTTGTTCCACGGTAGGCCTCTACTCCGTTTGTCACTGACCAAGTTCCAAAAGTTGGTATTCAGTTAATTTAATTGCAAACCCTTTTAGCTGTTCCCCTGTGAACCTTGGGACAAACTTTGCTTCCACAAACCAAGTTCGCAGTTTATCCTTTCGGAAAGATGGTTAGACATCTGTACGAATAAGGACGTCAAAAAGTTTGGCCAACGCGGCAATTTAGCTGGCTACGCTAAAAACTAAAAGTTGTCCATCCATTTAGAACGAGCCCGGCTGGACTCTGTAACATTTTAACTTTTATTTTAGCTACTTTAAAGGGGAAAATTGGTTTATCTACCACAGGGAAGTGTTGCAGTGACACCGTAGTAAGGACACTTTTGCCCATTCGGATAGTTAGGGTTAGGTAGAGTTTTTACAATCTATGTGGCAGTTTTGTGCTGAACCAAAATCTCCCCGTCTGTCTGTATCTCATGAACCGTAATAGGTTGAAAGTAGTAATTTTCATAGAATGTGTATTCTCTATATAACAACAAATAATAAAAATGAAAAATAAATAATTTTTTTTTTTTAATTTCCCATAGATATATACCACAGATATAAATATACCTAGATAACGCAAGATCACTTACTTTGCGTGCCAGATTTAGTACTCGACTAAACGTGGCCACAATCACGCTCACATGTTTTGGTTCACTTCAATTGATTTGGTTTTTCCCGTAACTAAATAGTGCTAGTGACGTCATAGTAGGTAGTCAAAAAAATGCCCCGATTTTTTTATTGGTTTTTCGTCACTAACTAGTGCTTGTGACGAAATAGTAGCTATAAAAAATGCCACGCTTGGTTTTCATACAGATCGTGATACTTGCGTTATCTAGGCATATCTATATCTGTGAATGTCTGTGATGGAACCCGTCGTGTGCGGGCCGACTCGCACTTGGTTGGTTTTATTTGAGGTCAGTCTATTATGTACCTACATGCAATTTCCCGCGGTTTCACGCGCGTGGTCTTTATGATATTTTATCGGTGGCAATAAATTGTCATTACTTTATGGAGCTCTTTTTAAATTGTGTTAAAATAAAGGCCTCTGAATCATGCAAATCAATTTTTACGTAATGGTAAAACAAATTTACAGTTTGATTTAATTATTCACTGAAACCGTGTATACTACTTTTATTTACTCAACCAAGAAGGATTAATATATTTTTTTAATTTTATACGGTAATGTCGGCTAACATGCATACGGCCCGTCTGGTGTTAAGCGGTTACCGTAACCATGCTTGCAGCATCTAAGGCATCACTCAAGTCGAGGGTGGAAGCCAGCCAGGCAGTACTTCAGAGTACCCTACCAACGTGCTATAGTGTCCTCACGATGTTTTCCTTCACCGACTAGCAAACCTTCCTACAAAGCCATCTTCGCTCTATTCCTAAATTATTTCATCAAAAGTATTAATACCACCGTATATGGTTCGTTTATGGAACTCCTTACCAATTTCAATCAGACGAGCACAGTCAGTAAATATTTTTAAGGATCAGGTCAAGAAGTTTTATTTGTCCCTCTAGCTATTGATTTATGTTTATTTATGTTAACATATATTGTATTTATGTTTACATTATATTTATATTGTATTTTATCATAGTAAGTATTCATATATATTTTTAATATGTGTATTTTAGTTTATTGCTTGCTTTAATTGTTATATATGCTTTATTTATTATATATTATGTCCAATAGTATTTCACTATGGTATTCATTATAATTTTTTTTTTTTGTTTTGTATTGAACACCCCCGTTTTTACAGTTTATTTTAACTCCTCTCCATCCAAAGGTTGCCTGGTAGAGATCACTTTTAGTGATAAGGCCGCCCATTGTAACACTTTCTTTTTTAAGTTCTTGTATTTTTATTTTTTTTCATGTGGTGTAACAATAAAGCGTTATCTATCTATCTATCTATCTACCACCGTTTTACGACTGTTTGACGCCATTTCAAGGATCCAGAGCATCCCCCAGGATTGCAAAGTGACTGAAAGCTACTTTGGGTCTAGACTAGACGTTGTCACGGTTACATGATTATTAAAGTTTTCACTTTAGCTTTACGAGCTTTAGCTACGGTGTTGGAAATTGGATTTTTGTTTATGAAAAAGCTCTAAAACTAGATGACGTTTTATGAAGTAAATAAGATTCGTATACATATCTACTGTGAATGTAAAAGAGTTGGTATATCTGTTTGTTTGTTATCGTTATGGCAGATTTAGATGAAATATGTCAGGGGGTAAATTAGACCTCGGAGAAGGTTATTGAATATTTCAAAAATATATCTGTCCTCTGAAACGTAGCTGAAACTGTAGCAGGGGCAAAAACTTCAGTAGTTTTTGCGTGAAAGAGTAATAAACATCGATACATCCTAACCAACTATCCGCGCGTTTATTATGCTAATAAGTTTACAGGATGGAAAATTTAGACTGGTCTGCCACGCGAATATCGTTAGTGACTGTCCTTTCATTTTTGATTTAAGTATTGCAAGATTAAAGCAGCTAATAAAGTACTAGGATGAATAACGTGTTTGTCGGGCAGTTTGTATTACTGTGTTACAATAAATTTTCCTAACAAAATGTATATAGCAGCGTTGCCAGTTTTTGTAACCTTTTGAGTAAAAAAAGCGGGATTCTATCACCGAAAGCGGGACATACTAAAAAATCCGGCCAAGTGCGAGTCGGACTCGCGCACCGAGGGTTCCGTAGAAACTTGTAGGTATGTAAATTGTTCATTGATCACGGGAATCGAGTCTCGACGATTGTTCCCCTTTTCTTTCGAATAGGGTCTAATATCATAGCAAAAAAAAAAATTATATTACTACACGCTTTTCGGATTTCTTCCTTTACTTGTGCTGCATGGAATTGCTTTATGCCTTATGATTATAGGTCAACTGGAATACCTTATAGGTTTTGAATCCCTTGCGAGCGTCAAAATATGCGGCATACTGATATCTTTTGATTGCGCATTGCGTTGACTCAGAAGTCTGCTTTTTGTATGTCACAGTGACATTTAGCTAACTTTGGCGTGGTTCTCCTTAAACAACACTGCGGTGTTTAGTTTAAGACGCGTCACGGGCAAGCTGGTGCCATTTCTGTGCAGTGGTGTCTATACAGTGTTAGGTATAATTTGCCACTTCTACGTCCAGCGATGATTTCTCCGTCGAGTAATCCTAAAAGCGGGACTGAACCTGTCCCGCGCGGGACATTTAATTTTGGGCTAAAAATCGGGACGTCCCGCGAAAATCGGGACGTCTGGCAACGCTGGTATATATGCTGTTTTGTTTGACCGCAATTTCACCGTGGTAAGTGATGATGTGGCCGAAGGTGGTGCACACACAAAGCCTAGAAGGAACTGGCTCTCAAATGAAGCTGTCGGGACACACCGAAAGGTGCTAGGCCATTATTATGAGGCTATTTTTTAACAGGAGAGTTAAGGTGTCTCTTGAGTCGGAGGAATTGTCTAATTGGACTTAATCGATAAAAAAATATAAAGCGAATATCATGGGTTGATGATTGCTATTCTTGGAGCTCAATTACTCACATTATAATAACCTACAATCGAGGAAAAAATCCTTTAGAGTTGTACCGAGCAATCCAAATCCGCAACTAGTCAGTGATTTTGCACTGACTTGAACAGAAAGGACCAATCACTGCATGGTGTGTTCTTGACTTGGCCAATCAGAGCGCATTGTCGATGGCGGGAAATTGCCGGAATTGATTTCAAGCAAAATGAACGTCAATGCGCTTCTTTGGGTACTACCTACATATAAAATTCGACAAAGTAAGGGTTTAAATATATTTCCTTCCAAATAAATCTTTAGAGAATATCAGATTTACCTTCTGAATCACTAGTATTGACTTATTTTTATTCTCAACACAGTGTAGTCAAGGAGCTAACGAACCATTTTCACTTCATTGTCAATAATATAAATGGTACCTATTTATTATTTAAAAAGTACCTAAGTAAACTAAATAATAGGTTGCGCGCCTCGTTCCGAACGTGATAAGTCGTACCTACCCCAAGGATCCAAGGAGAAATATCATATGTTTATAATATACAATATAATTATACATTGCTTTCCGCCCGTTTCATTCGCAATCCCCTTTTATTCTACCTAGTATATTTATACTAATTTGACAGCTGTAAATATTTTCTATCCTTATTCAATATTTTTTGTAAGAAAGAGATATGACTTATTTCAAATAAGTTTAGTAATATTTGCAACAGAACTTTTGTCACTGAACCGGGGCGCAGCATTAAATTAAATGTGGTGAATACGTAAGTTATCCTTGTATATTCTATTCGTAATAGTTTCTATGTATGAAACTCCATCAAAGTTATGACGCCAGAGAGTATCTGTGTGAATTTTAGCAACGTTAAATCGGAATATCAAATCAAAGAGAGTTTATCAGATTTACATTAAAAGATAGTGACCGAGAGCACCCTCGGGGATGATGTATATCTAAAACAAGTTGACTTAATTTACCTACATTTATAATTTAAGCAGAATTTAATTTTAATGCAAAAGTTTGTGTGTAGCATAACGGCTGAACGCATATCTATTTGACAAGTATGTAGATCATGACCTAGAATATGCTTTTTATCTCGGGAATATTATATCTCTCGGGAACGCGGGTAGAAAAAAGAACTACAAAATAATGTATTATAAAAAATGGCGATGGTATTCAACACGTTGTATGCACTCACTGTATGGCTTTTGTATATGTCCACTTTTTTATTTTTTTTATACCATTTAGGTGGAAAACAAGCATACGGCCTGCCTGATGGTAAGCAGTTACCGTAGCCTATGGACGCTTGCAACACCAGGGGTAAAAATACCATTCTGTGAATTTGTAGTTCAATTGTTTTACGAGCTATTTGCAATTTCCATTGCCCTCAGGCAATTTTCATCACACAAAGGGGCTTGAGAGAAACCCTAAATGGATTGAAAATATTTTATAAGTTGTTATACCGCTTACCATCAGATAGGCCAACTGACGCTTCAAACTTAAGTTTTGATTCTCGTTCTATGACACAACTAGGTACCTACCTAAGTAGATAGATAACGCTTTATTGTTACACCGCATGAAAAAATAAAAATACAAGAACTTAAAAGCGATAGTGTTAAAATGGGCGGCTTTATCACTAAAAGTGATCTCTACCAGGCAACCTTTGGATGGAGAGGAGTTAAAATAAACTGTAAAAACGGTAAACAAGATAACGGTTGTAAAAAAAAATCTTAGCTTCTCGACTATAACAGTGTGCCGCTACCTATCTCAAATATCAAAGGGTCAGGTCGTCTGTTATAAAGGCACCCTGATCTGATTCCCAATAGCGAAGCGTTTTTCTTGCATCGACATGAAATACTACTTACGTAGGTAACGTGAGTGTATAACGAAGGACACATATCGCTTTTAGGTGCCTGTTGGTGACTTTTTCTAAGTTGTAAGTAAATAAGATTGACAGTTTGTATGAAAACTGTACATTTTGTAATGCGAAAAGGTACCTACTAAACTAAAGTGATAGCTAATTTTGAATTCGTCTATTACACATAGGTATTCCGGCGCCTAACGAATCGCGCGAAGACTTCAATCATCTTTTAGAACAATAGAATTAAATTACAACCAACCCACTCCATAGCATTTTGTTCTGCACAAAATCCTTTCATAAGTTTGCACAAGTAATTCTATCCGGCGAGTCCGGTATCCTACGTTGTTCAGCGATTAACTGCTCGATAGAGCTGCCCGTTGGTCGGCTAAGTACCCTTCTATTTTGGGTTAAATTGAACAAATGTCTTTGGCAATGAATGAAGTAATAATAGTCGAACATTGCAGTTTCATAAAAAAAACTGGATTGATAATGATGTCTGTACTTTTGAAACAAAGTTATTCGATTATTGCAGTGGTGCCCAAAGTTGATTGGACCGCGACTCACCTAACACAAAGTTCTGAATTCGGGACTCACCTTTTGGTTTTCATGAAGGAAAAAGGGGCATAAATATATGAATGAAGGACTTTTCAGGGCCCACCCAATATATAACTATATGAATGAAGGACTTTTCAGGGCCCACCCAATATATAACTAAATGAATGAAGGACTTTTCAGGGCCCATCCAATATATAACTATATGAATGAAGGACTTTTCAGGGCCCACCCAATATATAACTAAATAAATTAAGGACTTTTCAGGGCCCATCCAATATATAACTATATGAATGAAGGACTTTTCAGGGCCAGTCAAGGGTACAGAGAAACGCATCAAAATCAATTGTTTGGGTAGGTACTTACTTAATTTAAAATAACCACGGCAAACAAATATAAGGCGATGATAGCTCAGTGGTAGTGACGTCGGATACCGAGATGAAGGTCCCGGGTTCGAATCCTACAATGAGCTTGAGCTTTCCGTGAAGGAAAACATCCTGAGGAAACCATAGCACGGTGGTAGGGTACTTTGTAGTACCCGCCTGGCTGGCTACCACCCTCAAGTTGAAAATCTGTCGCCAAGCACCTTTCGGTGTGTTCCGATAGCTGCATTTGAGAGCCAGCTCCTTCTAGGCTTTGTGTGCTTACCACCTTCGGCCGCATCATCACTTATCATGGTGAGATTGCGGTCAAACACAGGCCTATAAACAATAAAAAAAAAAATTGCGACTTTGTTCATTATTATTTAGAGATTAAACTTAAACTAAATTAAATATTGATACTATACAGCGTGTATTGATATGAGATTACTCACACGTCATTCACAATGTATGACGAGGTGACGAGGGTATGAGTGACAAATGTCCTATTTAAGTGAACAGGCTTCGACGGGTAACCCTGTTTAATCTGTCAACGAACCCTCGTTGTATGGAGGCTCGCGATTTGTGTCCATTTGTTTAACAATGGCCCTGATTCTGTTGTTCACAACTAAACTAATTTTAATGTCACTATGTCTCTTTCTAACAAAGAACATAAGAAAAGGATGTAAGAAATTTAGTCCTGTCAAATTAGTCCAATGCTTGTTTTCAATATAATTTTAGTCGCCATCTATCGCGGTTACGCCTAAATACACGCAAAATATGATGGCAAAGATTAATTTGACTACTTAAAATATGTTCTATCCTTTTTCAATCCTGTTCGTAAGAAAGAGATGAGATGTGACTAAAATTAGTTTAGTGCGATTTACAACAGAATCGGCACCAATGGCCATATTATGGGAATATTGAATTTCAGTATGTGTGGTACAAAGATACATTGTGTGATTAGAGCTAATTTTTAGAAGAAAGGTTGAATTTAATATATGTCTCCCTACTGATATCATTGGCTTACTGTGTAACGGGTTAAGAGGAAAGGATGGCTGCAAGAAATTTGAAAAATTGGTTTTAAACATATCTATTGCTGTCGCGCTGTGCCCGAGCTATCCCGCCCGAGGGGAAATGATATCGCTATTTCGTAATCCCCAGTTTTCTCCTCCAAAACTGGATCGATTTCCAAAAAAAATACAAGAATCAAGAAGGGCTTTAGCTATGTCTGTCGGTTTTCCTTTGTTTTAAATATTCGTCAAATTTGTTCGCTGGACGTCTGATAAGGGCGTTAAAAATGGTAAGTTTTTGTGATTTTAGAGGGCTCCTAATTCTTATAATAACTAATTTATGGAGAAAACACAACCGAGGGACATACAGTGGTACATACCTACAGATTGCATGGTAAAATAATCATTGCTCTAGTATCATTATCTGGAGAGGAAACTGAGGATTACGTTTGTATGGAACTAACGCCACCAGCATTTCCTCTTAATGGCCTTTTGACACAAAGTAAAGGGACTTTTGATTCGTGTTTATTTTTGCAAAACATCAAACTTTTTTGATGAAAATATATTATTGTGACATTGTTTTCTTATTTACAGAGCTTAATAATTGTTGTTCATACAATTAACATATCTACAACCCTTAAAATACAAATATTAAAAAACTAACCTAAAAAAAATACAAACGGCAAAGTAAAGTTGAGCAACGCCGTAATGTTTCCATATGCAGTGTTTTCCCATATTTATTACCCCATCATCAAAAGCAACAACAACACTACAACTCTCCAACCATCACACAAGTTCGCGACAGCTTCACATTGCAAAAAAACACCTTGTTACTTCGAAAACTAGCCACTCAAGCGACGAGCGACACAAAAAGTGTGTAATATATGAATATGAACATAAATCCAGGAAGAAATACATTAGCTGCACGTCAAGAGTGCTGAATAGTTCATGCACACCACTCGCATAGTCTGCCTGGTTTAGCAAATGGTGCTAAGTGTAGGGGGAAGCGGAGGAGGTAGCGGAAGAGGTAGCGGGTGCGAGATATAAACAAGTTTTTTTATTTTTTTACACGACTAAACTGCCCAAAAAATTTGTATAATGTTTTCAGGGTTCATGTATGAGTTTCTTTATTACTTTTAAATGCCTTAACAGATTTGGATGTATGGGTTTATGTAGGTACGAGTGACACTGGCTATAACTTATTTACTTTTTAGTTAGCTTTTTGGCAGGGCAGTGCTGCTTTTGTTTTATTATTATTTATTACAAAATAAAAAACAGGTTTTTAACAGGCATAGTAAAAGAAAATATTATAAACTCTATTTACACCACTAGCCATTCGTGCCCAGCGTTACCCGGGTGAAATATCCGTCATTTTCAGTGTTTTTTTTGCTTATAACCTTCTCCGGCCTGCACAAAGCAACCCACAAAAGTTTCATCATAATCGGCTAAATGGTTTACGAACGCACATACATTTTAGTAGCCTATGTCCTTCTCCATACCATAGGCTATATGCATGCCAAATTTCATCGCGATCGGTTCAGCGGTTTAAGCGGGAAAGCGTAACAGACAGACAGACAGAGTTACTTTCGCATTTATAATATTAGTTAGGATTAGGATTAGGATTGTATCTGCGTTACCACGATGAAATGTAGTCTGTATTATTCAGAGATAGTGTAGCTTTCTATTCGTGGAAGTTTTCTTTAATAGGTTAAGTAGTTCCAGAACTTATACCCTACAAACATACTTTTATATCTTATTAGTATTAGTGCAAAAAATCTGTCATTACCTACTGATTCAAACCTAGTCTTTAGTTTATTTATATTACCTGCTAAGCTCTTCCTCACCTCATTGTACGGGTATCCCCGCTATAGTCTCATATTTTACACCACACAGGTCCGCAATGCTATGTAACGACACGTAGACGTTACTTCACTGTGTCCTACCGTCCTACCACCTACCACCTGAGCACAGGTAGGCGCAGTGCTCAAACACTCCGACGCGTTATGAGTGTGTGTTTTATGTGTTTCCTACACATGGTTACGGGGTTTTCCATTTGGCGATAGTTTTTTTTGTGTGACACATTTTGATCTTACTAAGTTTTTATCGAAGTAGAATAGAACTGAAGAAGACCTATATAGGTGTATGCTTCTGCTTGTACACACGGCTACAGATCAAGCTATACATTTCTAGTATAAGCTGACCTCCCATTGTAGAGAAATCCTATACAATGCGAGATCAGCTTATACTGGAAATGTATAGCTTGATCTGTAGCCGTGTGTACAAGTCGCTGGTAAGTGATACGGGCCAAGTTTATTAACACATCTGGTTGACTTTACTATAATTGAATACCAAGTAAGTACCGTTCGTGGTGTAGCATGATTAGCCGTTCTTAATCGATCGGCAAAGTTAAGCTACCACCGTCGTGTTCAGTACCTGGATGGGTGACCGCCTAGTGGTATTTCAAATCGAGCGTTTCCGTGCTTCGGAAGGCACGTAAAGCGGTGGTCCCGGTTATCACTTAATTGTGATAGTCGTTAAGCTAGTTGGATGCCTCCTAGGCGGCTTGAAAAATTCCAACAGTAGGTTGACCACTATAGCCTACCTCCACCGATCCGCAGTGGGCACGCGTGGTGGAGTATTGCCCATTCCCTTTCACCCTCATTTGTGAAAGGAGGCCTGTGCTCAGCAGTGGGACATTATAGGCTGATGATGATGATGATGAAGTAAGTACCAACATGGGTGCTTTTTGATGATAAAAATTGATAGTTTTTGAGTCTTTGTTTTTGTAACTTTATATTTTAACTGGTTTGACTTTCGAATTTTTTAATTGAGTCATATTCGTTAAAATATCCAAAGAATATACATACTTCGTTATAATATATATGGTGCCAAAGCTGTCATGTGAAGAATTGTCTGGTCATCTTCCGCCAGATGTTTTCTGAAACTGGCTGGATGCAAAACTTTGCAAAGTGGTGAAGTTTGTCCCGAGAAACGTGATCAATTGAATATTCAAATTGAACCGCTTTTCGAATATTAATGAGTCCATTGAAACTAAACTCTTTGTGTTTGTCAAATCTGGTGTGAATCAAAGGATTCCTTGACTCATTGTTTGCTACCTTCGTTATATAATCAGTAAACTGGATGAGGGTTGAATTGGAAAAAGATAAAAATTGTCTTTTGTAATTTTGTTACTGCTACATTTAGGTAAGTACAGTATTACCCAACTGATAAGGCGCGTCGTGAATCATGTCACAGAAAAGAAAGTATGGCCCCGAAGATTAACGAAAGAATGCTTAAACTTACAATCAATCTTAGATCTCTACTATAAGGTTCATAATACACTGCAGCTGTTAGTTCCGTTTCACTCGCAAGTCATGCCCCTCCGCACGGCGTAAGCTAACATGGCGGCAGCTGCCGACCAATAGCGGTTTCCCGCGCTTTGAAAATGTACAAAAAGTATCTTCTGCGCAGGTACATCGGTAAGCCATATCAGTTGGGTACTACTGTAAGTAACTAATTAAATAATTAGCAAGTAGATTTAGTTACAATAATGATTGGAAAAAGGAGGATTTGCTGTGCTTGGATGCCGCTGATTGTCATTTTGTACTGGAATGTAGTCGAAACCGCCTCTGCCGTGTCGCAGTGTGTAAATCGCCATCTTCATGGACACCACGGACAAGCTTTTGTATCGTAAGTTTTGACGACTATTTTGAATGGGATAATGTAATACACAAACCAAATTGTTATGCCGGTGCTTGGCAGTGCAAGTGCAAATTAATTTAATATTTAAAAAACTAGCTATGTGAATCATTGACATATTGATTGGAAAAGTACATAACTAAGGCACAGCTTATGATAATTCTAACATTATACCACGTAATCACTAAAGATCTACCAGGGCATAATTAACAGAAGTTACAGAAACCGTAAAACCGTCAGCAACGTGCGGAAACTTCCGACACGTGCCAACTAATTGGAAAACGTCACCGTCTGCAATTAGGGCCCAGAGTGCGTCCCATAGCTGTCTATGTTGACGCTCCATGGTGTCGTTATGGCCACGAGTGTACCTACGGTGCTCCAAACACCCCTTGGGGGCTCTTAGGCGTGTGAATAGTTTTTGTGGCCACCAAAAACCCAGACGACTTGATCGGGAGAGTGTATTTTTATCTGTCTACTACTTGTACGTACCTTTCGTCATAATACGGCGGGATTGTAGTGAATAACAGACGTCTTCAAGAAATTAGATTTTCCAAATGTTGTTTTTTTCGAAATCGTAAAATAGGAACTTACTTGTATATCCATGGTAGAAAATGGAAGAAAATCATATTCTATAGGTACTCCTAATTAGGTACATAAAAAAACTACAGATTACTTTCTAGGTAAACATTAAATTGTTAGTCAGTCCAAAAACAACGCACAACCGAAACCGATGGACTTAGATTTTTGGAATTCCGGAGGAAATAGGAAAGGATTTATGAATCACATCACACACACATCAGAACATTTATGAATCACGAAATTAACATTTTTGCCATTGATGTTTGTGAACGCACAAATCTTATTGTCTACGCGAGCGAAGTTGCGAAAAGCTAGTATTTAAATATTGACTTTATTTACAACAAATATGTACAAAATACAATCTATATATAGAAAATTTCCTCAAGCCTGCCGCTGCTTCCGATTAACGGCAGAGTTCCCAGAAGGCTGGCAGCGTTTCCTCTTTGGATACCAAGCTGACGCGTTGGCGGAAAAAGCTCCTCGCCCGCTGGTCTCCGGAGGTCTCGATCAATTTTGATGACAAGGTGCGAGCAAAACGGCGAGCTTCGGACCCCCACGGTCCCATGGTCTCGACCGCAAAAGGCACAAAAATATAGTTGGGTCCAATCGATGCGTATTTTTTGAATTTTGAATTTTTCCGCTCTGGCCGAAGCTGCCCCTGCAGCTTTACAAGTTGCCGGTAAGTGAGATGGCGCGAGTGTATCGACACATGTGGCATCCCACACCAGCTAGTATTTTATATTCTTTGTCGAACTTGAAGACGTTAGTCAACCGCTAATAGGTGGCGTGAATTTTCATGAAAATCCTCATTGTAACAAATAGCTAATATAGGCAACAACTTTATAAGGTACCTACTCAAAGAAAAACATATCCTATTGTATTCAAGTAAAATCTCCTATTACAACAAACCTTTACTTAGGAAACGAGATCTAATACCTCTGCGTAGTAAGACCCATTGTTCTGATAGCACGCGAGTAAGCCAATGTTTACAGACGCGAGCTGCGTTGACAATTGTCAAAGTCGGCGATGGTGCAAACTAGACGAGACGATGGGATGAATACGGGCGTGAAGGGCGTCTGACTGAGGACTAACCTGGAAAGCTGGAAGGAACATTCGTTTTTAGTATTTTTCAGCCCATATCCTCACAATTCTAGGTATATTGTTGCGATTAACTATACACGCACCACAGATTACATACCTAACTATTCTGTAATCTGTGACACGAACATAGACTAGTTTTTTTTTTTTTAGTTTTTGTTCGCGTACTTATCGACCGTGACATCACTAAAGGCGTCAGCTGAAAATCAGCGCTGCTGACAGTACGTCAGTAGCTCTATGCTGAGCTGTATGTCCTTTTTGAAGGCACAGACTTATTGGTTTGTTTTAAATTAATATTGATAAGCTAATGTTAATGTCAGACTGTGGAATGAGCTCCCTGCCGTGGTTTTCGCAATGGAGTACAGCATGGGGTTCTTTAAGAAGGGTGTGAAGAGGTTTCTTCAGGGTCGGCAACGCGCGAGTGATACCCCTGGTGTTGCAAGCGTCCATAGGCTACGGTAACCGCTTACCATCAGGCGGGCCGTATGCTTGTTTGCCACCTTAGTGGTATAAAAAAAAATATGTGTTCATTAAATAAATGTATTTTCTTTCTTTGTTCTTTCTATTATTTTCCGTGAGTTTCCTACAGTGAGCTTGGGTGAGTAGACGTAATAGCTCTGTGGCGTGTTATATTGTCGCCGGTAGCGGTATGTTCTGTTAGCCGTACTTGAGAGCCTACTGGGAGATCACGACAAATGGTAACGGCTAAATGGCTGAATCGAGGTTCATGGGATAAAGGACACGTCTCTAATGCCTTTGTCCGCCTGCCTGCGCCAAATGGTTGCGTTATTTGTATATAGGCCCGTTGCCTGAAAAACTATGTATCGTAACCAAAAAAAAAAGATTTGGTAAATGGCTGAACATGGTATAGAAATAACTGCTAGCTGTATTCATGGCAATTATGAAAAAATTGACTAAATATTCAGTTGCGTTATGCGGCAACGCTTGCTCAATGATACTTTATCGTGACCAAAGAAAATGTATAAGGTAAATGATTGAAGTTACCTACTTAGTTACTTTTCAAGGCGATGATAGCTCAGTGGTAGTGACATCGGATACCGAGACGAAGGTCCCGGGTTCGAATCCTACAATGTGCTTGAGCTTTCGGTGAAGGAAAACATCGTGAGGAAACCATAGCACGGTGGTAGGGTACTTTGTAGTAACCGCCTGGCTGGCTACCACCCTCAAGTTGAAAATCTGTCGCCAAGCACCTTTCGGTGTGTTCCGATAGCTGCACTTGAGAGCCAGTTCCTTCTAGGCTTTGTGTGCTTACCACCTTTGGCCGCATCATCACTTACCATGGTGAGATTGCGGTCAAACACAGGCCTATAAATAGTAAAAAAAAATAGTACATGCAATCAAAGATTTGGTCAGTGTTATTATTAAATAACACTGACCAAATCTTTGGTTGCATTTCGTTGCGTAACGCAAGCGATCTAACTTATAATTCATACTTCGGATAATTTGAGTGATTAATACAAATCAGATCTAGATTTTGGATTTCTGTGTTAGGCAACTCTGTCTAGCCTACAAGCTACAGAACAAAGCCAGACTAGACTGGCTAAGTTACGACGCAAGATGTCTGCACTTAATTACACCTACCTCGCCTAGCTGCGCTGCGCTGTGCGTTACTTTTGTTTTTATGACAAATAATGTGCAATTAGAGATGTTAATGGGTTTTAAAGTTTATTGTTTCCTAGTTGTAACTTAAAGTATAGTTGTTGTAATGTCTTACATCGAACAAATAACCCAAAGGAGAGCAATGATGTTAAGAGGGGTTCCTAGCTGCGAGGAATTTGAAAAATAGATATTTGAAGAAACTATTGCCATCGCGCTATGCGCTATGTGCGATAGGGACATCTGCAGATCAGACCGATTTATTCCAAAAAAAAAATGACGAAATTGACGTTTCGTTTTCCCCATTTTCATCCTCGAAAACTGAGCCGATTCAATTATTTTTTACATACTAGGTCAATATTACTTTCTATTATGTTAAAATCTTTTCGAATATATCTGGTAGTCCTTTTAATCACGGCGGAAAAATAGGGCATTTAGTGTAATTTTTGGAGGGTCATTGTTTAGGCCAAAATACCTATAATAATATTTACTCATATTGAGTATCAATGACGAGCCTCTGCTTCCCGATTCCTCTCCTTTTCCCACATCATATGTGTGAGCGAGAAAAGAACTTCGGGAATCTTCTACATACTTCGGCGACGCATCGCCAAGCGCGTGTGTGCGAATAAAACGAGACGCGCGCCTCGCAACATTTAGTACGAAAGACGCTACAGACCGAGGAGCATTAAAACTTTGTGATTTGTTGTGAAATAGTGTGCGCATAATCATTGGATTGCCATAGGAGTTCCTGGTAAGTCCTTACCTTTATCCTGGGAGGCTCCTCGTTTTCCATATTGATATTTTAACGCAAAAACCCATCATTTTATCTGGTACGCCTTCGAGCGGATTCATTTTGAGTCAGCCATTACAGCAATTTAATTTCATATCAAATCACGTATAATTTCCCGCTTTCTATAGGTTTTATGCCTCTAAATAGGTATATACCTCATAATACGCAAGTCTTATACCTCATAAATAGGTTTTAGACTATATAAATACGATATTTCGTACTCCCGCCATTTTTACCACGCCAATCGTGATAAAAAGTAGTTAGGTATTCAATACCGCCGCCGCTCCTCCATATTTTTAGGACTTAGATTTTATAGGTACCGATTCGTATCTTATTATACGAAATCATATGGTGTACTAATAACCGCAATACGTACTTACTATTTGTACTATTACTACGCATATAATTGCATTCTATGAGCCTTGTCTGTCGACTTGAAATAAACTTTCATACCTATATAGGTAGGTGCCTTAACTGTTGGATATACCTACCTACTTACCTACGTCATTTTACTTTAATTAGGTAATTTTGCAATTTATTATTACGCAATCTTTCACAATGGAAGCTATTGAAACTAAAATTAAAATATTGGAAGCTAAAAATGAAGCTATTTTTGAACAATTATCGTTCTTATATGATTCTTCTAAGAATATTTCCACGTCCGCGAGTGCAGACCTTCGTTCCTCAGAGACATTCATGGCGGACACTGAAATTATTAGTACAATTCGTCATGAATTTAGTGCCAATTTAGATACAATTAACGCGTTAAATATGCAACTTGATCCAGAATATAAGATTGATTATAAAAAAATGATTTCCTTTGATACAGTGTACACCCGAATAGAAAGGGTTCGTTCTCTTATCGTCAGTAAGACAAATACTACGTCGAATGTGTCTGCGCAGAATACTATTCCGTCCCAATATAAAGGTCGTATCAAACTACCACCAATTCAAATTCCGTCATTTGATGGAAAAATAGAAAATTGGCCCGTCTTCTTTGAATCTTTTAAATCTAATATACATTCAAATCCTGATCTTTCGAATTCTCAAAGAGTACAATATCTTGTAGGTAAATTAACAGGAAATGCTTTAAAAATCACGGCAGGTATTATACCGTCCGGTGATAATTATAATTCTATTTGGGACAGCTTAGTTCAAAAATATCAAGATAAAAGAGCATTAGGCTCACACTACATGTCTAATTTATTCAATATTAAACCCGCATTAAATAATTCCGCGTCTTTAAATACGTTCATTGAAACTTTCCACGCTTCTGTATCTGCTTTGGAACAGTTAGGTATTGAAGATATGAAAGATTTTATCTTACTTTCTTTAGCTTTAAAGAAGTTAGATCCCGCAACCGCTATTTCCTTTGAAATGTTTATGAGGAATAAAGAAATTCCTTCTTATAAGGATTTTGTTGATTTTATTAAATCGCAAGTAAAAATATTAGACCGCACTTCTACGCCAATTGCTGGCTCCGCGCGAACCGCCCCAGTCGGTAGCAACCTTAATAATCCGCCCGCTTCTCGTTCTCAACCGCGTAATTCACATACAGTCCATCATGCTTTCCTTGCACGCGATAATAATAATAAAAGCACTTGCTTATTTTGTAATAAATCTGATCACTATCAGATTTTTAATTGTTCATCTTTTAATACTAAAGATCGTTTAGATTTTGTTAAATCTAAAAAAGGCTGTGTAAACTGCCTCAGCCTTACGCATACTGCTTCTCAGTGTAAGTCGTCGTATAGTTGTAAAACTTGTAATAAACACCATCATTCTCTTTTGCATTTGGATAGTAATTCACAATCGCAACAAATAGTTTCTGACTCGCGTCCCTCTCACTCGGCGCGTCTTGATAATAGCGATAACCGCATCGCGCCGTCCGCCGCCGCCAGCGCCGCGCCGCGACCGCTCCCGTGCGCAGCCTCGCCCGCGCATCTGACCGCGTCTCCTTCTAACGCTACGGACGCTCCTCAACCGGTGTCGCTATGCACCCGAGCGCGAGTTGATAAGAATAATGATAACGAACGCGATTCTTTTAATAAATTAAATCCTTCCCATACTACTGTACTTTTATCAACCGCTCAAGTTTATGCGTCTAATAAGGACAATAAATATATTTCAGTTAGATGTTTAATAGATAACGCGTCTCAAAACAACATAATTACAACTGCCTGTTGTAAACAACTAAATTTAAATATAATACCGCTTAGCAATTCTTTTATAAAGGGTGTAGGACCCACTTCGCGTCCTATTCACGGCTACGTTCAACTCAAAATAACCGCGAAAAATAAAAAATATTTTTATAATATTACCGCTCTTGTCGTTGATTGCATTACTGACAGGTTACCGACTGAATATGTTGAGACTTCTATAGTGCAACATTTAGGTAACTTACCGCTCGCTGACCCTCTGTGGCACATTCCCGGAGAGGTCGAAGTAGTTCTCGGGGCACAATTGTTCCCATTTTTATTATTAGGTCAAAAAATTATTGCACCTCCCGCTCCTTCTGCCCTTGAAACCGTGTTCGGTTATATTCTTATGGGCGACGTTCCCGCTAACTCTAATATTAATAAAAATGCATCCACTTATTTTAATACCGCGACTTTTTTCATTTCTGGTCCCAATGACCTTACTATTTCTTTAGATGATTCCCTACTTAAGTTTTGGGAGCTCGAAGAAATTCCCGCGCAAAAATTTATGAGCTCGGCCGAAAAGGAGTGTGAACAGCTGTTCTCTCATAACTTCTCACGGGACTCCGCAGGCAGATATTGCACCGCGTTACCTTTTCGTGAGGATCCTGACGTGTTAGGTGATTCCCGTTCCGTTGCTCACCGCCGTTTACTTGCTTTGGAGCGTACCAAGCTACGCGATCCACAGCTACGCGCTAGTTATAATGAGGTTATACAGGAGTACTTAGATAAAAAATACTTATCTGAAATATTGCCTTCCGATTCTGACGACCATGATAAAGGGTACTTCATACCACACCATCCCGTCGTACGGCAAGACAAAGAAACAACAAAAGTTCGTATAGTACTCGATGCTAGTGCTAAATGTCACAATGGCATATCACTAAACGATATTTTACATACGGGACCCAATTTACAATCTGACTTGTTTATTGTATTACTGAACTTCCGCTTATTTCCCATTGCTATTACAGCAGATATAAAACAAATGTACCTACAAATTGCTGTTATTGATGAGCATAGAAAATATCAAAAAATATTATTCCGCTTTGATCCCAATGATCCGATCCGCGTATTTCAATTTAACCGAGTTGCATTCGGTCTTAAGTCCAGTCCGTTTTTAGCCATGCGCACTGTGCGCCAGTTATGCTCGGATGAGAAAAACCTATTCCCTCGCGCTGCTGAAGTAGCTTCGCGTGAACTATATATGGATGACTTAGACACTTCCATTCCTTCTTCTGTTGAGCCTAATTTAATTTACGAGCTTGCTCTGAAATACTCATCATGGAATAAAATATTACGCATAATAGTATACATACTTAGATTTTCTCGCATAATTTCTCGTGATCAAGGTCACATCCGCATCACAGCTTCTGAGCTAAATAAAGCTGAAGTATATTTAATACGCTCTGTACAACAAGTTCATTTTCAAAATTTATTTAATAATATTCAAAAAGTTAAATTATCTTCCCCTCTTAAAAAACTTGACCTCTTTATAGATCAAGATAAAATTATTAGAATTGGAGGTAGACTTTCAAATGCAAATCTTCCGTATGAAGCTCAGCATCCCGCTCTTTTACCTAAACATGACCACGTTACTCATCTTATTATAGACTATTTTCACCGTGCTCATTGCCATACTGGTGCCAATCTTCTGAGCTCACTGTTGCGCCAGAAATATTGGATACTGTCCGCTAGAAGTGTCATTAGACACAGAGTACATTCATGTAACTTTTGTTTTAAAAATTCCCCTTCATTTCTCAGCCCAAAAATGGCTGATTTACCCTCTTGCCGCGTTCAGGAGTCCAAAGCGTTTGTGCATACGGGCGTTGACTATGCTGGACCCATTAAAGTAACATTATGTAGACGCAGAGGTCAAAAGAGCCAAAAGGCATATATTTGTTTGTTTATATGCTTAGTAACCAAAGCTGTACACATCGAATTGGCAACTGATGTGTCATCAGATACTTTTATTTCCGCTTTTAAGCGATTCATTTCCCGTCGAGGACCTGTTTCTTTTCTTTACTCCGATAACGGAACTAACTTTGTCGAAGCTAAAGCTCAATTACAAGAACTACTTACCGATCAGTACCGCATTGAATGGAAAATGATTCCACCCCGCGCCCCACATTTCGGAGGATTGTGGGAATCTAATATAAAATCGATTAAAACTCATTTATACCGTGTTATCGGTTCGCAGCTCCTCACATATGAAGAGCTCCTCACTGTTCTTACCCAAATTGAAACAGTCTTAAATTCTAGACCGCTTTGCATTTTATCTGAGGATCCCTACCCGGAGCCTCTTACTCCCGCTCACTTTATTATGGCTTCACCATTGACTTCATTGCCGCTTCAGAATGTGTCCGAGGAAACCATATCTTTACGTTGTCGGAAACAATTATTAGATCAGATGGTGTGTAGCTATTGGAAAAGATGGCGTATAGAATATTTACATAATCTTCAAGTTAGACAGAAATGGCTCATTGATAAAGATAACATTAAGATTGGTACTGTGGTTCTTATACACCAAGATGATATTCCCCCTTTACGTTGGCCGTTGGGCATAATATCACAAGTTTATCCTGGCAAGGATGGAAATATCCGCGTCGCTTTAGTAAAAACTTCAAATGGATCATTCAAAAGACCCATTGTCAAGTTATGTCCATTACCCTCACAATAAAAATTAATCATACCGCATCTTATATTCAGTACTTTAGTAATTATTATAATCTGTAATTAGTTCTTATAATTAATTATTTTTTCTTTCTTTTGAGAACACTACGTATTCTCAAGGCGGCGGAGGATGTTTAGGCCAAAATACCTATAATAATATTTACTCATATTGAGTATCAATGACGAGCCTCTGCTTCCCGATTCCTCTCCTTTTCCCACATCATATGTGTGAGCGAGAAAAGAACTTCGGGAATCTTCTACATACTTCGGCGACGCATCGCCAAGCGCGTGTGTGCGAATAAAACGAGACGCGCGCCTCGCAACATTTAGTACGAAAGACGCTACAGACCGAGGAGCATTAAAACTTTGTGATTTGTTGTGAAATAGTGTGCGCATAATCATTGGATTGCCATAGGAGTTCCTGGTAAGTCCTTACCTTTATCCTGGGAGGCTCCTCGTTTTCCATATTGATATTTTAACGCAAAAACCCATCAGTCATAATTTCTTTAATAATTAGTTGCTGAAAAAAAGGAAATAACAGGGACGTGTCCAAAGCTGAACTTGATTATATGAAAAAAATATGATGACTCTAGAGGCATTATTCAGGAAGAAAACAGGGGAATACATTTGTATGGAATAATCGCAGCCCAACTCCCGTCTTAATTTTGCTTGAAATCTATTCCGCCAATTTCCCACCATCGTGCGCTCCGATTAGCTAATGCCCGGTTTCTATAAACAAAAACGAATCATTTTGCTTACCAATGGTAGGTTTTTATATTGCCAAACTGAGCATATAGATCATTTCGTAAGCAAATTTTTTGCTAGTTCCATATTAGACCGGGGAGATACTGGCACACATTTCCTGGTCATTTGTACCAGTATGGCGACTCGTCAGGGGACTAATTACATAATGACGAAAAGGAAAATTATGGTCATAGCGCTGGTACCGGCGGCCCAATCGTGTGGTGTGTGTGTCAATCGAACGTGTCGGATAAATAGCGAGTGTCGAACGCTTTGTTCCACAAAATTTTTGTATTTTCCGATAGTCGATAAAAAAGAAATAAGGCGGTTGCGCGTATTAAAACTAAATGTTGTAGATTTAAGCTAGTTATTAAGTTGGTTTCAAAAAAGTGTTATTATTATTATTATATTATTTGTACCAGGCTAATTTTCGCATAGCTAATCATCGTCGAGTAGTCATTCATGAAAATCACCATGCGATACTTTTCCGACGATTCCAAATGGCCGCCATACCATAGCAAAGGTGCGATTAACGCCCACGCGATTGTGCCGTCGGTACCAGCGCTATGCTCATCATTTTCCTTTTCGTCATTACGTAATTAGTCCTCTGACGGGTCGCCATACTGGTACAAATGACCAGGAAATTTGTGCCAGTATCTCCTGGTCTATATGGGAGGGTCTGCTATGCAAAGCTTTGAGGTTTTTGCTTCATTATTAGTCTTGTTGCTGGTTCGATTCTAGCTCCTGCGCTATTGGAGGTGGATATTGTCTCTTTCTACTATTGTTCGCTAGTGTGTCAGGCTAGTTACCACAGCTGTCAAATATTTTTTCTTTATACCACAATAAGCCAAACGGCGCACCTGATGGTAAGCGGTTACCATAGCCTATAGACACTTGCAACACCAGGGATATCATCACTCGCGCGTTGACCGACAAAAGGCTGTGCTGGCAGCAGCGGTAGGGATGAAGTGCAGTGTAATTTGGTATCGCTGGTCCCCGCAAATTTCCAGCACAGCACCTCCTTAAGGAACTCTGGCGACCTTACAGCAGGAACTCAACACCACATTAAAGTAATGATATTCTGCGATCTACTGTGGAATAATATTGCTATCCCATTCGGGCTGCTGTTTTTTTACCGCAGAACCAGTTCAGTCTCAAAATTTTCATCTGAAAATGTGTCGCAAAAAACTCATCTGCATGTTTTATTTTCTTCAAATAAACTTCCATTATGCACTTCCGTATTCGGTCACTAGATGGCGCCACGAATTCTAAATGACTATATTGCATGGCGGCCATCGTTACGACACAAATACAAGCACATCCGCGATGCAAGCCTGTGATTACATGCAATATAAGAAAATGTTGGGTATTTAAGACGATATATTATTTTAAAAGACCTGTTAGATCCTGTTGGAATGGTTTTATAATGATTTGGTTGAGGATAATGAATAAAAACCGGCCAAGTGTGAGTCGGACTCGCACAGGAAGGGTTATGTAAAGACGTGTCTAGTATGGGGGGGGCCACAGAAATAGATATAAGTAGAAAACGCCCGAGTAACTACTTCACGTGTCCGACTTAAGCATAAAATTCTTGGCCCCTGTCGCGCTCAATCTGCATCGGTGCACCGCGCTAGTCGAAAGTTGGTGAAAAAATCAAAAATACCTAATTGCGCCGTGAATCCGTGATCAATTGCGAAATCTGTAACTATATTTTTTAGTTTTATATCATTTTTATTATTTGATGTTATAGGGGTAATAGAAATGCATATTCGGTGAAAACTACAACTGTCTTCCTTCCTGTTCATGAGATACAGCTTACTGACAGACAGACGGACAGACAGCTTAGTAATAGGGGCCCGTTGGCACCCTTTGGCTACGGAACTAACTTTGGCTAACTACTGCGCCTTATCTGTCTCTGTACTAGAGCGGCGGGAAAGGTATATATTTCAGAATAAACGCTCCATAACGCAATGTAGGTACTCGTATTACATTACAATATCGCAACAGATTTTCACGACAAGCGTGGTAGCCTGCCAGGCGGGTACTAATTACAAAGTATCCTACCACTGTGCTATGGTTTCCTCACGATGATTTCACAATATCGAGGAAAAATTAATAAATAAATACACTGATTCTGAACAGAAAGAACCAATCACTGCATTGTGTGTTCTTGACTTGGTTGATCAGAACGCTTGTATCATTCTTGACTTATGGCCGATTTCAATAATTTACGGACCGTTATCGGTTAAAATTAAGACTCCTTTGACAGCTGTGGTAACTAGCCTGACACACTAGCGAACAATAGTAGAAAGAGACAATATCCACCTCCAATAGCGCAAGAGCTAGAATCGAACCAGCGACCTCACATTAGATCAATCATACGAGCATCACGGACGCTACGTTCGGCGAACATTGTACAATGAAATTTAATGGTCCGCCATCAGAACTGAGTTGTTCCCACGTACAGTTGGATGGGCATAAACTGCAGTTTGCCGCGTTAAAGTGCATTGTCGACTGTTTTACACACGGCTGGAAACAACAGCCAGCAATGTGATATAATATTGTACGTATAGTTAGTTATTCCATCTAGTTATCATCCCACAAATTACCCGAGTTCCCGAAGGATCAGGGCCCACCCAATAACATAGCCTATGTACTATGTGCATGTGTACTATTTTTCTTCTACTTCAACTTTCCGTTTTCAATAAGGTAGGTACGCCACAATTCAATGATATTTCTGCAATACCTGGCGCAGTTTATAAATCTAATCTCACTGTTGAGCATAGGCTTCCAAATCACACCTCTCTTTTCGGTCCTGTCAATCGCAATAATTGCCTGTACCCCTAGTGTAAAGAATTTACGTTAATAAACGCTTACTAATGCGTTTGCGTTAACTATAAATTTGTATGGAAGAAATTAGTACCATGAATATTCCGCTAGAGGCGCTGTGCCAATTCCTATAGAGAAGTGTCGTAAACGTAAACGCGTAAGCGTTTACTAACGTCAATTCTTTACACTCGGGGTACTGTTACCTAATCTGGGTTCTCTGGGTCTACTCTGATGCCGGTTCATATGTTTAGTCATTCTGCCTCATCCACATCCACTTTTTGCCTGGGAAAATCCTCATAGGATACCCCAGGAGGTGCGACCAGAATCCCCTACAAGTACAGCGCTTTGCCCGTCTCGGGGAAGTGTGATACCCTTTGGCCACCTCGCTGTGACGATCAGTCGTTCCTACCTCGACCCTTGGGGTCTTCCATGGGGTTGCTTCGGCCTCGATTACACACGACCCCAAAGCACCCAATTTAGTTGCCTTTTACGTCAGGCAGGAGAACACCTTAGATGTTATTCTAAGCCCCAACTACATTACCCATATCAGCTTTACTACTAGTAAAAAGTTCTAGGTATTCGTGAGTATATCCATAATGCAGTGTTATCTTTATGCTCGAACGCCGAGTCGGAAGTGGGGGCCAACTCAACGGGTAACTGCTCCAAGATGTTCTCATACCCTTTGTTTCTCTCCTGACAAATTCTCACGATTCTGGACCAGGACTTTATGGACCATTGCTTTGTAGAGTTGAAGTGTAAACATCTCTGAAATTCTTTTTTATGTTCAGTGTCGTAATAGCAAAGTGGTTCCTTAAAAAAACATGCATCAACAAACATTTTTGCATCCAATTTTATTGAATTACAATTATAACCAACATGTCACCGGTCAATGACGGTCATTGGGTCATTATCATTTACGTCACTTGCAAATCTCTATTACAAAACTTTACAAATAAAGCAACACGATCGCGTCAGGTCGTATCGCATCACAAAAACAGTGCAGTAGAAGCAAGTCGCTAAGTTTGCTAACGACCAAACTTCTATGCAAATCATAACAACTTGAAAACACAACACCTTCACAGAGTTATTAAGAATAATAACTGACTTCATGAATTGTTAAGTTAACTTTTTAACCGACTACAAAAAAGGAGGAGATACTCAATTCGACGTTAGTAAACGGAATTTGAAAATATTTTGTTTTTCAACCT
The DNA here is from genome assembly GCA_951394255.1 of Polyploca ridens. Taxonomy (NCBI): domain Eukaryota; kingdom Metazoa; phylum Arthropoda; class Insecta; order Lepidoptera; family Drepanidae; genus Polyploca; species Polyploca ridens. The sequence continues at coordinate 4,429,520 of OX596269.1, read as the reverse complement.
GTGGGTTCCCCAAGGGGGTCGCCAAGTCTTACTCGGGGGGTCACACTAGTAAGCCAGGTAAAAGTAAAAAAGCAAGGGTCTCTACGATAAAAATATAACATTTTCAGTGAGATAGTATGTGACTATTTATTTTTCAATAAATTGTCGAATTGTGGTTGTATTTTTGAGACGAAAATAATGAAATCATTCGGCAACTGGAGCCAATTTCTCTCCCTTACCACCTTCGGTCATATCATTACTTACCATAGTGAGATTGCGGTCAAACAGAGGCCTAGCTAGGCCTATACACATATGTGTATAGGTGGTAAGGGGTTGTTCATTTATTTTATTACGTTATTAGCCACTTTTGGACCCTCCCCACTCCTACTATTAAATAAAATACTTTTTCCCACCCCCTTCCTCCCCAGATCGTCTTACGTAATATATGAACAACCTCTAAGAACTGAAAACCTAGAAGGAACTGACTCTCAAGTGCAGCTGTCGGAACACACCGATAGCTGCTTGGCGACAGATTTTCAACTTGAGGGTGGTAGCCAGCCAGGCTACTAGAAAGTACTCTACCACCGTGCTATGGTTTTCTCACGATGTTTTCTTTCACCGAAAGCTCAAGCTCATTGTAGGATTCGAACCCGGGACCTTAGACTCGACATCAGACGTCACTTCTGTGCTATCATCGCCAACAGAGCATCAAAAGTCTATAGGTCCATCAATTTCAAATTTTCAGTCGAAATTATTCAAGTAAAACAAAATTTTCATCCAGAATTCACAAGTAGATCTAAAACTAATTGTTTATAACAACACAAATTCCTACGCTTATTTAAACACAACTGTGTCCAAGAATTTAGCAGACTTAGACAGAAAACTTAGGGATTTCAAGTGTTAACTTACAGACAGAAGTTAGTTTTAAGTTTAACTGGGGCTACCATATGGCTACCGTCTGTGCAACTTGAAAAAGATAATTTGATTTTAAAAGTTTCTGTTAAAGTCAGAGCCAGATTAACTCTAGGCAATAAATCGGAAAAAAAAAATTCTACCAATTTTGTTTTCTCGGTGCGCGTGACCTCTAGTTGCCTACACAGATCATCATCATCATCATATCAGCCTAACGATGTCCACTGCTGAACATAGGCCTCCCCCATTAACTTCCACCTGGAACGGTTTTGGGCCGCTTGCATCCAGCGGCGCACAGAAACTCTGACCAGCAGGGCTATTTTAAAACGTCGGATTCGATATCGGAAACGGATTTTAAAAAATCCGCGGCGAATTTCAGCAATTGCTATTTTAATTTTCGAAAACTTTTCAATGAATCGAATTGATCTTTCCGTAAATAATATCAAAAATATTCGAATTCGGAAATTAAAAAAGCAATTGCACCTCGGTAGTTTTTGAATCCGTTTCCGATATCGAATCAGAGCATTTTAAAATAGCCCTGCAGTCGTCGGTCCACCTGCTTGGAGAGAGCCGTTGGAGAACCTTCCTTACCCATCGGTTATCGGTTCTGCGAGTGATGTGGCCTGCCCATTGCCACTTCAGCTTACTAACTCTACACACAAGTCTATTCATAATAATTAAAAAAAAACCCTTAGTATTAACAAAAAAATAGGATGGCATTTCAATCACTAACAATGAAGGCCGAAAACTGATGAATGAATGATGGGGATGATATAAAAATCATAAATTACTTGAGGCGTTTAGGGGCGAGGGGGTCGAGCTGAATCTCACCCAATCTCACGTGGTGGAGGGTCTCGCCAAATATTACGTAATTTTTTTCCGCAAGAAACAGTGTAAAATTGCGAGAACACACATTTTCGAATTTTAGTAGCTCCCTTTTAAATAATTCATTGCTCGACATGTTCATTCAGTGTGATTATCCGATTTCTTCTTCAAACAAGAATACAGGCCTGCAAAAGGGTATCCCAATTTTATATTAAATAACTTCCGCTTGTATGTCTGGTTTCAACATGTATCACTAGTTGTTATAATTCCATGAAAATTGGTAACTTTGGATCTCTTTGGATCATAACAAAACATGGCACGCCCGCTAGGTCTATTTTATTTATTTATTCTTTATTGCACAATGTACACAACATAACACAATACAGTATACATGTATACATAGACCCTGTTAGGGTGTTGCAAATGCTTATAGTAATTAATAATTATACATTACATTAATATATATTTTCTTATTACCTAAATATTATATATTTATTATAGCACAATATACACACAATAAAAATTTGTTGCTAACGTAATATGTATGGCAATTATTACATTAATAATTATATAAACTTATTAACTAAACTAAACATTATAATATTTATTTCTTTATTTATTATTGCACAATGTGCACACAATAAAAGTAATTGAACTTTCCTAGTATTACTAATAGTATATTTCTGGAACATACCTATAGAGTATCAAAAAACTTACTATAAGTACTATTGTACGTATTTAATAGGTACTTCTATTAATATTTATTCGCTTAATAACTAACATATAAATAAACTAACATATACTCTACCATGTATCATCCATGAAATCTTTAATGTTATAATAGCATTTGTTTATTAGAATTAGCTTCAGTTTATTTTTAAATATATTATCATTGCTTATATCCTTTATAGTATTCGGTAATTTATTATATATTTGGACGCATCGGTATTGGGGGCTGTTTCTAAACATTTCTAGTCTGGGTGCCGAAAGAACTAATTTATTTTTACGCCGTATATTTTTATCAAAATTAAATAAGTTAATATTTTTTCTCACAAATATGGCCATTTCTAATATATATATAGAGGGTAGGGTTAGAATTTTCAGTTTGCAAAAGAACGGTTTGCAGCTATCTCTAGGCCGTATGTTTACCAGAACGCGTATGCATTTCTTTTGAGCAACAAATAGGTCTTTCGCGTCAGTGCTATGGCCCCACATAATGATCCCGTAGCGGAGCCATGAGTAAGCGTAAGCGTAATATGCAGATAGTGCACAACCGGTGTTTGTATTATTTTTTAATACTTTAAGCCCGTAAAGAAACTGAGATATTTTTAATTTTATTTTCTCTATATGTTTTTTCCAATTTAAGTGGGTGTCTAGTGTTATTCCTAGTAGGTTAAAACTGTCTACTTCATCAATATTCATTTTAGTTGTTAATGTTGTTAAATTTACTTTTTGTTTTTGATATGGTTTAAACTGCATTATTTTAGTTTTTTTATTGTTCATTTCTAGGTTATGGTTTTGTAGCCAGGATTTAATAGCATTAAAAGTTTCAGTTATGAGGCAGTCATCATCTAAATTGTTAGTGGGGCTTTTTAATAAGAGGGATATATCGTCAGCGAATAACACACAGAGTGGATCACATATTTTGGGAAGGTCATTGATGTAGATGAGAAAGAGAATGCATCCAATGACACTTCCTTGAGGTATGGACCAATTTGTGGTTAATGTGTCGGAACGCACATTTTTTAACTCACAAGTGTCTTCATCCAGGTGTTCAATTTGTACACATTGTTTTCTGTCGGAGAGGTAAGATCGCATCCACTCGTGTGCGTCTCCTCTGATGCCGACTCCATGCAGCTTGGTGAGCAGGATCGAGTGTGAAACCCTATCATATGCCTTAGTCATGTCGAGCATTACTCCTATAGCGTAGTTTTTGTCTCTGATGTAGTTGAGAATTTCTTGTACATATTTGTAAACTGCTAGGGTCGTTGATCGTTTTTCCCGGAAGCCAAATTGATTTGTATTTTTCCATAAATTTACAAATGCGATTTGCCATAGCCGTCTAGCTAAACCGCAGGCGGAAACATCAACAAGAATTTGTTGCACTTAAATTGTTGTTTGGCTATTTTTTATACCATATGCAAAAAGTTTATTTTAGACACGTTACCCCAAAAACGTCGAAAGAATCATGAATAGAGGTCGTTAGTGCGTTCGTTACTGTATTTGTTTGAGCCGGTCGGTATGAATGAACCACCTATTAACCATAAGGGGAGTCCATAAATTACGTGAGGTGATTTTGGCGATTTTTCGACCCCCTTTCCCTTCTCGGTGAGATGTCGTGAGATATAGCTCGATCCCCTCGCACTCCTCACTAATCTCACGTCAGATATTTCAATACCTATGCGTATTTTTTGCGTTAATACGTTAAACAGTGCTTGTTTGCGTTGGATTTATTTAAAAACAACTTATTTTTTTTTAGAACGTAGTGTATAATCACACTGAAAATGTTGAACAATAAAACAGTTAAAAAGGAGCTACACAAAATCGAATATTTAAATATTCAGTGTTCTCGCAATTTTACACTGTTTCTTGCGCAATAATAATACGTAATATTTGCTGAGACCCCCCTCTCCACCACGTGAGATTAGGTGAGATTCGGCTCGACCCCATCCCCCTAAACGTTTCACGTAATTTATGAACGCCCCTTAGCTGAAAATAAATGTTCTAGGAATGAGGGTTTATGACATCATGAACTAAAGTACAGTTTTTAGGGTTATGTAAATATATATCCTGGACCGTTCTTCACACACGGCTATCTGATCCTTAACTGAGCAGAACTTAGGGTCGGCAACGGGTTGCAAGTGTCCATAAGCTACGGTAACCGCTTACCACTAGGCGGGCCGTATGCTTGTTGGTACTATATATGGAAACCATACAACTAATATAAGTACTTGTAGCGACCACCTATATATATAATGAATCCACGCGCCGATGGATAGATGGCGCCCCAACATCCTGCATCGCGCTTACGAAGTGCGGTCCCTGCCTGGCGGAAGATCTTCCCTCTTACTTGTTACTTGTTGTGGGCTCTTCTTTTCCACAAATAGGCCGCTTAGGTGGGCCCTTTTTGCGTGGAGAAAACGCCAGCTACATCTCTAGCTAGCCTAGCTCTGCCCAGAAGCGCATTACCTTCCTGGGCTATCCACAGGCTTCGCGGAGCGACCTCACAGGTCCAAGAATTTGTGCCCGTTGTTCAGCCACTCCCTCGCATTCCAGGATGACGTGGGCGGCCGTTTCCTCTGTCCCCATGCAGACCCTGCACAGAGGACTATTGGTAACACCTATAAAAGATTGATGTCGGTTTAGCGGTAAATGTCCCGTTAGGGTTTCTAGGTTCCTACTATAGTGCGTAGGTCCTTACGGTTCAAGTGTAGCAGATTTCTAGTCATTCGCTTGTCATATATTATGTAGACTGCAGTTTTTGACATTTAACTATTGGTTAGTATGTTGATCTAGAGTTCTGTGTCATCCACCTTGCACCTCCATAGTACACACGGCAACACATCAAGCTATACATTTCCAGTATAAGCTGATCTCGCATTGTATAGGATTTCCGTACAATGAGAGGTCAGCTTATATTGGAAATGTATAGCTTGATCTGTAGCCGTGTGTACATAGTACTATATGTTTCTTGAATGAGAAAGTGAGTTTGTTTATTACCTGAAACCGATCGTGGCGTTTATATATCTGTAAATATAGATTATTAGTAGATAGAATTGGGATAGTAGGATTATATAAAGCAAAATTTGAATGTTTGTTACTAACTTAAACGGATTTGGATGAAGTTTACCTCGGAGGTAACAGACATTAGTTTGAAACGCTGTGGAGAGATAGTTTGGTTATTCATAGTTTCATGTAACTTTTTGTTACTCACGTAGCGACACGTAAGGAATCCTATTGTCTAAGATTTTGTAGGCACATGGCACAGTGTTCGGTTCACGCTTGGCCGACATTGCGGAACTTCAGACTAGGCTGTAACTTTTGAATGGAAGGTCTACTGTTTACTGTTTACTACAGGGATGTAAATAATGCGTGAGATTTATTAATTGTTGTTTTTTCTTTGAAGTCAATTGAACAAATTAATAATATTTAGGCATAATAATAATACATGAAAGGAAGTAGAAGTAACAATAAATAGTTTATGATAAATACTAGCTGTACCCCGCGGTTTCTCCCGCGTTCCCGGGATAAAAAATCTATGTACTCCATACCATAGGCTATCATGCATGCCAAATTTCATGATGATCCGTTGAGTAGTTGAGGCATGAAGGCGTTACAAACCAACAAACAAATAAACAAACTCACTTTTGCATTTAAAATAGTTAGGATAGGATATTATTGATATTTATATTATATTGATGCTACTATAGCATATAATGTAAGTAGGTACCATAGAACAGTTTTTTTATACATCTAATTTGACAAACAATCATACGGCTCGCCTGATGGTAAGCGGTTACCATAGCCTATGGACGCTTGCAAACATCAGAGGTATTTTAAAAATGGACTAGGTAATTGTATTCTAAGAAAAGACTTTCCTCCATAAAATAATACCAAAGTTAACTTTTCAAAGAAAATTATGCATAAAAAACCTTAGCACTTAATTATCACACCCATGTAAAGTTTCCAACAAACTTATATATTATAGCGTGTCTGAACCAGAATTAATTAGTAAACAAGTTAAACAAACGAACAAAGTTGTGAAGTCAAAAGTTACGGGCAATGTTTCAATATCAGCGTTCGTTCTGTTGCTTGGCAGATGTTGCGAAGACTTTATTTACTCTGTGCTTGGTGTACAATGGCGCGGCGGTTGTTTACTGCGGAACTGCTGCGAATGCAGGTTTATGAAACGAGCTGCTGTGATTGAGATAACGATTTTATTTATGGCACAGAATACACTATTATACGAGATAGGTATTTATTGTAGGTCAGTGAAACTGCCTTTATTATAGTTGTAACTTAACTATGTTGGTGCGTCAAATAAAACGAAGCGATGATAGCTTACTTGATAGCATTTTTTTGCTTTAGGATTTGGATTTTATATTATATAGGATGTAACAGAAAGGTTATATACATCCGAAGGGGGTGAAGACTACATCAGGTACAGACTCTCTATAAGAAGTTTCAGCTCAAAATAAGGTACTCAAAAATTCAAACCAAATTTTTGAATTCAAGTTTATTGAATTAAAATCACAACCAAAATGTTACCGGTCAATGAGGGTCATTATTATTTTGCGTCCCTTGCTAATATTAATATAAAATTTTATCTTATGCGATCTGTGCGCCTTGTACCAAAAAAGTGGATTACTGTAATGTATATACACTTTCCGTTACACCCTGTATAAATGCCTACTTTACCATCTTTGACAGAGGAGGATCGGTGCTTGAAAGTGAATAGCATAGGTACGGTGCTCAAATCATAGCTGTAACAGAAGGGAATAGAAACGATCTTGAAGAATCAACTTGATTTATTTCTCGCAGCTTACGGACAGTTTCGGCTTAGCTTAGTGTACCGTACAGAATAATACAACGAAATCAGCTCCCCGACTATTTAAATGTTTACCCCCACCATAATTTGCGAAGGTAGGAGAAAGTAAAAGTCTATAGAGGCGTCACTATCAATCAACAGCGTACTTTAATGTCATTGGAGCAAAGAATTTAAAACGTCCAGAAAGATAGTCGCCTCTATGTCCACACGAAATAAACAAGCCATAATTGACAGTATTTAAAAGTAATAAGTTTAGGTAATTAAAAGTGACGAAATCGCAATACTTACATATAGAAGGTTAGTTTTTTATTTTTTCCTTGGTTTTTATAAGTTTTGTGACAGTATTTTAATACGCAAGTTGACATTTTTTATTTAATCAGTACAGCGAGTATGACGCGGTGACAGCCGTGCGCAGTACGAAGTGAGAGCAATTTGTTCAGGTGCCCCTCAAGCGGAGTGATATTAAATGTCATGCTTTAGTAAGGCGGACTATCCATCTGGGTAGAGGCACGATGCCGTATGAAAATCTTTGCATTGGAGCTGCTTTCGCGGTGACCATAGATAGCGATAGATATAGTGGCGGTAAATAAGCTCGACATGGACAATTATCTTGGCATGGCTGGCTTGGCATGGCTGGCTTGGCATGGCTGGCTTGGAGTGGCTGGCTTGGCATGGCTGGCTTGGCATGGCTGGCTTGGCATGACTGGCTTGCCTGGCACGCAGTGAGGGCTGATATGTGGCGTTACATAGCTCAAAAAATCGTTGCTCAAATGGGAATACTTCAGACTAACGATATGCCTTGGTTGATAGGCAAGAAATGCTATACTTAAATTATTGTAATTTATCTGTAAAAAAATTTACATGTTAAAAGTAACAAAGTTAGAATCTGACTCTATGGTAACATACAAATCCTTATTATTATTTCAAATTGGTAAATTTGTAGATTAATGTGTGTGCAAAAGTACACCTATGTACAGTAGTACCCAACTGATATGGCGCGTCGTGAATCTTCGTTCACACAGAAAAGAAAGATGCTTAAAACTTACAATCAACCTTAGATCACTACTATAAGGTTCATAATACACTGCAGCTGTTGGTTCCGTCTCACTCGAAAGTCACGCCCCTCCGCACGACGCGCGCTAACATGGCGGCAGCTGCCGACCTATAGCGTTTCCCGCACTTTGAAAATGTATCTTCTGCGCAGGTACATCGGTAAGCCATATTAGTTGGGTAATACTGTAATAATATAATCAAACAAAACACATTAAGGCCCAATTTTACCAATGTCAGATTGCACTTACCCACCTATGAAAGACGCTTGAAGTCAAAATAAAGAAGCGTTTCTGGAACCGCGCCGGTGTTTTACAGACTGAAATTTTGCACACTTTACGGCGGAGTACGAGTGGAAATATTTGGACGGCTCCACAAACTTATATTGATTGTTGATTCGAAACACAAACGCAAAAACAAAAACAATCGAATTGAAAGCAAAAGGGATGACTGGAAACAGCGGCTTGAAATGCTGAGCATTGTATATTGCGGTATTCAAATATTTTTGAACACACACCTGTGGACATATCAAGAATGTCACATTAGGAGATGGGTTTATCTATTAATGGCCGATTCATATAATATACGGACAGTTTTTGGTTAAAATTAAAGACTCTTATATCTTTACTAATAATGAAGCAAAGACCTCAAAGCTTTGCATAGCAGACCCTCCCATATGGAAGTAGCTATCACAGGTAAAATTAGCTTACGAAATAATCTATATGCCCAGTTTGGCAATAAAAAATCTATCACTGGTAAGCAAAACGATTCGTTTTTGTTCATAGAAACCGGGCATAAGTTCACGTCAGTTATCTTCCTGTCACAGTACAGGAACCGATGCCATTTTAAAAGTAGAAGCGTCACAACCACCACTATTGAAACAAAACAGCATCAATATTACTATTCGCTACAAACCATTTCTGACACTAGAAATGAAACGCTTTTCGTCGCGAAGTTGCAGTACAATTCACACTTCGTCTATAAACACAGGAAAGCATTTTTATCCGCAAAATGTTACAATAATTACACTGGAAAAAAACGTATAGCCGCGACACTGTTTGGTGCGGCCAGGCAATTACCTCATTTTTATATTCGGAATATGGAGCGCGGGCAAGGTGCACCTCATCATCATCATCATCAGCCTATAATATCCCACTGCTGAGCACAGGCTCCTTTCACAAATGATGGTGAAAGGGAATCGGCAATACTCCACCACGCGTGCCCACTGCGGATCGGTGGAGGTTAGTGGTAGTAGTACCTACGGTTGGAATTTTTCAAGCCGCCTAGAAGGCATCCAACTAGCTTAACGACTATCACAAAGTGATAACCGGGACCAACGGCTTGACGTGCCTTCCGAAGCATGGAAACGCTCGATTTGAAATACCACCAGGCGGTCACCCATCCAGGTACCGACCACGACGGTGGTAGTATAACTTTGTCGATCGATTAAGAATGGCTAATCATGCTACACCACGAGCGCTTCAAGGTACACTTATATCTAGAAAAAACAGTTTTAAAGAGAATTAACGAGTTTTCTAACAACATTCAGAGAATGTGAAAACGGTGTAATAAAAAAGGCAAATAAAGGCAATTTATCTCGCAGAATAGATTCAGCTCTAATCAGGGTTGTACGGTCGGTACCCTTTTCAACGTACGAATGCACAAACAGACATACATACACTATATACAATGGGACCCGGACATTTCTTATCTAATGCCGCTTGCCAAATGCGAGGGAGGAATGTTTTAGAGTAACTTTTAATTACAAAATATTAAAATTATCCCGTACAAAAAAAAAACATTGAAATGAAAGTAAATATACTTACAGGCTGATTTTTTTCATGTGGGCATGTATGGCCAAATCCGTAGTACAGAAAAATACTCAAAGGAGTCTCGAGGCGAGGCCGATGTTGATAAAAAGTAACCCCCTTATTCATAATCGCTTTTTAACTAAATCAGTGTTATAGTGTGCCCCGTCTCACTCTTTCGATCACCAAATGTCACCTATCAGATAAAGACTTCGGAATTTTAGCTAATCAACGTTTGATAACTTTATTATGAATAAGGGGGGTTAGACTGTAATATACTTGGATTTTCAAAAAAAAAATATCGTTATGTATGAATTAGTTGAAGTTTAATAAATGTATGAAAACGATAATTCTTTAGTTATTCATCTATGTGAGCCATTTGGGGTTGACTATGGGGTCAGCAAGCCACCTATTTACAGTAATCTCTAAGCGGTTGGTGGATACCACGCGGACCCCATTGACCCCAATGCTAACGGCTACATAGCCCAAAAACTAAGTCTCGCGATCCAGCGAGGCAATGCCGTCGACATCCTAAGCACTCTACCACCAGGGGATGAGTTAGGGGAGGTTTTTTATTTATAATTTAGTTTTTTTGTTTAATAAGTTTTAGTTATATTTTCATTTATTATGAGAAATTTAAATTCTAACATTAGTTCCCAGAATTTGATCCTTATAAGCGACTCTGTGGGTTAGTGTAATAAAACGGGTCCATATTTTTCAAAATCAACAGGTTCGATTCTCGGCTAAAAAAATATTTTTTCATAATCCAAGTAAGTATTCTTTGAGAATTTTTATTTATTCCCTTTATAAGGATTTGGCCATCCATGCCCGTTGAAAATACACCCTGTTGCTCGTGATTCAATTATGGAATTTGCTAGCTCGGGATTCAAACACGGCAGTCGCAACACAAACGAACTTTGCTATCTTGTGGCAGAAACTACTATTGTTCTTGTTTGGGCCATCGTTTATTTCCATATTCCATACCTGTAATGAAAAATGTATTGTGACGTCTCATTCAACCTTCTCTAAAAATATTTTTTGCATATTTTTTTTTTTATATTCTAGACAAGTCGACAAGCCAAAGTCAAAGCCATTTATTCAATTTAGGCCCCAGAAGGGCACTTATGAAGGTCACATTTACTGAAGTTACCACCGGTTCGGAACTCGGCCTTCAACTGAGAAGAATCCGGCAAGAAACTCAGCAAGGTTACATTTTTTATATATTTTTTGGACAATCTGACTATGATTGGCTTTTCTTTTTCCAAATAATTAACAATAAAAAAGATATACCTAAGCATAGCAAATAAGCTTAGGTAGGTACCCCAGCCTGATGTAAGCGTTTTTATTATGTAAGTAGGGCAGGAGCCCCGGTTTTGGCCAGTACCCCGGTTGTGGCCACTTGCAATTTTGAAAGTCAATAAATAAGGTGTTGAAGCCTGTCTCGCTTATTGTCTATAGTAAATAAAATCTATGGTGATTATCGCTTCTGACAAGCAATTGTAGTGGCACCCTGAGTGTATAGGAACTTTTTTGTGACACTCTAAAAGCAAACATAATAATTTCCGTTAATTACTTAACAGAAACCATTAGCGACCCTTGGTAATGAATCGATAAATATCATGCTCTAATTTTTATTTGTTGCGTGGACTCCTATTGAAGTATACTAAATGAATGTCTAGGAACTTGATTTTGATGTTATTTTGACAGACAATGAATTCCCCTAGCTGGAAACTTAGGTAGCAAATGGCCACAATTGGATCAGTAGTGATTTTACACCTTTCATATTAAAAAAAATATATTAAAAAAAGTATTTGTCTCTCAATACACACTTCTACAAAATCTGAAAGCTAAATAAATTATCTACTTTATTAATGTAACTAATCAACACAATATCCATTTTTTTACCGATTTTTTTTTATCTAAAAAAATCCTTAAGTTGGCCAAAGCTGGGGCTCTTGCTCTATATGTGTGATAATTTATAGTTTTGTTTTAGATATTAACTGGATTGTATAGCAAAATACATCATGCCTTTGCGACCACTTACCTGGATGCTACACCTGTTGAAATAAACAAATATACCATTCTCGGAATGAGTTCGTAGCTCATAGTTGTACATGCAAAGGGAAGTTTTATTTGACACGTTTTCCTTCTTAGAAAAAGAAACCACATATTGCGCGCCTTTTCCAAGGTTCAAATGGGTCCGCGTTTTAGCCTAATGAATTCTCTAGGCCCGTAAACAATTGCTTTTATTTATAAATGGATTGTTTATGTGGGGTTGTACCATTTATCGTTAATCAAAAGAAGTATCAATTTTGTATTATCTACTATCACTTATTTGTGATAGTCGTTAAACTATTTGGAGGCCGCCTAGGAGGTCGATATCAAAATGTCGGGGCTGTCCAATCTCCATGGCTGTGACATGACTGACTGGTTGATTGGACGAGAAATAATAAGACAGACGTAGAAAGAAAACATACATAAGTGACATGTCCAGACGAAGACCATACCCTGGTAAAGAAACAGGACAAAGACGTATCTTTCTTTCTTCTTCTCAATATTTGAAAGTACATAAATTAAAGGGAGCAGAGTGCACACTCGCAGACTAGCAATATAAAATAGGCCTCTGGTAACTTGAAATACAGGTGTTTTCCCTTTTTTTTTTTCATTAGCGTGGTGAAATCCTCATAGGAACCCCACGGTTTTCGCCACCTGCGTACTTGCACGCCCCTCCACGCGCGGCACTGTGATAGCCCGTCCCGGGGGAAGTGTGATACCTTCCCCCAGCACCCTCGCGGTGCTATCGCACGATGAGTCGTGACCGCAACCACCCATCGTCCTCCTCGGGGCCACTTCTGGGCGTTTTCGGCCAGGGGCAGGTGTTTTCCCTAGTTTATATAGGCACCAGTCCCACAATATGAAAGTTTTTCCTAAATACGCATGAAATGTATACTAGACTAATATTGTGCTGAGAAAAATCCTATTTATTTTATTATTAATATCGGAACAAAACTTTTCGCGTTTTGTTTTACAGGGTGCGTACCTAAGTTCGTTCTTTTTGTATAAATTATCATCTTCATTGTCTGCCCTAGTTTCAATTATTAAAATATTTCACAAGTATTATTATAATAGTGTAGTCAACATATTGTCGGATTAGATATTTAATAAGTAGGTATGTAGATGGAAGAGCTCGTGGTGTAGCATGACTAGCCGTTCTTAATCGACTGGCAAAGTTAAGCTACCACCCGGTGAGGCCGGCATCTGGATGGGTGACCGCCTAGTGGTATTTCAACACGGTCGTTTTCCGTGCTTTGGACGGCACATAAAGCCGTTGGTTCCGGTTATCACTTAACTGTGATAGTCGTTAAGCTAGTTGGAAGCCTCCTAGGCGTTAAAACTCCAATAGTAGGTTGACCACTAGCCTAACTCCACCCATCGACATTCACTCTCATTTGTGATGATGATACTATTATATGTAATACAAACGGTTTGGGAAACAATGCCCACTAAGTATAAAAAACTCGGCCGTGACTTTCCACAGCCGTACAAATGGGTAAAGTTATTCCGATATAAGAAAATTCTAAATACCAAGTAAACAAAACAGAACAGTATACGTACTATGTTACAATTTCGCTCAAATGGGGGTAACTTAATAAAACTTTTCGCGTTACAGACCTTCATTGGATACTTAAAGTAAATACGATTTTTCTCTTTTAGCATTGTCCCTTTTTTCAAATATCGATATTGAAAATCTTGTAGTTTGAAGGAAAATGGAATTAGAATTGGAAAATGTAGGTTTTATTTGTTTTTAGGGTTCCGAACTAAAATGGTAAAAAGGAACCCTTATGGTGTCCGTCCGTCTGTCACAGCAACATATTTCAGCAACTGCTGATGTTATTGATTTGAAATTTAGAATAGCTATAACTATTGCTGGCCCATACATCATTTCAAATGAAAAATTTACAGAAATATTTTTATTTTCTTTGTAAAAGGGGCCGGATTGGACGACCGAAATTTCAAAGTATGGCAACAAGTTTAAATGGGGTATCATATGAAAGAACTTCATATTTTGTATATTCCAAATCAGGTTCTTTTATGTTGCGTAGTTTTTGACTTGTGATAAAAAAAACCATTGCACCCCTTTATTTCCGAAGTTCGATAAGCCAAAAATCTGAAATAATTACAGTACATAAACATTGATGTAAATATTACGGGAAAAATATAACAATGTTCCTAACTAGCATAGTTTTTTCGAAAGCAAAATTCCTTCACAAACTTTAGTTATGCGGTCCAGTTTATTTCTACAATTAGGGCCCAAACCAAGAAATTATACGCCTAGGAAGGTCGGAACCCTCGGTGCGCGAGTCAGATTCTGACTCTTGGCCGGTTTATTAATTAATAAGATCGATACACCCCTGGAGTGTATAGATTCTATGCCCCTGGGGCGTTGCGAACAGAAGGTAAGTTATTATATTTTTTTAGAAAGACGGTTACGGCTTTAATTGCGTCCCAAAACACGGACAATGCTCGAGTTGAAATACCACCATTATTACCAATAGAATATCGAATCTATAAATTGATAGGATTTTTTTTAATAAGGGCCCCTTTTTTATGAATTAGGGTAAATTTCAACCATTTTTTGGCCCACTATCTAATCTAATCTAATCTAACTAATATTATAAAGAGGAAAGATTTGATTGTTTGTTTGTTTGTTTGCATTGAATAGGCTCCGAAGCTACTGAACCGATTTGAAAAATTCTTTCACTGTTGGGAAGCTACACTATCCCCGGGTGACATAGGCTATATTATATTTTCAAAAAAATTAGGGATCCTTACTAAAACTCCAATAATATAACCCAAGGTGTAAAAAAATTACTTAAAATATTCTTTACATCGCGTGCGCTGCGAAAACTATTGATGATAGAATAAAATAATGTACTACGACTTTGTAGAACATATCATTATTTACAAAAAGTGTCGCGACAGTATATATCTAACTATTATAGTTATGCCACAATAAGTGTTCTTTTATTTTAAAAATTTAATTGATATGCCGCCGGCGCCGCTAGAAAAGACTCTTTATTTGACTGCTTCAATACCTTTATATGACTTTTTGAATTATTCAATTCGGAAATTCCATTCGAAAGATATGACGAGTTTAAAAATGTAAGTATTAGAACACAGTGTTTGTAAAAAAAAAACCTCCGATACGGCTTGACCGATTCTTATGAAATTTTGTGTGTATATTCAATAGATCTGAGAATAGGACGTAAACTTTTTTTCATACCCGTAGGGTAGGGTAAGGTAGGGTAGAGTAGGGTAGGGTAGGGTATGGTAGGGTATTGCCGGGAGGGAGCCGACCAACGAATGCCACCACTGTGACGGGTGCCTCGAGGAGGAGGCACAGCACACGCTGGAGGTGTGCCCAGCCTGGGCAAGCGAGCGCAGCGAGCTCTGCGCCGAAGTGGGGACAGATCTCTCGCTGCCGAGCGTGGTTCGCGCTGTGGTTTACAGCGGGAGATCGTGGGACGCACTCCACTCCTTTTGCGAGCGAGTTATGCTCGCAAAGGAGGCGGCGGAACGTGACAGGGAGGACACTACCACCCTGGCTATCCGCCGCAGGAGAACCGGGCGTCGGAGGGCGGCTTTTTTAAGCCACCTTCCCCCCAACATGGGCCCAAGGGTGGCGGACTCGGGGGAGTCTGCCGCCCATCAACATCGGGCTCGAGTAGTGGAGCGTGTGTTCCCGCACGCTACTCAGGAGGAAACGGCGGAGACAAGAGCTCCGGTCACTGCCGTCAACGAAGAGGAGGCCTCCGATCAGGCCGTCGCTGCTGGATACGCAGACGAATGCTTCGGCGCCCCCGTATATCCAGCCGGCAGCGACAAGTAGGAACGCTGTGGGGTTTTAGTCAGTAGGAGTCTGACATAACCCGGCCGCTCCCCCCGGAGTGCCCGGGTATCCATGAGGATTTCCCCACGAAAAATTCATCATGGTAAATGATGATGCGGCCGGAGATGGTAAGCACACAAAGTCTAGAAGGAGCTGGCTCTCAAGTGCAGCTGTCAGAACACACCGAAAGATGCTTGGTGACAGATTTTCAACTTGAGGGTGGTAGCCAGCCAGGCGGGTACTACAGAGTACCCTACCACCGTGCTATGGTTTCCTCACGAAGTTTTCCTTCACCGAAAGCTCATGCTCATTGTAGGATTCGAACCCGGGACCTTCGTCTCGGTATCCGACGTCACTACAACTGAGCTATCATCGCCTTAAAAATAATGACGCCTGATAAAGTTTGCTTTTTACAGAAAATCATTATCTAAACTAATATTATAAAGAGGAAAGATTTGATTGTTTGTTTGTTTGTTTGTTTGTTTGCATTGAATAGGCTCCGAAGCTACTGAACCGATTTGAAAAATTCTTTCACTGTTGGGAAGCTACACTATCCCCGGGTGACATAGGCTATATTATATTTTCAAAAAAATTAGGGACTATTGATGATAGAATAAAATAATGTACTACGACTTTGTAGAACACATCATTATTTACAAAAAGTGTCGCGACAGTATAACGTTTACAATGTGAGCAAAATTGAAAGTCATTCAGTCATTCGTTCCTACGCGTTCCTAAACACGCAGATATTTTAATAAATTATCAACATTATTTGAGTATTTTGTGGGATTTTATGCTATTCTTAAGTCAAATTAATTAAACAATTTGTTTTTTAATAAAACATATAAAATTATTACTAATTTAAGATGTTTAAAAATTTGTTTTATTCAAACACACGTTTTATTGATTTATAATACAAAGTAGTATGCGTGTTGTATGTAATGGAGCGTTCATTTTATTTTGCGCATATTTTGACATTTACACTCGGCTAGATACAATACAATTTATTGATGAAGTTACTTGTGTAAATTAAAAGTTTTCGAAACAAGGACATGTTCTCAAAAATCTCTATAATTATGTTTCCATAAAAATAATTGTGTGATAAGGAATGTTATGAATAGTCAACGGATACTGTTATGCATAGGTACTAGGGTCCAAGGACCAAGCGCCATTGTTATTTTTTTTGGTTAACGGCAAATACGCTTTCTCGTAGGTAGAAGATTTAATGATAGTTATTTTAAAAATGTATCTCGGTATATCGTAGCTTCTATTTCTAATAAGTAATATTTTAAATTACCGCGCGGCGGCGTAGTGTTGGATGGCTATGGATAAAAAAAAACAATAAAATAACAAGTCTTTTAATAACAATGAAAAATTATTTACGTAAACCAACGTATATAGTATTTGGATTATTATGTTCACTGGATCAATTTTTTATTTTTATTTGATGTTAGTATTATATTCGAATAGATCGTGAATGGTTTAATTTATTTCTCTAGCGCTATCAAAATCGTACATATCAATAGGACCATAAAATCAATTATATCAAAAATATCCATATTTTAAATCAAATTCAATAAGTATAATTCAATAATGAGAAATTTCATAGCAAAGTGTTGTTAAACATCTGCTAAACAACCCTCCGCATATGTTTAAATTCTAAACCATGTCTAAGGCGTATCTAGCTCAAAACAACTGGTAAACACTGTTTTGTAGTAAGGAATTTTATAAACACGTGTTCAACTGATGCGTAAGTTTTTTGTAGTAAGACCGTATATGTCTAACTATTATAGTTATGCCACATTAAGTGTTTTTTTATTTTAAAAATTTAATTGAAATGCCGCCGTTAGAAAAAGCTCTTTATTTGTATCTTGGTATTAATCCTTATCAAAATAAATTACTTCATATTCAAGACTGCTTCAATACCTTTGTATAACTTTTTGAATTATTCAATTCGGACATTCCATTCGAAAGATATCACGAGTTTAAAAATGTAAGTAGGTATTAGAAAAGTGTTTGTAAAAAAACTCCTCCGAGACGGCTTGACCGATTCTTATGAGATTTTGTGTGTATATTCAGTAGGTCTGAGAATAGGACGTAAACTATTTTTCATACCCGTAGGGTAGGGTAGAGTAGGGTAGGGTAGGGTAGGGTAGGGTAGGGTAGGGTAGGGTAGAGTAGGGTAGGGTAGGGTAGGGTAGGGTAGGGTAGGGTAGGGTAGGGTAGGGTAGGGCAGGGCAGGGCAGGGCAGGGCAGGGCAGGGCAGGGCAGGGCAGGGCAGGGCAGGGCAGGGCAGGGCAGGGCAGGGCAGGGCAGGGCAGGGCAGGGCAGGGCAGGGCAGGGCAGGGCAGGGCAGGGCAGGGCAGGGCAGGGCAGGGCAGGGCAGGGCAGGGCAGGGCAGGGCAGGGCAGGGCAGGGCAGGGCAGGGCAGGGCAGGGCAGGGCAGGGCAGGGCAGGGCAGGGCAGGGCAGGGCAGGGCAGGGCAGGGCAGGGCAGGGCAGGGCAGGGCAGGGCAGGGCAGGGCAGGGCAGGGCAGGGCAGGGCAGGGCAGGGCAGGGCAGGGCAGGGCAGGACAGGGCAGGGCAGGGTACGGCGTGCAAATCTATCCGGGGCGGGTCGCTAGTAATTTATATTTTAAAAGATTCGAAATTAGAAAGAAACAGTAGTCGCGATACCGTGACGGGGCGGACTGAGGCGGGCGCGGGCGCACAAATCTATCGACACCTCATTACGACATTGCACCCGTGCGAAGCCGGGGCGGGTCGCTAGTTATTTTTAAATTAACACCAAACAACCACACTTAAACATACGCGTTAAAAGTTTTTGTTTTTCATTTATACAGGTTTATTGGAAAAACTGTAACATATTTGCAGGACTGTATTATTAACATCATAAACAACAACTATATACAGTTCTATGAGTATACATACATACATATTTCTACTATTGAACAACGTTATATTATCATTATATTTCAATAGTCAACAAGAAAAACATTAAATAAATATCGAGACAAAGAACAGTTGGAAAAGCAACATTGGACGTTTTCACAGCGACTACAAAAAGAACACGAAGTATTTTTATTAAGAAAACAGTTCAGGCTAAATAACAACAAATAACCTTGGCAGCCAGACATCTTATGAAATTTATGATTTACGCGAGAAGGCATTTTACTTAGGGTTAAACGGATACAGTATTTATTCTACTAGAAGCTATTTATACCATTAGTATTACTATTTACACTGAAAAAAAGGATCTACAAAACTAGTTATGTAAGTTGACGTTTTGTTGTCGGGAAACTAACTTTAGTTACATTTAATCAAATAATTTTGTAATGAACCAAAACTAGTTTTGTTCTTGGTAAGTTTTAGTTCGCAAGTCACTCTGTTTAGGTTATTGGTCGTGAAATTTTGTGTTACTGTTAAATAAAATTTTGTAGTATCTTTTTCAGTGTACTATATTAGTCGGCGCCAAACAATCAATGAACAAAGAAATCCGCGGCGCATCACGCTTTACGTAATTCATTAGTTTGCTTGTTTGGCTTTGAGTATCGGGGGGCACGGCAGTGCCCCCGCCGAGTCGAGCGCGAAGCAAACACTGCCGTACCATCCTTTACTGGAACCATTTCGCCGCATTTTCAGGCCCCTATTTGAGAACCTCTGGATAAGACCCGAACGCAGAAATTTTCGTCATCCAGTAAGCTATAATCACATACTTAAAATCCAAAATTTCAAGTCTGTAGGTCATTTAGTTCCGAAGTTAAGCGAAAGCAAAGTTTCACATTTATGACACTCACTCACTCACTCGCTCATGATCATCAAAATAGAACTAGTACTTCCCATAAACTCAGAGAGCTGAAAGGACAATGGCGAAATTGGCCCTAGCTGCGTATAACGACATAATATATATCAAAAAATTGCTTTATTAAAGTTAAATTAAATAACATAATTCAATATTTTTCAGGACTAGCAGTATGTCTAGAAAATAGAAATATACATTTATATATTTTAAGCTGTTAGTTAAGCTGATTGTGATTTGGAACGCACCCATAATGTCGTTCCATGTTCCTTTGAACGTTGTTCAAAACAACATATGTCCACAATGTTTTTTTTATATTTGAAACATTTCTGTTAGTCATAATAATGATAAATAATTTTATTTTTAACAGAGTTTAGTTGAAAATGTCATTGCATTTATTAATACATACTCTCTATGACAAAAAAAAACTTTTTAACACTCTATAACACGATGTTATACGATGTTTACGTCAAATCAAACGCGTACGTAGTCTATGGTCAGCGAGCCCTTTGAGCGAAGTTGATTGATCGACTTTTTGACGAGAAATTATAATATAACTCGACACTGGCAGAAATAAGTCCTAATTTCGATTTGATTGCCAAACTTAAAACTAATAAGAAGTTGATTGATTTGTCTGACATTGTGTGACTGTCACACAATTCAAAAGGTACTTTCTTTTTGTGCCATTCCTTCGGTTTTTGGTTTGGTGACTACACCACGACCCTTTGCTTTTCTACGGATACCGATTTCTTTTCTACACGTGACTACGGCATTTGAATGGACCTTAGATAATCGACAATTGGCTGTGTTATTTGGATTTGCATGAACGCAATATAAATCCACTGGCAGATTGTCATTGGATTTTATTTTGATGAATAAAAACCTAAATAAAAATGACCTTGTTTTATTGAAAGCCTGTGCATGTCCCGATACTTCAAAGTACCTACTACCTACCAGTAGGATATACCTACCTGGGTTAGTACCTATCCTAGAAACAATTGTTAGGTACTTAACATATTTATTCAGCATCTATCTGTCTCTATTGTCTACAAAACTAGTGTAAAATCATAATTAATCGCTTGGCTCGCGGTTAAAAATATAACAATGACATCAATTGTTATAATAGGACGCGCGTCCCTCGGTAGAACTAAATGGATTTCATCCACATTTTTAAAATGTACTTATAATAGGTATATCGAACGTTACTCTGCGTTACTCATTTGATATGTCAAAATCGGCATAACCTATAAAACCTTTTAACTCAAATAAAAAAAAACTGCAGCTTTTTTGTTAAAATATTTTTTAGAAATAGCATAACAGTTTATTAATCTACAGGAATTCAACAGTGGTTGTCATATACGTTACAAAAAAATGTAGGTCCAAGCATGTATGGAATCTTGCCATTCTCCTTTGGTACAGAGTTAGGGTTTAATGACCACATAAAGGGAAAACTATAAAATCTAGGATAATCGAAGATCTGGAGTACCTGGTGAAAACACAAGAGCCCAACCAAACTATTAGAGATCGACATACCGCCTTTACAAAAAATATTCAACTTGGTGGGCCACTTCATTTTCTACAAAAAGAAGTGAAATCCCATCAAAAACATTCTGTAAAAAACTAGCCAAGTCTCGATGGAGCTGCTTGTTTATCTCTAAAAAGTAATGAAATCTAGACAATGTCGTGCCAAGTCTAAGGTTCCTTACTGCGATTTCTTTATTATTATACTTAATGTTGTGTGACTTGGCCGTTGAAGGGAACACAAGGGTACAAAACCAGGTGTTCCATGACACCATTGCACCAATCTGTACCCACTACCGTATAAAGAATGTTCAACGGCTAAGTCACACAACATTAACTATAATAATAAAGAAATCGCAGTAAGGAACCTTAGACTTGGCACGACTTTGTCTAGATTTCATTACTTTTTAGAGATAAACAAGCAGCTCCATCGAGACTTGGCTAGTTTTTTACAGAATGTTTTTGATGGGTTTAGTCATACTTAAAGTTGTTTGGCCACAGAATAGATAATAGTACGAGGTAACGTAGGCGCAGACTCTAACTTACTTAGTTTTGTGGCGGCACGTCACTAGTGGCCACATCACATGCGCACATCACTACAGTAGTCATTGGCAACAAGAAAAACGTGCTAGATATTTTCGTTAAACATTTTCATTTTATTTCTGTAAATATTCAATATACATACCTTTTACCTTTCTACCTTCTCCTATCATTTACGTAACCGTTCCCCACATACTGGTGACCCCGAGGTTTGAGCAGAATGCCCAATAAAGATGCAAAGAAAGTGGACGACGGGGAACAAGATACCGTGATATCGGCTTCCGGAATATCTGTAAACCGTGTGGCCGTGAAGCTACCACCTTTCTGGCCGGATGACCCAGATGTTTGGTTTAGACAGGCTGACGCGCAGTTCCTAATATCCGGAATTAAAGAAGATGCCACAAAATTCTACTACGTCGTCGCCCACCTGGAGCAAAGGTATATTAAGGAGGTTAAAGATATTGTTATGAATCCACCAGCATCAGATAAATATGAAAAATTAAAACTCGAATTATCTAAGCGATTGTCATTATCTCGTCAACATCAAATTACGCAACTGCTTTCTCACGAAGAATTAGGAGATAGAAAGCCGTCACAATTTTTACGGCATTTAAAAACGCTTGCAGCTGATGGAGTTACCAGTGAGTTTTTACGTAGTTTATGGTCGAATCGGCTACCACCTCACGTACAAGCAATTATTGCGTCGCAGGCCACTGCAAGCCTTGAGGAAGTCGCGGACCTAGCTGATAAAATATGCGAAGTAACACCATCTCCTTTCCATCAGGTTGCTAGTACAAGCGCCTCCGTTAACAGCTATGATGATTTGTTGAAGCGTATTGACGACATGGTAACCGCACGCATTCAAACCGAACTGAGGCAGCAGATAGCGCAGCTAACGGTTGATAATCGTGGTCGATCCTATTCTCGCCGTGGAAATAGTAGATCAAGCAGTCGAAGTAGGAGTCGCAGCCGTAATAGAGTTCCTGGTATGTGTTGGTACCACAATATTTTTGGTGATAAAGCTAAGAAATGCACATCTCCATGCAACTACGACTCGGGAAACCACAAAGGCAGTTCGTAGAAGCGGCGAACGACTGTCATAATGCTACCAGCCGCCTTTTTATTACAGACAAGAAGTCTAAGGTTCAGTATTTAATAGATACCGGTTCTGACCTTTGTGTACTACCGCATCGATTCCTGCGTGAGCGTAGGGAGCCAACGGATTACAATGTTACCGCTGCAAATGGTAGTATAATTCATACTTTCGGTACTATAACGATACACCTAGACCTGGGACTGCGGCGTGATTTTGTCTGGAACTTCGTAGTGGCGGATGTGGAAAGACCTATCATTGGAGCTGACTTTATTGCTCACTATGGTTTACTCGTGGACTGCAAGAACGGCAGACTGCTGGATAGCATCACAACATTATTTGCACCTGTCATATTGAAAGTGTGCAACCAGGCTAGCGTCAAAGCAATATCAGGTAATACCGAATATCATAAGTTATTGGCAAAATATCCTGACTTGACCAAGCCCTCAGGAGTATTTCGTGAAGTAAAGCACTCAACTGTACACTTCATTCGTACGACCCCTGGTCAGCCTATTTTTTGCAGACCGCGACGCCTTGCCCCTGATCGCCTCAAGATCGCCAAAGAACAGTTTGGTGACATGGTTCGAGATGGCACAGCACGCCCGTCAGACTCACCGTGGGCATCGGCACTGCATTTGGCACCGAAAGGAAATGGCTGGAGACCATGCGGGGATTATCGTGCTCTTAACGCGCGCACTATACCAGACAGGTACCCTATTCCTCATATTGAAGATTATTCGCAAAGGTTAGCTGGCTGCAGCGTATATTCTAAAATTGACCTGGTGAAGGCTTATCACCAAGTTCCTGTAGCTCCAGAGGATATATCTAAGACCGCGATCACCACACCATTTGGCTTGTTTGAGTTCCCATACATGTCATTCGGATTAAGAAACGCAGCTCAGACTTTCCAACGATTTTTAGATGAAGTTCTTCGAGGCTTTGACAACTGTTTTTCGTACATCGATGATATCCTGGTATTTTCCAGAAGTAGGAGCGAGCACCTGGAACACCTGGAATCAATTTTCAAACGACTACAGGCTTATGGACTTGTCATCAACGAAGGAAAGTGCGAATTTGGTCGAAGCGAGGTAACATTCCTTGGTTATAATATATCACAGCACGGCACAAGACCTTTAGAGGATAAAATAAAAATAATAAAAGATTTCCCGCCTCCCAAGACAGTAAACGGTTTACGCAGATTTCTTGGGATGCTTAACTTTTACCGCCGGTTTATCCCACACGCCGCTGTTGATCAAGCACCACTGCATGACATGCTATCTGGACCCAAAGTCAAAGGTTCACAACCACTTACCTGGACATCAGAATTGTTAGAAGTCTTCGACAGCTGTAAGAGAAGTATCATTCGATGTACCCTTCTAGCTCACCCTGTGATGAACGCACCGCTCGCCCTCGTAACTGACGCATCTAGTTCAGCCTTGGGCGCGGTTCTCCAACAGTTGGTTGCTACGGAATGGCAACCTCTGGCATTTTTCTCAAAGAAACTTAATAAATCCCAGCAGTTATACAGCGCCTATGATAGAGAGTTGCTTGCCATCTATGAAAGCGTCAAACATTTTCGCTACATGATCGAAGGTAGACATTTTGTAATATATACTGATCACAAACCTATCACTTACGCTTTCCAGCAGAATAAGCAAAAATGTTCGCCGAGGCAATTCAACCATCTCGATTTTGTGTCACAATTTACGACAGATATCAGGCATATTTCAGGGAAATGCAATGTAACTGCTGACACATTATCACGCATTGAAGCTGTATCATCACCACCGGATTTAGACAAATTAGCTCAATCACAGAAAAATGACATTGAACTTCAGGAACTTCTTTCGAAACACACATCATCATTACGCCTAGAACAAGTACCGGTACCAGGCACTAACGTCACTTTGTACTGCGATGTATCGCTGTCGAGGCCTCGTCCTTTCATAACCAAGGAGTTGCGTCGCCAGATTTTCAATTCAGTACACACAATGAGTCACCCTGGAGCTAAGTCAACAATAAAACAGGTAACTGACAGATTTATTTGGCCCTCAGTAAGGAAAGATTGCCGTGCCTGGGTTCAAAACTGCGAAGCCTGTCAAAAATCAAAAGTACAACGTCATACGTCATCTCCTCTTGGCAATTTCAAACTACCTGAAGCACGATTTGATCACGTACACATCGATCTCATCGGCCCTCTTCCCATTTCTCGAGAATTCAAATATTGTTTGACAGCGGTTGATAGATATACACGTTGGCCAGAAGTACAACCGTTACGAGACATAACAGCTGAGACGGTTGCAAAAGCTTTCTACGAAATATGGATTTCACGCTTTGGTTGTCCGCAGACTCTAATTACAGACCAGGGCCGCCAATTCACCTCTAATCTCTTTAAAGCGCTTACTCATTTATGCGGAATACAGCTGCGCCACACAACTGCATATCACCCGCAAGCCAACGGCATGGTGGAAAGGTTTCACCGCACTTTGAAGGCTGCATTGATGGCTCACGATGAACAGAGTTGGACGGACGTGCTACCTGTGGTTCTGCTTGGCATCAGGACAGCTTGGAAGGAAGATCTTCAGTGTTCGGCTGCTGAGATGGTGTACGGTGAGCCTCTGCGGATTCCTGGTGAATTTTTCCATGCGACAAAATCTAACCAGCTCACACCACCCGATTTCGTCTCACACCTAAGGCAACATATGTCTCAACTGAGACCTCAATCTGCAGCACGACATTCTGAGAGAACAGTATTTGTGCATGATGATTTAAAAACCTGCAAGTACATTTTCCTAAGGAAAGACGGTGTCCACAGGGCTTTAGAAGCACCTTATTCAGGACCTTTTCGTGTCCTGTCCAGAACGGACAAGACAATTACCATTCAGTTAAATAAAGGACCAGTGACGGTTTCAGTCGATCGAGTGAAACCCGCTTTTATACTGGCTGGTGCAGAGAAAGAAGACTGCCAGCAAACAACACGGGCTGGTCGCAAAATAAGATTCCCAACTTAATTTATTTTTTCTCAGGTTTCCAAATCTCCGAAGGGGGTGATGTGGCGGCACGTCACTAGTGGCCACATCACATGCGCACATCACTACAGTAGTCATTGGCAACAAGAAAAACGTGCTAGATATTTTCGTTAAACATTTTCATTTTATTTCTGTAAATATTCAATATACATACCTTTTACCTTTCTACCTTCTCCTATCATTTACGTAACCGTTCCCCACAGTTTAAGAACTTAGTTATTAAGGTTAACTAAAAAAGGTTTATTTTATGCTTTTCAGTTTTTTCGGCGGGTTTTTTTTGTTAAAAAGTTTTTATATTCTCTGAAGACTATTGAAGGTACATTCATATAAGATGGAGGAATATACGATTAATCATTCTAACAATATCAACAGTATTTACAGTACATTAGCAATCATTTTGTAAAAACAAGAGCAGGTAAATGAAAACATGTGTGCGTAGGCAATTATGAAAAGTAAAGAGGACGATACTTTTACGTGTATACTTCTAAATATTCATCTCTGAAAAATCAATTTAGATCAAAACTTAGCAATTGCGCAAAAAATTCAAAACAGATTGTATTAGGTAATTAGAACGTACAAGACATTGGAAATATATCTTTTAATAATTTGATAATGTTGGTATGAAGTTGGGTGACCAAAATTTAATTTATATCAATTGATTCGTTGGATCCTCATGGAAGTCATCCTCAAGGGTTGGAAACTTACCTCTAAAGAGGACATTAAGAATGATGATAATTTAATCACCTCTCATACATGACATAGTATTTGGAGCTGCCAGACCCTAAAACATAAAAGCCGGACTAGGCGCTTAACTTGGCTGAAAATTTTAACCTAAAAGCCAAACATGACTAATAATAGCTTTTTTTAAAGCAGGCGAAATTTCATAATAAAAAATCTCTAAATTGTTTAATATTTTAATATGTTGGTACATACTAATCATATAGTTAACAGCTTCAATAATCAATTATCAGTCATTCTCGGACTAGGGATCTTACTTGGACTGCTTGGACTCTAGTTTCGATTCACGCGGTATTCAGACAAAGTCCGGACTCGTATATATTTTGCCGGACACGACCTTAAAAAGCCAAACATGTCCAGCTAAAGCCGGAAACCTGACAATCCTATAAATTAGGCGCGTAAAAGAACTTCCCACTTTCCAATTTTGTAAATTATAGAGCAATATTTTCACGGCGGAGGTTGGGGTAATTTTTGTTTTACTCTTTATGAATTTGTAACTTGTTTTGGAAGGTTACACTTATTTCAACGTAACGTTCAGTTCTGGGTTACGTTGGAGCCTTTGAGACAAGTGCCTCTCTCAATTAATTTCTTGACATAAGGCCTTCACGCGCTCTCCGCATCCAAACAGTGGGTACCTTTCATGGACCACCACTCATTTCACTCGCGTTCCCGAAGGAACTACGGTATTAATGGGATAAGAGATGAGGAAAACATATGTTTTTCCAGGTTATGATCGACCTCCGTGCCAAATTTCATCATGAGCGGTTGTGCAGTTGGGACATCATGAGGTAACAAACACACTCGGGCGGCGGCGGCACTGTAGTTAGTTTTTTCAGTTGTACATTTTATAGGCGTATAATATTTTTATTATGCTATGCACATGCATTTCGTTTCCTAACTTTAAGCTCATTTTTTATATGCTTCATAATAAATTAACTATCCTAGAATTGCCTTCTGGAACAAGTATAGCCTCGGGACAACAGAGGCTATTTAATTCAGGTTCAAATCTAGCATGGATTGAATGAAATCTAGAATATGCAATTAAAATTCCAGTTAGGTACAGACGTTTCAAGATAATGATGGCCTTAAATTGTATCGGAGTAAGATAATTGATTTCGCCATTTTCTTATCGATGCCCCGTCTCTTGATGTGGTGATTTAACGAGTACAGATAACGAGGAAAGTGTGAAATCAGCTCAGCTTTATTTTAGAGAATAAATTATTTTTTTATCTTTATTAGGATTAACAAACAGTTACACGATGTATATTTTCACCTGTTATTATGCCATAGACTACTATGCAGGTAGTCCTGCGACAAGAGGTACCTAAACTAGGGATTGCAAAATCCAGATTTTTTTCAAATCCGGATTCCAAGTTTATCATCACATATAAATCCGGATTATCCGGATTTTTCGAATTTCGGTATTTTTTTTTGCAATCTTTTATAATTTTAAATTGTACGCGTAGTTTTATGCTAAACTATTAGTAGTTTGAAGATGGGTGTTCTATTTTATTGTTTTTCCATTGTTTTTGTATAAAAATTAAATAAAATTGGAAATATTCTAAAAAATAAAATATGGACTTGCGTTTGGCCACTGAACCGTCATTAAGGATAATGACGAAACCTAAGTTGGAGCACGCTTACCCAGATGAAACCTATTCACCATGGCCTTAAAAGTGCCTAGATTGTAAGAGTCAGGTAACACAGACGCCGGCCGGAAGCAAGTTCCACTCCTTTGCTGGCCGCATGACAAGTATGTCAAAAACGTACGAGTGAAAATTTTCCCGGCTTCTTGTGGTTCGGTGTAAAAATGGGGATGGTGGTTGGAATAAGGTTGAACAATTCCTGCACACACTCTCCAAATATATCCTGTAGAAAACCGATAAGGCAAGCAACCTTTGTTCGATCGTCAAGGCTCGTGAGTTACGTCCTAATTAAAGTCTCATCTCCGATGAGTGAGATGAGATGATCTCTTGGTGGCATTAAAAGTGACCAGATTGGCATTGCCCCAAATGGAGACTGCCTGTAAGGTCACGTTCAAACGCTCTACCATGGCCTCTCGCAACAATTCGATCTAGTCACTGGTAGCTCGCGCGCTGTAAATATAGACAACGGTGCTATCTTCTGCGTAACCAAAAATACCAGGCTTCACCAGATCGTTAATATGCAGCAGAAATAAGGTTGCAGCAACCATCAACTATTGTCAATTATGATTTAAGAGTAAAGATCAGTTACGAGGCGGGAAATATGAATGTTTTAGATTTTTTTTTTACCTTCGTAGAACAATAGGGATAGATGTTTCAGTGATTAGCGACAGTAGAAGTTCATTTGGCACATTGTTATGAATGTTTTTTGTATAATATGAGCCATATTTGAACATTTCTCACGATTTCTCTAAAAACCGTAAAACTCACTATTTTGGGAAATGTGCAAAAATAGTTAACCTTAAACAAAAAGTATCAATTCTACAATATGTTAAATGAACTACTGGTCGCGAATCACTGAAATATCTATCCATTTTGTTCTATGAAGGTAAAAAAAAAACTCGAAAAAATTCAATTTTCCCGCCTCGGTAACTGATGTTAACCTTAAATTCGAAAAAACCGGATTTGATTCTGAATATTCGGATTTATAAATAGGCCCATAAATCCGGATTTTTCAGTCATTTTCGAATTTCGAAGTATCCGGATTGCAATCCCTAACCTAAACTAACCAATAAATAAACAAAAGATCTCTTTGTAGTTCAAATATAGAAAGTATGATGAGAAACACGGAAAATGCACAAATGTTAACATTTATTATTATACTTACAAAAATTAAATGTAAATTTTCAGAAATAAATGTAGTATGTAGTATTTATTATTATTAAAGAATAATTAATATTTTTTTTACACTTTACCAACAACATTTTTGAAATAATATAACACTCTAATTTTTATCAAGCTCGCGTTAGCTTGATAAAAATTAGAGTGCTTAAGAAAATTATGACAATAACAAAATAAAATTTAGGTATATAATTAGAATTTAATTTCAATTAGAAATATCAAAGAATTAATGAGTGTAACACTTGAGTAAGTGATTGTACATGGCTAAGTGCACCGGTGTCACTCAAGTAGAATAACTATGATGTATTGGCCTAACTTGCAAGCGGACAACCAGAAAATATTGTAAAAAGACATTTTATGAATTTTAATGATAAGTATTTACGGTTCCAGTTCCTATAACTAAATTATTACATTATATTTGAATTTATTAAAATTAATGAAAAAATGTTAATGAATATTTAGAATAGTGAATAACCAAAACAACCCCAAAGATTCAGATTGAAAAAATATGTATTAAAAATATACACCGAGTTCAAACAACGCCCGATGCATTTTTTTAATTATTTAAGAAATTTTTAGGGTAAAATCGACGCAAGGCAAGATTACCTACCACTTGGGCAGGCCTCCATGGCTCCCAGCAACCTTGACCAAATAGTATTTCTTTATTATCGGTACTTAATCGGGTCTTGGAGGGAATATGCCTCGAAGAGCCGATTACCAATGTCTCACCAGAGTCTAATTTGAATAGTAAATCATACATTTTGGTAGAGAAATATCGCCATTCTCTCTTAACATGAAAGCAATCTTTACTCAATTAAATTGCCATCTCAAACTGATATGAAGCGTCTATCTATCCATCGTTAAGATAATCGGAGGAACTAATGATGTCTATCAGCAGGTTTTTTGCACTTTCTTATCTTCAATTTCATGGAGCTTAGCTTTGAGCAGATAAGTTTACAATGTGTATTGAGTTTTATTCCACTGTAATTATAATTTCACACGCTTATATTCTGCTTATATTCAAAATTTTATTTTACAGTAACACAAAATTAATAATTACCTAAACAGAGTGACTTACGAACTAAAACTTACCAGTAACAAAACTAGTTTTGGTTCATTACAAAATAATTTGATTAAATGTAACTAAGGTCAGTTTCCCGACAACTAAAGTTAGTTTCCCGACAACAAAACGTCAACTTACATAACTAGTTGTGTCGAACATTTTTTTCAGCGTGGAATAATGTAGCTTGTATCACAATTTTCAAAATCGGACTAAAACTTCTCATTAACCTCCTAAAAACAATTAGTGTGTCAGGTCAGGATACTCACCTAGTTGATCTTGGCCCATAAGTTCTGGATCCCGACTTGATGTTAACTCTGAGATGCAAACCTAATGATTTCTTTCACCAAAAAGGCAATGGTGACTCCACAAATTAGATCTAGAGCCAAGATATAAAGGCGAAGGAACGACTGAAAAACAAAAACTTTAAATGAATATCGACTAAAAAGTAAAAAGTGTAAAAACACAGAAGTACAATACAATTATGAAGTTAGCGAATAAGTAAAACCCTCTTTGAGGTCAATCATAAATTTTAAAGAACTGACCAAAGGTTTTGCCCGTGCAATGATGCTTCAATTGGATCTTCTAAGCCATTCTAAGGCATTCACCATTTTTTTGATTTTAGGTTATAAAAGAATCAACATAAATTTCTGACTCGTAACTAACATACAAAGTCTCATATTAGACGGACCCAAAATAATCCTATTCACGTAAATAATAAATAAGAATAAAGACAGTCAAGAATGTTGCATGTCAAACAAAACCAGCCCACGAATTCCTTACGGACCAATAAATAAAAAATATTTACCGAGAGCCCAAGAAAAAGACATGGCATTGAGATAAATCCATTCATATAGGTGCGTACGTGCATTGCTTACTCGGAAATATGCGAGCCGAAAACCTTTCACGATACTTGTCATCCTATATCATGTCGACCACTTCCGTTGAGCGGGTTGCCTGTACAATCAGCTTGGAAAAAAATATATTTTTTTTATATTAGGAATACTAGTTTCCACCAAGTGGTTTCATCGATGTAACCTAGAGAAGTGATCGTGGTGTAGTATGATTAGCCGTTCTTAATCGTTCTTCGGCAAAGTTACCGTCGTGGTCGGTACCTGGATAGGTGACCGCCTAGTGGTATTTCAAATCGAGCGTTTCCGTGTTTCGGAAGGCATGTAAAGCCGTTGGTCCAGGTTATCACTTAATTGTGATAGTCGTTAAGCTAGTTGGATGCCTCCTAGGCGGCTTGAAAAATGGAGGGCCGTAGCCTCCTTCTGTGAGACCGTAATGGTCCAGAAGGAGGCTGCTGAGCGGGATCGGGAGAGGGCCGATCCCACCCGGAGGCGAAGCCGCCGGGGTGCAAACGTGCCTCGTCGCGGCCCCCCTGCCCTGTAGCTCGGGCTTAGAATAACAGCTACGGTGTTCCCCTGCCTGTCGTAAAAGGCGACTAAACGGGGCCTTTGGGTCGTGGGCAATCAGAGCGGGGGCTCTGCGCGCCCAGAAGCGACACCAAGGAGGACGATGAGTCGACGTGGTCACGACTCATCGTGCGATAGCACAGCGAGGGTGCTGGGGGGAGGTGTCAGACCTCCCCCGGGACGAGCTATCAAAGCGCCGCGCTTGGAGGGGTGAGCAGGTACGCGTTCAACACGAGAGCCCGCCCCCCTCTCTATAGCGCAGGTGGCGACCACCGTGGGGTTTTAGCCGGTAAAAGTCCGGCATAACCTGACCGCTCCCCCCTAGGGCGGTCGGGTATCCTATGAGGATTTCCCCACGCTAATAAAAAAAAAAAAAAAAAAAAGCGGCGGCTTGAAAAATTCCAACAGTAGGTTGACCACAGTCTACCTCCACCGATCCGCAGTGGGCACGCGTGGTGGAGTATTGCCTTTTCCCTTTCACCCTCATTTGTGAAAGGAGGCCTGTGCTCAGCAGTGGGACATTATAGGCTGATGATGATGATGAACCTATAAAGATTTGGATTTGGATGAAATTTGGCACACAGATAGAACATATCCTGAATAGAATACTTTCTTACCTTTGAGAATCTTTTCAAATAGAATATCCCGGGAAAACATACGATCCCTCGGGTATTCGGGTGAAACCGCGCGGGACAGCTAGTATAAAATAAAATGCCTTTTATCTCCTAAATATTTTCTATTTAAATTTTTTATGGTAAATGCCTCTTCCAAAGATTGCCATTTATTTCGGTCGTGTGCTATATAATGCCATTGTGTTCAAGCAATTATTTGATGTCGTCTTCCCAACGTGTCGTGTATATAAGGTTATCTTTTGTAGCGTTTACCCTATGGCCCTTTCCATGTTGTAACCGTTTTTGTCAATATGTGGTCTTTGAAGCGCGCCACATGTCCGGCCCATTTCCATTTTAACCTTTGAACGTAGCTATAAGAGCATCTATTGTTTTTATCTTTGATCTTTTATTTGTCTTATCTTTTGTATTTTATTTACTTTAGTATGCTGCGTTCCATTTCCCTCTGCCATGTTATTATCATATTATTCATTTTATTTGTGAATTTCCATGTTTGACATGCATATGTCAAGCGTGCTAACTAACTCCCACACCAAAATCCCATCAGAGGGCGAACCACAAGCTCTTAAAACAAGGTTAAAATAACCCTATTTGACTTTTGTCTTTCTTTGACATCCGACGTCAAAACGGGACAAAAGACGAATAAGGTTATTTTAACCTTGTTTGTTTATTTTATTTTAAGGTTATTTTAACCTTATTATAAACCAAGAACTTGTGGTAGGCCCCGTTCAGACAGTTTAAAGGCGATGATAGCTCAGTGGTAGTGACGTCGGATACCGAGATGACACCGGGTACAAATCCTACAATGAGCTCAAGCTCATTGTAGGATTTGTTTGAGCTTTCGGTGAAGGAAAACATGGTGAGTAGTACCCAACTGGCTGGCTGACTTGAAAATCTGTCGCTAAGCACCTATCGGTGGATTCCGACAGCTGCACTTCAGATCCAGTTCCTCCTAGGCTTTGTGTGCTTACCATCTTCGGCCACATCACCACTTAGCATGGTGAGATTGCGGTTAAATACAAGCTTGAAAAAAAAGTTTCAAGATAATAATCTAGCAAGGTTTTTTTCGTTTCCGACTGTACAATCCAACGGGCACATTGCCAAAGATCTACGAGCAATATCTGATGTGACATCACTGATATAGGTGCTCCATATCGTGGTCACGTCAAGGGCTCTTTGTACCCTATCTCAGTTAATAATGATAAGGGACCTTATTGCTTAGATTGTAAATGATGGATCACCGTGATTTGTTATGGGTTTGTTGTATTTTTTTTCAGATGGCTGACTAGCTAGATAGTAAGTAGTTACCGTCACCTATGGACATTAGCAATACCAGGGAGATTTTAAGAGAGGTAGAGTATAGCGTCATTTCAAGTAACTTATGTTGTGTTCCTGCGCGTGAGTAAGGTCGCCAGAGTTCATTGGGGAGGAGGGAAGGGTCGGTAACGCGTGAGTTATGCCCCGTGTGTTGCAGGCGTCCATATGGCTACGACAACCGCTTATCATCAGGCAGGTGTGCGCTTGTTTACCGACTTCGTCGTATAAAAAAAGGGGGATAGACAACATTGTGCTGGAACATACCGCTAGGTGTTTTGCGACAGATTTCACCTTGCGAGGTCCGATTGACAATTTCTGTTACAATTTTTATTATAAATCAAAGGACAGATCGGACGGAATCGCATGATGATGGTACCTACAATTTCGTAGCTGACTTCAGGCAGCAATAGCAGGCGTCGCCACGACACTTCTTCTTTCGCTTTCGTTTCTTTGTATTACTATGGAGGTCAGTTGTGTCCGCCCTGACACGTCCTCGCTTGCTGCTCCTGCCTGCAATCGGCTACGAACTTGTACCTTAAGGCTTTCTTTTTTGCACTTTTGGTGGATGGTAAAATGGTTGCAAAATATGCAAAAATGATCCAGCAGACGTGTCTAAGGTGCTCTCAAAAATCCACACAAAGGTAAAATCTTTGAATTGAAATTTGAAAGCAATCTTCGATTATACTCAAACTATGGCCAAGAAATTAAGCACTAGACATTGCCTGTGTGCTAATGCGTAAAGTGGTAGCAAAAGTTGACTTTCTATGAAACTACATAAAGTTTAAAGCGTATTGCAAAATAAATAAAATAATCATTTTGAATTCTAGCTCTTCTGACCCTCAGAAAATTATCTTTAGACCCGAACAGAATCTCTTAAAACTTTGTAAAGAGGTGATTCTAATCAAATCTATTCATCAAGTTTGTGCTATTTATTTGTCAATTTACCATAAAAGCGTAGGTGGACGATTAAATTAATTGTACATTGGAAATCAAAGCACTTTCTATGAATGCGTCATTAAATAAAGCTTTTTCTTTTGTATGGAACCCAGTTATTAAAGAATAAATCTCGGATTGAGCAAATATAGACTGGGAGTGGACTGTGATTCTGTAAGCGAAAGCCTTCGGCGATATTTGATGAAAATTGCAATATATGATGCATTGATACAATTATTTATATAGTAGGTACCCTAGTTCCAGTAGGTACCCTAACCTAACTTGGCCCAATGGAGTCCTTTGCTTATATCTCACTGACTGTATTTTTTTTGAAATCAGAAACTGGCCCTGATTCTGTTGTTCACAACTAAACTAATTTTAATCTCACTATGTCTCTTTCTAACAAAGAACATAAGAAAAGGATGGAAGAAATTTAGTCCTATCAAATTAGTCTAATGCTTGTTTTCAATATTATTCACCATCTATCGCGGTTACGCCTAAATACACGCAAAATAAGACGGCAAAGATTAATTTGACAACTTAAAATATGTTCTATCCTTTTTCAATAATGTTCGTAAGAAAGAGATGAGATGTGACTAAAATTAGTTTAGTGCGATTTACAACAAAATCGGCACCATTTTCAGCAATCACTCAAAAGTAAGAAATAGTCCCCTAAGACCATCCTCGTGACTTTAACCCTTAATGTAGCTGCCCTCACTGACCCTTTTAAAACATTTTTTTTTAACTTTTTATCGTTGGTGAAGGTGGCCACTATAGAAAATCTCAGTAGAGAAAGAGGGGGTATGACCCTTTTAAAATTTCCCAAAATTTTTTTTTTTTTTTTTTTCAAAATTCAAAATCATTTATTCAAATAGACCTTCGCAGGCACTTATGAAAAGTCTGACTCTCCCACCTGTATATGACACTTTTTATCTCGGGAAATATAAGATCCTTCAGGAATGCGAGTGAAACCACGTGCGAAAGCTAGTCGTATAGATATATATTAAAAACTACATTCAATGTCCAGACAGTAGTCCAACAGATTTATTAGTATCACAGCACCGAAACAGTTTCTCGTAAATACGTTAATATATTTATGTTAGCCCTAAACCTTTTAGCCTAATTAACTACGACTTATTGTGAGAAACAAATGGCAATTTGGAGATATAGTGGTCCCTTCTGTGCCTGAATTAGCACTCAATTTATTTGGCTTGTTAAATATACATTGCTCTTAATAAATTGAGTTTTAACAT
The DNA here is from genome assembly GCA_951394255.1 of Polyploca ridens. Classification (NCBI taxonomy): domain Eukaryota; kingdom Metazoa; phylum Arthropoda; class Insecta; order Lepidoptera; family Drepanidae; genus Polyploca; species Polyploca ridens. The sequence goes on along the minus strand of OX596269.1, from coordinate 4,393,354 downwards.
GTATATGTATAGAGGATAAAGGGTCTTCCTTAAAACGAAACGATACACAAATCCCCCTTTTGTCTCCAATACCTATCTGAAATAATTACAGTAAATATTACAGGAACTATAGAACAATGTTTCTAACTAGCAAAGATTTTGAAATCATGAAAATTTCTTCACAAACAAGTGGTTTGGTTTTTTATTTATTTTAACAACCGTTATGGCCCAACCAAGGAAATATACGTCTAAGGAAGGTAGGGAAGCACCCGTGAGCGAATCAGACTCGCACTTGGCAGGTTATTTTGTTCTACCGACGATACAACTGTGGAACAAAAAAAAAAGCCTCGCTGAGTTTCTTGCCGGAGTCTTCTCAGTTTAAGTGTATTCCGAACCGGTGGTAAATTCAACTGTATGTACCTATTTAACGTGCATAAGTGCCTTAATAGGGCCTAAACTGAATAAATGACTTTTTGATTTTGTTTTTGATTTTGAACCCGACAAATTATAAGTTCAAAATAACTAACTAACTTATCATGTAATGGTGCGGTCATGCTTCGCGAATCGAGCCCGAGCCGAGCCACGAACGAACGGAATTCGTTCGTGGCTCGCGATGTCAAGTGTGGACTTATAAATGAGCCTACAACGAGTATGCGAATCCTTGTGTTCCTGAAAAAACTGACAATCGGGCGGAGCGCAGTCGAGCGCGAATGCTCGAATGCTCGTTCAAGGCCCGCGTCCGTCCACGCTACGCGAACAACGAACGACTTCTGTTCGATCGTGGCTTGGCTCGTGATCGCTTCGTGTAGCATGGACGCACCAGAACATTTCGGAAACGACGCAAGATAACTTCTTATTTAATAACCCATTAAAAAAAACGCCAATTCGAAAAAAAATTAAGAAGAACTTTATGGCACTATGCAAGTGGCTTTTTTATATTGCTCGTCAGTGTTCTGAATTTTCTTTAGAGCATTTGTTTATAGACCAAATCCACATTATATGCCTTGCTAACTAAGGTGGATTTATCTAAACGTTGCAAAATACGCAAACTGTAGAAAGATATCAAAAGATTCACACCACTTTTATTTATATTTTAACCAACATAGGATTTGCTACATAGTATCAAAGCAAAGCTTATAAGCTGCTTAAAGTCTCAAGGTAAAGCAAACGTGAGAGTTTATCTTTGCTTTAAGTTATATACTCGTAGGATGTAGGTACAAAGTGAACACGTTTTTACGGAACTAGGCCACTGTGAGACTAATTTGTTGGTCTTATAAAGTAACTTAATATTGTTTCAAATATTAGGCCTCGTTTAAATAATGAAGACGTAATTATATAATTAAACACACGAATATTTGAAAACCTATGTTTTATAGTATACAAACATACCTGGTGGTAAGCGGGTACCGTAGCCCTATAGATAGATGGCATCCCTCACGCGTTACCGACCCTTCCACCATCCCCAATGAGTTCTGGCAACCTAACTAACTCTAACATGCAGGACACAATATAAAGTTAGTACTTACTTGTTGTTTTGATTTTCCATATGACATTTAAACAGGAGAACAGTGTTTCGTCTTTTTACCCGACTGACCCGGAAGGAGGGTTATGTTTTTCGAGTGTATGTATGTATGTATGTATGTATGTATGTATGTATGTATGTATGTATGTATGTATGTATGTATGTATGTCTATTTCTTTGTGCCGCTCTGCAGCCTAAACGGCTTGATGGTTTTAAGCATATGAGGTGTCGTTAGATTCGTCTTGACTGGGGGAGTGTCATAGGGTATAATATTTTTATGTAGCGCCTAAGAATAAAAAAATAGGGGGGGGTATTAAAAATAAAAGTTTCGTTATTATAACAATATGGGTATCAAATGAAATAGACCATTCCATATATGTATATATTGTAATACTTTTATGCTAACATTTTGACGTAAACTGCAAAAAACCACGTTTAATGCAAGGTCAGTAGGTACTGAGCCGTCACCATACGTAACTCACAGATTTGCGATGGTTGTCAGCGTTCCTTTACCGTACCGCTCATTTACTTACATACAACTCATTCTGTATAAAACTAAAAAGTCATTATTAAGAGAAACCAAAAACCCGACTGCGTAAAACATAAATTAACTGAAAAGAGATAAACAAGTTCTTAAATCTATAGAATTTTTAGTATAACTTCTATAGATTTAAGAACTTGTTTATCTCTTTTCAGTTAATTTATGTTTTACGCAGTCGGGTTTTTTTTTGTACAGTCATTGTCTACAGTTTTGAACTGCTTATGAAAGACGGAGCATGTAGACGGGCTAGAATAGAGGAGTTACCACAAATGATGATTTCCTCCACCGAACGAGATATATGCCACCTAATAAATATGATTGCAGTCAACTGCATATATACCCACCGGTACGATTAAAGCGGTGAACTAATGACTCCTCTGCGATTTGGTATATTTTATCTTCATTCATAAATTATTAAATACCACCACAATAAACTGTTTATTGCTATAATGTGAAAGATATTGGACAGTGGGTCGAGTCCTGCCAATGGATCATTCTGGTTGATTATCATTCTGAAAATTCATCATTATTTTCCTGCAAACTGATTAGGAAAGTGGGTGCAAGTCTGCTATTAAAGTTGTGTTGATGGTGTCAAAATTTACAGTTTTGGTAGTCTACTAATTCAATAGGGTTGAAACCATTATTCAAATTCAAAATCATTTATCATATATAAAGTACCCAAAGACATCCAAGAGCTACATATACATAGATTCAAAAAGATAGTACAACAGAAGTTATGTACGAAAGGTTACTATAAAGTTTCTGATTTTGTAGATGACAAGAATGCATTTGAATGAATTGTTCGCTTCGCAGGCTATTGTTATATATATATTGTAATTGTAATACTTCTAAGTACACATTTAAAAAAAAAGACTTGCTGAGTTTCTTGCCGGAGTCTTATCAGTTCAAGTTGTATTTGGAACCGGTGTAGAGCCATTTGTTAACGTGCCTTATCAGGGCCTAAATTGAATAAATGCTTTTTGAATTTGAATAGACCTTTGCAGGCACTTATGAAAAGTCTGACTCCAATACTCTAAAGCTCATCACTCACTTTGTTAGCACCGTTCCATCGCAGCAGCGACCCGGCACCGCCTCAACTCAATCCAACCACTAGCTGCCAGCGCGCCGCCTGGGAGGCGGCGCGGCGCCGGTGAAATTGGTAGTGCGGCTATAGCAAGATACCGCTTGCTGGCGTCACGCAGCAAGGGAGCGGACCGCTCGCTGGAAGCGAGTGATCAGCAGGACTAGTGGCTTGTAGCGGCAAGCGCGCTTGCTGCGAGGCGTCCACTATTTTATATAGTCATTGTAAAATTTACTTAAACGCATACGATTTAAAGGCCTCACTTGCATGGCAAGATAAAAGCCGGGGCGTTGCTGCGATGGAGCGGTGCTGACATAGTGGGCGATGACCTTTATAGTGTCGGTAGGTTATGAATTGAGTAGACAACGCACATTATGGCAACGTTGTAATGGGATCGTGTTAGAATGTCATTCTTTAGGGTTCCGTACCTGAAGGGTGCCAAACGGGACCCTATTACTAAGAATCCGCTATCCGTCCGTCTGTCTGTCAGTGGGCTGTATCTCATGAACAGTACATAATAGCTAGACAGCTGAATACATAATAGCTAGACAGCTGCAAAATTTTCAGAGAATATGTATTTCTATTGCCGCTATAACAACAAATAATAAAAATGAAAATCATAGATACATAAAAAAAAAAATATACGCGTCGACTTGTAAACCTCCTCCGTTTTTTCATCGGTTAAAAAAGGGGCGCCCCTGCTGATTGCTATCATCGTTTTATTGACTAAGAAAAGTATTTTGATATGTTAGAAATTCCTGTTCTGTTGAAGTTTTCTGGCATTTTCATATTATAATTCAATCAAACAAAAACAAACCCAAACATAACCCTTCCTTTTGGCTTTGCCACAGTCGGATAAAAATAGCAGACTTGGCCCCCTGATATCCAGTACATATTAACTTCCAGGCATTTCATAAAATGTACGGTCAGCAGCGTAAGTAACTGAACATGGCCTATCAGTATCTTATAAAATAATATTATAACCTTATTTTGCCAGATCGTATCACGATGTCCAGAAATCGAAAAACGACGGAACACAGTAATGTTAGAATATTTTTTTTAGATGTTGGTTGGCCGTTTGATCCAACATACATATTTATATATTTATTAAACATCTGTTTACGTTTATGTTTTATGGATAGTTAGTTTGTACAAGTGTTTTGTGAATTTGGTTTTGTTCAGAAAATGCCGTTTTAAAAAAAGACGGACACATCAGACGAGGTGAAAACACTAAATCTTTATAGGTTCATCATCATCATCAGCCTATAATGTACCACTGCTGAGCACAGGCCTCCTTTCACAAATTGGGGTGAAAGTGAATGGGCAGATACTCCACCACGCGTGCCCACTGCTAGTGGTCAACCTGAAGTATTCCCATTTGCGCACCGATTTTTTGAGCACCGATTCTATTTCCTTTTCAGCACCGATTCATATTTAGGATCGGTGCTCAAATGGAAAACGAAAATTAAATTCGAAATCATTCCCTTTTGAGCACCGACGGATTTGCAGATTCTAGTGTTGTGGTGTTTAATAAAACCTATCGATAAAAATCATCATTTTTATTATAAAAAGTAAAAAGTATTATCGTTAGAGCCTCAAAACTATTCCGCTTTGAGCTCTGATAAATTTGTTAGGTAGGTTGTCAATTGCTGAACAAAATATATTAATGTTGTTTATATTGCCTAGGTACTGACTAATTATGAAACATAATGTACTCTCCATTTTACTTATATTTAATCTCTCTCTAAATACCTCCAAAAATGTATACTTATGAAAAAATGGTACAAAGACTTAGTACTTACGTTATTTTATTGAACATTCTCATTAGAGCACCGATTCTACAGCATCACTTAATATTTTAAATTTTTATTTTTTAATATTTTAAATTTTTTGGAGAGAGCTCCTTTGATCTTATGCTATCCTGGTACAATTTTTTCATAAGTATACATTTTTTGGGTATAATATGTTGTTTTGTTACTAGGGAGAGCTCCTTCGAGCTTCTGTTATACTAGTAAATACCACAACGCCACAACACTAGAAGCTAAAAAACCGTCGGTGCTCAAAAGGGAATGATTTCGTATTTAATTTTTGTTCCCATTTGAGCACCGATCCAAAATATGAATCGGTGCTGAAAAGGGAATAGGATCGGTGCTCAAAAAGTCGGTGCTCAAAAAATCGGTGCGCAAATGGGAATACTTCGTCAACCTACTGTTGGAGTTTTCACGCCGCCTACTAGCCTCCAACTACTTACTAGCTTAACGATTATCACAATTAAGTGATAACCGGGAGCAACGGTTTTACGTGCCTTCCGAAGCACAGAAACGCTCGATTTGAAATACCACTAGACAGTCACCCATCCAGGTACCGACCACAACGGTGGTAGCTTAACTTTGCCGATCGAAGGACGGCTAATTATGCTACACCACGAGCGCTTCAAATAAGTCAAATATCCATCGTAAAATCATGGAAAGATCTAATACAAAAACTGACAGTTAGTGTTCAGTTACTTATCTTGCTGACTGTCCCTTTTAATTTTATGATATGACATTAGAATTCATTATATTATAGTACATTGTGTGCCTCCTACACATTACAAATATATCACGCTTCCCTATTGTGTACATAAGAACAAAGGTATGCATTTCGTACGCAGATTATATTAAATTACATATTGTAAATCATTGCAAATCACATTTGCATTGTCTGTGTCATTTGGGTTACAGGGGTTATATTGTTTGTCTCCGTTCTGGCACAGAATATTGAATATATTGCGTATTCTGTACAGATATAGATATCTGTGGTATTCTGGTTTCACTCATGGTCCTGAACTGATTGTTTTATGTAGAAGAAAAAATATTACGTTTTTTTTATTCCAAGCTTTTATTTAACTTGCAATGTATGCATGTATGTTTGTTCGTTCGGGTGGAATCTTGCAAGTCGAATTTCACCCAATTCCAGTGGTCGGATTGACTTGATATTTGGTGTACAGTATATTGGAAGACAATGCAAGTACAGTCAACAAAAAGTACAGTCACCAAAAAAGCTTGTATAAAAAATGCTATGTTTTAAAACAAATATTTATCTTTATTATCCACAGAGCAAGGAGGAAAGAGATGAAAGCAATGACTTGTGAACATCGTCAGTCGTAAGACAGTTCTTTTTAATAATAGACTTTACTCGGCCGACTTTAGGTAGGGATTAGTAAATGTAGCTCCAGAAGTAACCAGAAAACATAGAAAGCTGAAAGCTGGTCCAGCTTTTGGACCCAAAAAAGAGACTTCGAAATATAATTAAAACTTACTTGACAGACGTTAGTTGCAGACTGAACTCATTGCGGTTCATTGTATAGGAACGATCGCGATCGCTCCTACTTCACATCGGTGACAGCTGCAGTGCTGTGTTAAATTGATGGCTAGTAACACCATCTAGCGAAATAACTCCAAACATTCCGCCCACCAAGAACTTCGTTCTTCCTGCAGCCGCCCACCGTAGTTGTATTGTTTAGTTGGATGTTGGTAGAGCAACCAGCTTCGAAACTGGTCGCTTGAGTAAGCCATTCTTGGTTCTCAGGCTCACTACTCTAACTGCCCCATCCGGACCCGGATGTGTACCTACTACCTGTGCCATAAGCCATTTAGTTGGAGGAAGTGCTGGTTCTTTAATCAGAACCACATCCCCTGTCTCTGGAGTTCTTGTGTTGTTTTGCCACTTATGGCGCTGTTGTAGGGTGTGCAAATACTCAGCACTCCACCGTTGCCAGAAATGTGCTGTCATACGTTGGACTAATTTCCATCTATCCAGTGGAGCAATAGGTAAGTTGGTTTGAGGTGTGTCAGGTATAGCAACTATTGGCTCACCAATCAAGAAATGTGAAGGCGTTAGCGCACCAATATCATCAGGGTGATCATTCAATCCACAGATTGGCCTGGAATTCAAGCAAGCCTCTATCTGAGTGAGTACAGTTGCCATTTCTTCGAATGTGAGCGTTGAATTGCCTAAAACCTTTATCAGGTGAGTCTTTGCAGACTTCACCCCTGCCTCCCAGAGGCCACCAAAATTGGGAGCTCTTGGAGGTATGAAGTGCCAAGTTGTTCCATCATTGGCAATAATTTCTGCTACTTCAGTTTGTAGATTTCCTTGACACTGCTTGAATAACATTTCCAATTCTTTAGCAGCACCAACAAAATTGGTGCCGTTGTCGCTCCATAAATCAGAGCAGTGTCCTCGTCTAGCCACAAATCTTCTGAACGCTGCTATAAATCCCTGAGTTGACAGATCACTCACTGCTTCAAGGTGGATCGCTTTGGTAGCAAAACATATAAACAGGCAGATGTAACCCTTGTAGGATTTGTGACCTCGTCCCTTTGTTGTTCTAATTTGGATGGGTCCAGCATAATCTACACCACTTGTCTCAAATGGTCTCCCTGGATGAACTCGTTGTGTTGGTAGCTCTCCCATACGTGGTTGTGCTGAATTGACTCTATGTTTCACACAAATGACGCACTCGTGGATACATTTCTTGACAAGAGGTTTCAAACCTATTACCCAATATCTTGATCTGATGTAGTTGGTGGTCAAAAGATTTCCTCCATGAAGAAGTCTTAAGTGTGCATCCTTGACTATTAGTTTAGTTAGATGTGAATTCTTGGCTAAAATAATGGGGTGTTTTATTTCTTGTGGTACCTTGGCACCTTGTAAACGTCCACCAACTCTCAAGAGGCCCTCTTCCAGGTACGGAGAGAGTGTTTTCAAACAACTCTTTTGTTTTACTTGTTTCTTAATTTTCAAGTCATCTATTTCTTCCTTAAATTGTTTTTCTTGATCAGTCTTGATCAGCTGATTTAATGTTTCTTGTAATTCTACAGCTGTCAAGTAACTTGTTTGTTCTATTCTATTCTCTTTTCTTTGTTTCAGACGTAGGAATCTTCTACAGTAGGTAAGTACTCGTAACAATTTGTTAAGTGATGAGAATTTATTCCAGATGCTGTCTTCTGTATTGCAATGAAATACCTTAAGTTTTTGATTTCTTTGTTCCAATTCTGTTTCTAAAACATAAGGTTTAACTTGTTTTATTACTCTTTGTTTCAGCCACTGTGGGCCTTGCCACCACAGTATTTTGTCTTTTAATTCCGATGGGGCTACCTCCCTCGAAGCTAAATCTGCAGGATTAGCTTCTGACTTTACATGTCCCCATCTGTCATTGTCTAACCGTCCTTGAATTTCTGTAACTCTGTTGGCCACAAAGGTTTGCCATCTGATTGGTTGTGACTGAATCCACGCTAATACCACCATCGAATCTGTGTACGCATACACATTTGTTTTAGGTATCTTAAGGACTTCACTTGCTTCGGAAAGTAATCTGGCAGCTAACACTGCGGCACATAGCTCCAAACGGGCCACAGAAACTTGTTTTAGGGGTGCCACCTTAGTTTTGCTTTCTAGGAGAGTAACTGTAACATTGTCTTCCTTCACCACTCTGACGTACAGTACTGCTGCATAAGCTGCTGTTGATGCATCAGCAAAACCATGGAGTTCTATTTGTAAATTGTCAGGTTGTGTATTTATCCATCTACTAATTTTAATCTTTTCCAGGTGCTGAAGCTGTCTCCGGTAAGTCAACCACTCTTCTACTAACTCTTTAGGTAATTGGTCATCCCATCCTGCACTACACAACCACAGTCTTTGTATTAAAATCTTGGCAAGTATTATGGTTGGTGCCAACCATCCAAAGGGGTCGAACAGGCGTGCCACATCTGACAGGACAGTCCGTTTGGTCACTTCAGCAGCTACTTCAGGTAAGTTCACTGAAAACTTAAATTGGTCATCATGTCTGTCCCATGACAGTCCAAGAATTTTTATGATCTGATCAAATTTAATTTCAAACATGTTATCTTGTGTCTTTTTCTCTGCTATTTTATCTAAAACTTCATCAGAATTACTGGACCACTTTTGTTATATAAATCCTCCACCTTTTAGAAGCTGAGTAACTTGTCTGTGAGCTTCCAAAGCTTCAGAAACACTAAAACAGCCGAACATTAAATCATCCATGTAGAATGACTCTTTAACTATTTCAGCGGCAATGGGGAACCTCTGGCTTTCATCTTCAGCTGCTTGTAGTAATGTACGTACCGCAAGATAGGGAGCTGATGCTGTGCCGAATGTTACGGTCAACAGTTTGTATGCTTGGCAGCTTTCTTCTGGGTTATCTCTCCATATGATGCGTTGATATTCAGTTTCTTCATCAGCTACAAGCACCTGTCTATACATCTTAACTATGTCGCTGACTAAGACAATTCTATGTTTTCTCCACTTCATCAATAAGATACGCAGATCACTTTGTAGTGTAGGCCCTATGAGTAAAGTATCGTTTAGTGAAGATCCTCCTGTACCCTTGCAGGATGCGTCGAATACTACCCTGACCTTGGTGGTATCCTTGTCTTCTCTAACTACTGCGTGGTGAGGTAAATATACTGCATTCTCATTATCTTCATTAGCCAATGTCATATGTCCTAGGTCCAGATATTCTTGTATCACCTTTTTATATTCTTCTTTTAATTTCTGATCATGTTTGAATCTTCTCTCTAACTGTAGGAACCTAGCGGTAGCTATTTCCTTTGTTTTACCACATTTTTCTACAGGGTTCTGAACATTCTCCTTGAATGGTAGCTTCACCTTGTATCTTCCTGATTTTGTTCTAGCTGTAGTTGTTTTGTAGATTTCTTCACATCTTTCTTCATCCTTTGTCTTTTTTCTTTCAGATGTAAGAAACTCATTCTCTATTTCCCAGAATTGCTTGAGCATGTTGTTTTCACATACACAAGAATGCATGCTTACAATCCTGTTGTTTTCCATGGTTGTATTTGTGTCACCCGAAATGATCCATCCTAGTTGTGTTTTCTGTGCTATAGTGCCAACAGGATTTCTCGACAAACCTTGCTCCATGATCTTGCTGGTAACACTGGCCCCTAGCAGCATGTCAACTCTACCTGGTTTGTTGAAACCAGGGTCTGCTAGTGTCATTGATTCTATCTCTGGCCATCCCAACAATGTGATAGGTTTCTGTGGAAGGTATGTTGTAATATGACTGATTACATATGCTTGTACATATAAAGTGAAGTTTGTTTTGTATCTTGACTTTAGTTCAAAGTTAACTGTATACTTTGAATGTATTGTTTTTCCTTCACTTAAGTAAAACTCGTTGCTGTTTTTACAACGCTTCAAGCCTGTTGCTTGAGCAAAGTTCTCTGATACAAACGAGCTCTGTGAGCCTTGGTCAATGAGTGCACGGTACACTTGTTTTTGTCCGCTGCTTGAAATAATATCTACCAGTGCTGTGGCTAATAAAACTTGACCAGGGTTGTTTGTGAAATGTGACACTGCCTGGAGTTGGTCTGCTTGTTTTGCTTCCTCTCCTAACATCTGTTTGTTTTCATTTGAATCTCTTTTATCTGGGTGTAACAGTGAGTGATGTTTCTTCTGACACACTTTACAACATGTGTTTCTCTTGCATTGAAAAGCAGAGTGTTTTGGGATCAAACAGTTGAAACATAGATTGTTGTTTTGAACAAATGTATACCTATCCTTATAATCCTTTTTAGCAAACTCTTTGCACTGATATATGTAGTGTTCACCCTTACAAAAGGAGCAATTTATTGATTTCCCAGGAGTGGCCATAGAAGAATGGAACGATCTTGATTTTGTTGTTTTATTAGAATTATCAACCATTTCTAAACATCTGAATCTATTTTCTAAAAATTTAAATAAAATTTCTATTGTTGGAAAATCATTTGAGTGTGAGATGTGTTGTTCCCAGAGCCTGTGACTTTCATTATCTAGTTTTGAGACAGTGATGTAAACTATGAGAGCATCCCATGAATCTGTTGGCAATCCTAAGTTTTTTAAGGCATTCAAACATTCTGAAGTTGTATCTAAAAGTTGCTTAATGTTATGATCAGATTCAATTGTTAATGTTTTTAAACTAAATAATTTCTTGAATATGCAATTAGAAATGTACCTTTTATTGTTATAACGTTTTTCAAGAGTCTCCCATGCTTGTGAATAGTTTTGACCTGTGATTGGAATACTTCTTAAAAGCAGCTCTGCCTCTCCGCTCAAATTTGTTTTTAAATAATGAAGCTTTTGCACATCATCAAGTTTAGAATTTTTGTGAATTAGAGATTCATAAATATCATGGAATGACGGCCACTCTGTATATTTTCCAGAAAATACAGGGATGTGTATACTTGGAAGTTTTAATTCTCTGCGAGATGAATCTGTTTGTGATGTTTGTTGTGGTGGTATCGTTGTAATTGGTGTAAGTTCGCTAACTTTAGTTTTCAATTCACTTTTGTAGTTTATATAAACCTCTTCGCACTCATAATAAATATCCTTTGAAAAGTATCCTATACTCTTCCTCTTATCTATGTCAACACTACCTATAATGTCTTCATGAGCACTAATAAAAGATTTCCAAACTTGTTCTATATTTTCCAAACGTGTTTCAACGTAGCTTAGAGTCAATCTACCTTTTGGGGATTTGTTGAAATTTGTTTGTGATTTCTGAATTTTCTCATACCTGTCTAACTGGCATGCTATGATTTTGTTGTAATCCATTTTGTGGGATTTTCTGTAAGATTGGCAGGCTATGTAGGTAGGCCGGTAGGACACGAAACCGTTCTGTCCGTTTGGGGAAAAAAGTAACAAAAATTACACAAATTACGTGTGAATGCGTTTGGATAATCAATATTTCAAGAAAACTTTGTTTTATATGAGTTCAAAACACTAATTTCGAATGTATTTTAATACTTTTGTACTTTTTTTCACTATACCTACTTTTGGCGGTAGTCAATTTTGTACCACTTTGTAAGAAAGTTTCTCGATGAATTACAGTTTCTAACCACTGTTTTGTTTGGAATACACCAAATATGAATGTATTTTAATGTTTTTATCAGTCTATCACTTGAATTTATTAAGATTTACAAGAATTTTGTACTTACGTACGCCACGTGAACTTACTACAATTTTTACCAATTTATACGCGATTTTCACGAAACCAACACTAATTATACTAAAATAACACTTCCTAATTCGATTCGCAATACTTCCGACGCGAAGGACCAGCTTTTGGACCCAAAAAAGAGACTTCGAAATATAATTAAAACTTACTTGACAGACGTTAGTTGCAGACTGAACTCATTGCGGTTCATTGTATAGGAACGATCGCGATCGCTCCTACTTCACATCGGTGACAGCTGCAGTGCTGTGTTAAATTGATGGCTAGTAACACCATCTAGCGAAATAACTCCAAACAGTAGCTTAGTTTATTGACTAATTCACATCAGATGTGGATATCACACTCTTAATACAAAAATCGCGGAAAAATTAAGGGTGACGTAAATATTAAAAAAGACTGGCCAAGTGCGGGTAGGACTCACACACGGAGGGTTCCATACAATAATGATAATATTAACTCAACTTTGCTATGAAATGAATAGTAGGTGCAACTAAAAAAAAAACGACAAAAAAAGACGTTTCTTTGATGGAATGAAGTAAAATTAAAAATAGGGGCCCCTTTATTTTTCATTTTGTCAATTAAAAATAAAGGGCCCCCATTTTTTTTTTATTTTGGTTTTTATTATTTGTTTATATAGTGGCAAGAGAAATACACATTCTGTGAACATTTCAACTGTCTACGGTTAACGAGATACAGACAGACCACTGACAGACAGGACGGACGGACGGACGGACAGCGGAGGCTTACGAATAAATGATTCTGATTCTTATTACACCCTTTGGATACGGAACCCTAAAAATACCGGGTAAGTGCGAGTCGGATTCACGAACGGTAAACTCTGCATTTGACTCGCAGTTCCAGTCGCAGTTTTTTTTCACTGATTACCCCAAAAATAAAGTTCCGTTTGGACGGAATTACAAAAATGTTGCATTTATTATGTAACAAAATATTTTTTTGAATGAACATAAATATGTACCTCTATTATTTGCAAATTAGGATGATAAATTAGATTTTTTTAAATCGACCTTTAAATATATCTAATTTTAATTACAAACATCTGAGGAAGTTAGGGAGGAAAAATACACTGCAAAATTGTGCGCTTAGAATTAGTAGGTAATAGTGGTACAAGTTACAGGAGGCAGCGGTGCATAAGACATATTTTTTATATTCTTTACCGTGAAAACACGTGACACCTCGTGGGAAGGTTGTGTTACCTATAGTAAAAAACATGGACTAATTTTTAACCAAAATATCACCTTAGGATGTGAGGATGTGATGATCGCTAGCCTGGGGATTATTTTACTACTATTAATGATATATTTAAGCCTAGCAACTAACTCTGAGTTAATTAACATAGCACAGTTTTACTTAAATGGGTCATTTGACAGCCCATATATCGACCATGTACCAGAAACAAACACACATAGTGCGGCAAGGAGACACCCTCTTGTCAAAAATTACTTCTTAGTTCGGTATTGAAAACCCACTTGCGTCACATCTCTTTCTTACAAACATTATTGAAAAAGGATAGAACATATTTAATGCTGTCAAATTAGTTTATGCCGTCATTATTTGCGGGTATTTAGACGTAGCCGCGATAGATGGCGACTAAATTTATATTGAAAACAAGGATTGGACTAGTTTGACAGGACTACATTTCTTACATCCTTTTCTAATGTTCTTTGTGTTAGAAAGAGACATAGTGAGACTAAAATAAGTTTCGTTGAAAACAACAGAATCAGGGCCATTGTCAAACTCAGATAAGCAACTAACTCCGAGTTATAAAGATAACCCACGTTGATGCAATTTGGCCTATATAATAAGTTTATGACTTACACCAAGCGCTTTGAGAAAAATTTGCTAATTAAAACTTTACAGAGCCTTTTCTTGAGTAGAACGCCGGAAATAACAAATTGGCGCGGTCACCCCAAAAGTTTATTAAGGTTACTTGTCCTAAGATTGTTAACTTACGGGCCGAAAGGTATTCGGTAACTGCCAAATTGAATTTGGTAATTTTCGTGTATTTTACATAATGAGTGGACTTTTGGTAAGTTATAATTGTTTGCTTTAAATACATACTTAAGCTTTCTTTATTATTTATTAGCTATAATTTTGAATTTGGTGTCGCATATTTTTCAGTTATATTTGTAATGGGTTTGGACAATTTTTTATGCTATGTAAGATGTAAAAAATATAGGACAGGAGCCCCGGTTTTGGCCAGTACCCCGGTTGTGGCCATTTGCAATTTTGAAAGTCAATAAATCAAGCGTTGAAGTCTGACTCGTTTATTGTCTATAGTAAATGAAATCTTTATGATTATCGCTTTTGACGAGCAATTGTAGTGGCGCTGTAAGTGTATAGGAACTTTTTTGTGACACTGTAAAAGCTAAAATAATAATTTCCGTTAATTTCTTAACAGACACCGTTAGCGACCCTTGGTAATTAATCGATAAATATCATGCTAAAATTTTTATTTGTTGCGTTGATTCTTATTGAAGCATACTAAATGAATGTCTAGGAACTTGATATTGATGTTATTTTGACAGTCAATGATTTCCCCTACATGGAAACTTAGGTGGAAATAGGTGACCATAACTGGATCAATAGTGATTTTACACCTTTCATCTTTAAAAATTAGTGACAAAAAAAAATTTGTCAAAACCTAAACCTAAAAGATAAATAAATAAACAGCTTTATTAATATAACTAATCAACACGATACTCATTTTTGAATTTAAGGCGAATTTTTTAACAAAAAAAAAAAACCTTAAAGTGGCCACAACCGGGGCTCTTGCCCTATATATAACTGGCCAAGTGCATGTTACACGGCCCAGTAGGTACCTACTTATTGGGTTTCGATCACAGAACAGATAAATTATTCCGTGGTTTCGATGATAGCTCAGTAGTAGTGACGTCGGATACCGAGATGAAGGTCCCGGGTTCGAATCCTACAATGAGCTTGAGCTTTCGGTGAAGGAAAAACATTGTGAGGAAACCATAGCACGGTGGTAGGGTACTTTGTAGTACCCGCCTGGCTGGCTACCACCCTCAAGTTGAAAATCGCCAAGCACTTTTCGGTGTCCGATAGCTGCACTTGAGAGCCAGTTCCTTCTAGGCTTTGTGTGCTTACCACCTTCGGCCGCATCATCACTTACCATGGTGAGATTGCGGTCACAGGCCTATAAAAAGTAAAAAAAAAAAAAAAATTAGGTATCATGGGCATCATAGATTTTCTCGTAACTCCAGTATTTTCTTTCTAGGCTTTGCTGTGCTAATCACCATCGGCTACGTCATCACTGCCTACGGTGAGAGTGTGGACGTACAAACCAATAACCGAAGTATATGTTTTTTTTTCAAGATTTATTCAAAATTCTATAGATTAAAGAGCTTGTTTTTATCTTTTCAGTTATTTTTTGTTTTACGCGGTCGGGATTTTTGTTTCTTTTAATAATTTATAAATGATAAGATTACACTGGTATACCTGTCAAACCTACGTTTTTAGATCACAGATGCATATGCACAATTGGCAGGTACTAATTGTTGTGTGAAAACGAAACTGTTTTAAATATTGTGACCATGATTTGAGGTGACAAAATATGGACGTAACCTTGAATTTTAGATTTTTTTTTAACAATATTAGGCTTGCAACTCTGGAGTTATCTGCCAATTTAAAAGCATTTATTCCTTTTTTAGGAATAAAAAGCAAGGAAGTAAATTAATAGTACAGTACCTAATCGAAAATACTACAAAATATTTTTTTTCGTATAAAGTAAGCAAACATGATTTAATAGAGAAATGCAATATTAAGAAGAAGAAATAATTTTTATTATTTCTTCTTCTTAACTTCTTAGAGAAATGCAATATTCGAATACGCAGCTTATTTTGGGGTTAGTAAAACTCAAGTTCATAATAATTGAGAACCATTTAATTCAGCTGGTACTAAATTGAACCCTACGAAGTCAAGATAAGAACTAAAAAAATTCATAAATCAATCATCAAGCAACCTTGCCAACAAAATATGGTGACCACACGACCTACTTTTAACACATGTAAATTTCACACTAAAAAAGAAAATTAGAATGTAAATGCCTATTATATGGTTTGTTCAGATGTCGGTTTGTGGGTCATTATTACCATAACACGAGATGTTTATGGTATATATACAGGGAGTGTGCATTATGTCACTTTTGTTTGAAAGTGGTCAAGACCAGAAACAACACCTTTTCAAAGTGGCGAGTTTTTTTGAGACAAACATGAAATCACAAATGGTATGTACTTTTTATTTTTTTTCAAGAATCAACAAATAGTGTACATTACATACTTTTGAATATATTTTTCCTGACTATCTCGGGACTTTCAAGGCTAGAGTGAATAGGTTTCTTGGGCTTAGAAGTCAGTAGCCAAATGCAAAAAAAATACTTAAAAAAAAGAGACATGGATTTAATTCATTCAGAGGGCGAGGATGACCCCGAATCTACTGGCAATCAGCAATGTAACGTAGCAACCACCGCGGTTCCCGTGATAAAAAGTAGTTGTTGTTTGTTTAAACGGGCTAATCTCTGGAACTACCAGTCGGATTCGAAAATTTCTTTCACTTATAGGAAGCTACATTATCCTCGAGTATTATAGGCTCATTTTTTCCCGGGAAAGCGGGTAAAACCGCGGGGGCAGCTAGTTTTTAATATTTTCCTGAATGGCGACGTTACTTTGCCGATTGCCAGTAGATTTGGAGTTATCCTCAAGCAGAATTTATTATATTTCAATTATTTTTTCGCTAACTGAGACGAAGTTAACGAGCCTTGAACATCAGCGTAAGGTTTCGTGTTTGTCGGTCTTCTATAGGATATATTTTGGAGAGTGTGCTATAGTATTGTTCAATCTAATTCCTCCATCTCCATTTCTCCATCGAAACAAGACGCCGGGAGAATTTCCACCCATACGTTGTCGACACAACGTTTCGCTTCATAGTTTCTTATACGAACAGCAAAGGAGGGGAACTCTCTTCCGGGGTCTGTGTTTCCCGACACCTATAACCTAGATGTATTCAAGGCCAGAGTGAATAGGCTTTTTCTGGGTAAACGTGCTACTTCCTCGGCCTCGTCATAACTCCTCATGGGGTCAGTCGAATGTAAAACGCAAGCCCATTTAATATAAAAAAAATAATAAAATATTTTGCAAATTTTCCATTTAAAGAGGCCGATGTCTGATCGTGGCGCCCTAATTATTTGGTAGCATAAGCCGCCAGCATAAAAAATATGTTAATTGGTTTCACTAAATTGAAAATTTGTTCTATACCTATAATGTACCTTCAGGGTATTTTTTAATAAGCCTTAAAAACATATTTCATAGTTACGTACCCGTACGTATCTGTTCTGTGCTTTTAGCAATCTATCCGTAGATAGCAACATATATTCAGTACTTAGTATATTTTTAAGTTTTGTAATATTTTGCTCCTTATCATTTCAGACCCTAGCTTTGATGCTAATGGCGATATTCATCATCATCACCAAAGCTGAAAACACAACAAAAGGTGACGAAGAGACTGATGAAGAAGAATCAGATATTTTTCAAGATATTCTTGATTTGTTTTACAGTTTCTTTTCTCGATAATTAGTTTAAATAGAATAGAATAAGATTTCAGATATGCCTGTTATTAATAACAACGCAGATTATTTTCAAGCTTCAACACAGATCCCAGCGAAGATGTTAAAGTTTTGAATACACGTTATTGATAAATGCATTGAATGATGTACTTACTCCATCTTAGACTTCATCAACAACCTTTAAGGGCGGTTCAGTGGCCAAACGCAAACCCATTTTTTATTTATAAAAAATAACTTGTTTTCAGTAGCATTAAATCTTAATTTTGCGTGTATTTAATAAAAATAAATGCTTTATGTCTGTGATACCATTTGTACCTCGAAATAGACATTATTTTTATTGTTTTGTTTTTATTCATTAATCCTAGTCAATAATGATAAGTTTTCGATTAGCTGGTTAGTAAGACACCCTTCCATCTGCCTCATCATCATCAGCCTATAATGTCCCACTGCTGAGCACAGGCCTCCATTCACAAATGAGGGTGAAAGGGAATGAGCAATACTCCACCACGCGTGCCCACTGCGGATTGGTGGAGGTAGGCTAGTGGTCAACCTACTGTTGGAATTTTTCAAGCCGCCCAGGAGGCATCCAACTAGCTTAACGACTATCACAATTAAGCGATAACCGGGACCAACGGCTTTACGTGCCTTCCGAAGCACGGAAACGCTCGATTAGAAATACCACTAGGAGGTCACCCATCCAGGTACCGACCACGACGGTGGTAGCTTAACTTTGCCGATCGATTAAGAACGGCTAATCATGCTACACCACGAGCGCTTCGGCCCATGCACTATTTGCCCATGAACATAAATATATTGCCTATATGTCCTGTCTGTGGGTGTTGTTTTAGGGCGCCGTACCCAAAGGGTGCCCATTGGAACCCTATTACTAAGCTTCCGCTGTCCGTCCGTCCATCTGTCTGTCAGTGGGCTGTATCTCTTGAACCGTAATAGGTAGACAGCTTTTTCATAGCAATGTTGAGTTAGTTAATATTGTAGGGAACCCTCCGGGTATGACTCGAACTCGCCGGTTTTTTCTTTTTTAATAAAACGTGCGTTTTAGGCTTAAGACGAGGATGTTATTCAAGGGCATACAGCTGTCTGTAAAATAAGGGATAGATTGAATATTGAAATCGAACGAAATACAACACATACCCTAAACTTCAAAATAAAATACATATAGGTAGTAAATTTAAGCTGCTCGCTATTTAATAAGGTAGATACTTATATCGGACTTATAGTATGTAATTAAATTGATATTTTTTAAAGTTATAGCCACAAAATAATTCGGTTTGTACGGCACCCCTCTGTGCCCGAGTCCATCTCGGACTTGGCGGATTTTTATAGAGAACTTTCGCAAAAAATTAGAACACAAGACCTACAAAAAAACCTCACATAAACAAAAGGCTGTATGATATGGTAGCAAGGACACAAACAAATAGAAAAAAAAAACACTTATTGACATTCGAAGTTAAGCTCGAGCGTTTTGTTTTGGCGGGACGCGCCATACCGCCGCCTCCATTTTTTTTTACTTTTTAAATTTCGAACGCTGTCCCCAGTAATTGACAGATGCGGTCCTCGATTTGCTACCTCCAAGATTTTTGCTTTTTATTATGTTGTTATTTATTTCGTATTAAATTTAATGTGGCAACCGGAAAGTCTTCAGGTTATTTATGACAGGATTAAAATGATATTATCGAAGTCTTTTACCAGTACATATTTAGCAGATTTAGATTTGGTTGCCTGTGTCAGGTTAAGCGTTTCAACATCATTGGGAAAGAGTAGATATCTACCAATTTACTATCAATCTTAAGTTAATAAAAGAGTCATCGAGAAATTTATCAATCAGGTGTTAAGTTGGCTAAACTGTTTATAGTTTTTACTATTTTGATTAAATAAATATAAAATATATATTCTATTTACTTAGAAGATCTACATTACTGAATGTAGAAACAGGTTGAAGTTGCAATTTAGGGTAGGAATTAATTAATAAATCACAAGACTACACTTCAATGTATTTCATTTATTCACCTTTAGATTTCTGATCTGAACTTCAATATTTACACTGATTTTACTCCTTTATATTTCTAATATAATTATCAACAAATTAATCAGTTCAGATAATAGACAATAAGAATCAGATTACGTAATTCATACGTTAGGATGATAATACTAAATTAATTATATAGCATATTTCCCAATCAGGTATACCTAACTATATCTGAGTACTAAAGGGTTTATTTAGGTCAGGATAATAAATAATCATTTAGGCCAGACTTTAGAATGTATTTATTCAAATATTATATCAATGGCCAAAACTATGAATTTACTCTCAAATCTACCACCGGTTCGGATGGCCGACCATATTGAGAAGATACCGGTAAGAAACTCAATATTAAGGTCTTATGTACGGCCACTACACATTCAGAGTTATTCTCTGTATACAACAAATACACAAAACACACATTATAATAAAATGATCAATCTTTACAGTTGAGAATATCAAATATACTTATCTTTATATCGACAGACGTCGAACAGTAATTTCACATTATCACGATTTAACTACATTATTACCACTATAAGTAATCACTTCCAAATACAAACGACGACTGGCCAAGCCCAGACCTACCCGCCCATTTTATAATACTTTATTCCACAACCAGACAGGGCATTATCACAACGTGAATACATTTTATCAACAAATGTCACTACTCTTAATAATAACTTTAGTAAACCGTTATCAATAAAATTATAGTACTAGTTGTTAATTATTGAAATAACTATTATCGAATATAGGTATGATCATAATTATGATTCGTCAAAGCAATTAAATTGTTCAATAGAAATATTAATCATCAGGAGTCAATTCACATCTTGTTACTTTAAAGTAAACATGTTTATCAACAATTAATTATCCTAGGAGTCACTTGATGACTCTGCAATTATTTTAATTCAATTGTTATCAGAATTATAATTTAAAAATAACATCAAGTTTAATATCAATTAATAATCATCCGGAAGTAACATTTAGTTCAGTAGTGTTGCCACTGCAAATAATGAATTTATTAAGTAGGCATTTAACTATCAGATTTAACTAAATATCTAACACGGCCAGACTGACATGTACTTCGTCCTCGAAGTACTAACATCACATAAATTCCTGGCGTCCAGACACAGCTCAAGGAAACCCACAGGTCTAGCCATAGGCTTAAATACAACCAGCAGTACAACAAGGCCACGGTCTAATTACAGACAACTACAGGTATAGCAACGAGTATAGTCGAAGGTACTGCCATCGGCACAATCATAGAAACAAAATATCTAAACATACAAATTATTTAAACATAATAAAACTGTAGAACCAGTATGTTTGTACATTAAAATATATTTACCAAAAAAACTGATCAGAAAACAAATAAGGTTATGAAAATTGCCGTCGTTCTTACGTCAGTCCATTAGAACAAAAGCTTTAAAACTACTGAACAAATTTTCATAGTCTCACTTATTCACAGTGGGAAAACAGACAGCTATACAATAACAACTTAAAATATCAATAGTTATCAGGAAGCCAATAACAGGTCTTCGCGGATATATGCCAGTATAAGAACCATATCTGTGGCCATTTATGTAACACGTTTAACACTATATGGAAATTATCAATAACATTACATGTAAATACAACACTAGATTATTTAATGGCAAATAATACAGAAATACAATTCACAACACACTTTTCCGAATAACAATCCGTATTATTCGAAAAAGTATTCGCCTCGCCGATATACCGCTGGTGCAGAAAAGGTCAAAATCGTGTTGCCCAATAAAAGTGATAAAGTTGTCGGTATCGTGTCCATAATTAGAATTGACAAATGTATGGACATTAAGTTTTGGAAAGTTCCGATACGATCTAGAGGGAGTGTTCAAATCCATTTCCCCGATCAATTCAGAGCAATCTACCGTTTTTGATTCTATTTTCAGTAAATAAGAAATATTCGAAATTTCACGCCGCTTGACAAGGGAAGTTTTTTTTCAAATGTATAAATAGTTGGAAGACTTATATGGTTTTTTTTTTTACTGAAAATAGATGCTTGACCAACCTCATTTGAATCTACAAGATAATAACATTTAAATTCTCACTTCATCAAAATCGGTTGACCAATGAAATTTAATTAATTCTGCGTGAGCGAAACCCAGGCGAAAAGCAGTACATCATAATTACTTAGTTCCAGCCATGGGCACAACCACAGACAACAACATATATAGCCACAGGTCATACATCTGTGTCATAGCTACAGTCACCACTACATATTACAATATATACTACATATATAATGTATATATAATACATTTAAAAATATGATTAATTAAATTTAAATACTCGCCTTGCTACAGGCACAGTCGCACAACCAAAAGCTCAGCATAGCTTAAGGAACATCCATTCTTAAAATAAAGAGACACTGTTTATATTCTATGTTCGATCCCATACCATTTCCATTCAATTTCATTTCATTTTAGTAAAGAATATTTCCATTTCCAAAAAGTAAATAAAAATAGTTAACATTTGTTCATTGCCACCGTTCTTGTAATTCATATTTATACAAAACAAAGTAACAACGGCCTGTTGCTTTGTCGACAATATATTCTAGCCTCACACCTGCTGCACATGAGACAGACTTAGAATAAAGCAAGAGACTTCAGCAGTTCACTTATAATCATATATTTTTTTTTTTAATTGCATTGCTACAGACTTGCAATTCACATTTTACAAGACAAAGTAACAACGGCCTATCGCTTTGTAGCTTCTAGCCCCCCACCTGCTGCGCATGAGTCAAGACTAGAAAAAGCAGGAGACTTCAGCAGTTCATTGCCACACTCTTCAGTACCAAAACAATCTATCAACACTCTTCAGTGCCAAAACACAATCTATCAACACTTCAGTGGCAAACAATCTATCAAATTATTTTTCAATGAACTAATAGAACAGGATTAATATTCGGAAAAAATAATCATTGGCATCATTATTAAATAATACTCACATTACAGGAAAACTTAAATCCATGGCAATATTGAATTATCCCAAAAATTTCAAGTAATGTACCATTATATGATAAGGTGTTTATGAAAGGTCATAAAAACTTTATTTTAAATCTGCTGTTTAAATAATCTCTCAAGGTTAAAATTAAATTAATTAAAAGGGAGACATTTTCTGTTGTAACAACACATCCATAATTTGAGAAATACATTATAGAATACTCCTACGATCTGGTGCATTTAGTTTTTATTTTATGTACTTATTTATCAAATTCTACGCCAAAATGAATTATTACCGTTCGGCCACACTGACAATTCTATGCAAAGAGTACATTATATAATCCGAGGCGCTATGTTTAATATTTTTAGGTTATGAAAAACATTGTACACCGAATCTTTATTTTATGTGAATCAAATATTTAGTTTCAATCTACTACACCAACATCAAACAGGAACAACTCTCAATGATTATAATGATTCCGAAGAAAATATAAATTATGGAATTGGCAACAATCACATGTACAAGTCAAAGCCATTTCCAACTCGCGAAAAATGTTTTTTTTTTATTTATGAAGAAATTTTATGGGTAACAATTACTTAGATACGTTTTGCCAGTGAGAATAATATTTAAAATTTTCCCGTACACAGTGTTTCGCCAATTCCAAATTTCACAAAATAATATTTGTGTTATCTATTTGCTATTCATAATTTATGCTCAATTATTATGTAATATTTTTTACAAAAAGATAATTTCATAAAGAATTTGCTAGTAAAGGGACTCAAACCCTTCGTATAAAATTCAGTCCCCCTCTCAAATTCAGTCAACTCAAACCAAGTAATAAGGCAATTCAAATATACAGCCATGTTAATTATTTCCAGAATTAAACATAATAAAGTATAACACTTAGGATTCCGAATCCTTTTTGGCTCAAACCAGGTAATCAAGGCAATTCAAATGTACAGCTATGTTAATTATTTCCAGAATTTAAAATAATAAAATATAACACTTAGGATTCCAAATCAATTATAAATTATACGATTCCATATTAATTCGAAAATGTCGTCGTAACTCTTAGTAGAAATAAATATCTAAATTTATTTCATTCCCTTCCTTATTGCTATATAGAGACGAGGAATTATGCCATACTATGATAAAACTAATATGGAGGGTACACTAAATCCGCAATAAGCTTTGTAATGGATGTATTGAAATGAAATTTTATCAAAGACATTTTTAATTAAGTTATTATTATTATTATTTTCTTGACACGTGACACGATTAAAATCTACATTGTTGGGAATCGGTCATTGGCATGTTGTTTTAGTGACAGAAATACCTTTCTTTTTAGGAAAATATAGATAATCATAATAAATCGCAAATTTATAACAACTCACCAAAATTTACAAAAATAATTCCAGTAATATCAAGACTGGACTTCATAGTAAACCAAGAAAAAAAAAATACACTAGTAAAAAACTAAACAAGAAATTTGCTCAATTATTTACCAATTTTGAAATACCTATATCCCCATTATAATACCATTATTAATTTGATTCGAACAGTTCTAGATTTTTTTACTTTAAAAGTTTTGTGACTCCCTGTTATAAACTGTAATATTTCTGGTGAAATCTAAAGTTATCCTACAAAATGTTATTATTTATATGTGCTTTTGTTATTTAATCCATATTTATACAATAAAACAGTAGTTTGTTTACAATCCCTGGAAATACCAGACTCGATTTAAAAAATAGGCCACTTTTCATCCCGGGAACATGGATGAAACTACGGGGAACATCTATTTTTTAATATTTCTACACCGTATGTGTATTGGTAGAATTCGTCAGTCTCTTCATTTTGTTTACATTATTGATATGACATTTATTTGAACGTTCTATTAGCTTTCCCGCAGCGGCAACCAAAAATCTAAGTTCCTCAAAATTTACTGTTAAATATGTAAAGGTTTTTAACTGGATGGACAAAGATATATCTATGCCTATGTCGGTATAATTACTAATAAGTATTTGAAACATTCATCTTACAATTTAACTACACTGAACCTTGTTCCGCACATACTAATCAATTAAGATTTCACGTAACACACTTTAAGTTGTTTTGTGAATCTTGTCAACTTTTGGGACATCGGTTTACAGAGATAAAAGATCTTAGCATAAAAATATAAAGCCTTTGCAAGGCCCTACCAGACTAAATAATCAGCTTCATCGTCGATGGATCTTCTTTCAAACAGGATGTATAAGGCTTCTAGGGGAATCCAACGGCTTGTCGTCGTACAAATAATCAGCTTCATGATTTGCGGCTCTTATCGACTATCTTAACTGGTCCAGTGTTCAATGTACTTCAAGATCCAAAACTCGACAGTCTAAAAAAAACAAGTCAAAATGTTAGTTTATAAGGGCACAGATTAAGCGTATCCCACTTCTGATGTCAGGTTAAGCGTTTCAACATCATTGGGAAAGAGTAGATATCTACCAATTTACTATCAATCTTAAGTTAATAAAAGAGTCATCGAGAAATTTATCAATCAGGTGTTAAGTTGGCTAAACTGTTTATAGTTTTTACTATTTTGATTAAATAAATATAAAATATATATTCTATTTACTTAGAAGATCTACATTACTGAATGTAGAAACAGGTTGAAGTTGCAATTTAGGGTAGGAATTAATTAATAAATCACAAGACTACACTTCAATGTATTTCATTTATTCACCTTTAGATTTCTGATCTGAACTTCAATATTTACACTGATTTTACTCCTTTATATTTCTAATATAATTATCAACAAATTAATCAGTTCAGATAATAGACAATAAGAATCAGATTACGTAATTCATACGTTAGGATGATAATACTAAATTAATTATATAGCATATTTCCCAATCAGGTATACCTAACTATATCTGAGTACTAAAGGGTTTATTTAGGTCAGGATAATAAATAATCATTTAGGCCAGACTTTAGAATGTATTTATTCAAATATTATATCAATGGCCAAAACTATGAATTTACTCTCAAATCTACCACCGGTTCGGATGGCCGACCATATTGAGAAGATACCGGTAAGAAACTCAATATTAAGGTCTTATGTACGGCCACTACACATTCAGAGTTATTCTCTGTATACAACAAATACACAAAACACACATTATAATAAAATGATCAATCTTTACAGTTGAGAATATCAAATATACTTATCTTTATATCGACAGACGTCGAACAGTAATTTCACATTATCACGATTTAACTACATTATTACCACTATAAGTAATCACTTCCAAATACAAACGACGACTGGCCAAGCCCAGACCTACCCGCCCATTTTATAATACTTTATTCCACAACCAGACAGGGCATTATCACAACGTGAATACATTTTATCAACAAATGTCACTACTCTTAATAATAACTTTAGTAAACCGTTATCAATAAAATTATAGTACTAGTTGTTAATTATTGAAATAACTATTATCGAATATAGGTATGATCATAATTATGATTCGTCAAAGCAATTAAATTGTTCAATAGAAATATTAATCATCAGGAGTCAATTCACATCTTGTTACTTTAAAGTAAACATGTTTATCAACAATTAATTATCCTAGGAGTCACTTGATGACTCTGCAATTATTTTAATTCAATTGTTATCAGAATTATAATTTAAAAATAACATCAAGTTTAATATCAATTAATAATCATCCGGAAGTAACATTTAGTTCAGTAGTGTTGCCACTGCAAATAATGAATTTATTAAGTAGGCATTTAACTATCAGATTTAACTAAATATCTAACACCTGCTTCTTAAATTAAGAAAATTAAAACTCACATGACTTAGTTTAACTAAGATAACATTACCTATGTTACCTAGTGCAAGTTTTGAATTGACAATTTAGGGAGCCCGATGTACCTGCGCAGAAGATACATTTTCAAAGCGGGGCGGCTATTGGTCAGCAGCAAAGAATAAAGACTAGCGCATATCCAAGTTCTTTGGTCGGCAGCTGCCGCCATTTTAGCGCGCGCCGTGCGGAGGGGCGTGACTTGCGAGTGAGACGGAACTAACAGCTGCAGTGTATTATGAACCTTATAGTAGTGATCTAAGGTTCATTGTAAGTTTTAAGCATTCTTTCGTTAATCTTCGGGGCCATACTTTATTTTCTGTGCGAACGAAGATTCACGACGCGCCATATCAGTTGGGTTCTACTGTACTATCGATATCGGTGGGCGTTTCAGTCTGAATGTTTTATATTCGCCGATAAAATGATCGCTCAGCGATTGTCCATCGTGGGCGAGCTCCCTTAGACTCAAGAGCCACTCAGATAAGAATAACGTAAAGAATACGAAAAAGCAAAATGACCACCGTCTTTGCCCGCAACGTGATATTTGGTACCTACCAAAATAAGGTATCAATGTGGTGCCAATAGTTTTAGCCAAAAACTAAGAATTAGTTCTCTTTGGTTTAGTTAGATAAAAGCGGACCTTAGAATAATGAAAGTAGCTAGAAATGCTATGTGGGCGGAATTCACGCGCCGCTGAATCAAGAATTGTGAAAATTTAGACGAGAACTATTTCCGACAAAAAAATTTTTTTAAATCATTTATTCAAATAGACCTTCGCAGGCACTTATGAAAAGTCTGACTCTTATACTCTAATACCGGTTCGGAAGGTTGCATTTGCCGGCAATAAACTCAGCAATACTCTTTTCAAAACAAGCTTAGATTCATTACATAATATTTACATTCTAATCGCACTGACAACAATTGAGTGCCCCGGCGCGGCGGCAAAACTACAAAGTAGACTGAATCTATATTTAATAAGTAAATAAATAAATGGCAAACAACCCTCACAAGCAGCACCTGACATGGAACAGTCTGATAAATAATACGATGATGATGATACTAAAAATAAATTTATTATTGACGTAGCTTGGTTCCATCCAACTCACTTATTGAAATATACAATAGAGCCGGAAAATGACATTAATTGTTATTGTCTCTGCCTGTTAGTTTAGTTCGTTATTGATTTTATTCAGCTTTGGTATAAACAGAACAAGCTTATGCCTCGCGGTTTTACTCGGTTTGCTGTGAGATTTATTTTTCAAATATTTAGAGAGGAAATCAAAAAATAACTATAATATGGCACTGACCATATATGACAAAATATGTTGATATTAAAAAAAATGTCTTATTTCAAAATGTGTTTTGGTTTTTTAATTAATTGGTATTCGTGTTTTTATTAGGGTTCCGAAACCAAAAGGTAAAATATAAAAATGAAGCCTTTTCTAAAAAAAAAACATTTTTTTTTAATATACAGGTCGTTGTTTTGGTCAGCGACGAGCGACTCAGGGTCGATAATACAAATGATACTGGTGCTAAAAAAAATATAAAAAAAATCTTTATTTTTTTTTAATAATAAAAATAAAAAAATGAAATTTTTTAAAATCATGTAATAAGCTAAAGTGTAGACATAATACTCAACGGGAGTACGAGGGTGTAAAGGGGTGGGGCGATGGCTTGCGCCTAGCTATAGTCTGTGCACGTGCCTAGTAACCATACTTTGCAGTAATTTTATTTCAAACTAGCTTTTACTCGCGGCTTCGCTCGCGTGGCCTTCAGGAAACAAATGACATATTTTTCTACAACAATAAAACAAAACAAAACAACTTCATCCCGCTTTGAGGGTGGAATTATTAAAAACGCTGAGACACGTATGCATTAATTTTCAATCTTCAGCCTAAACACAAAATTTGAAGATCCTAACTTCGAAATTGACGGACTTTCATACAAACTTTCATCCCCTATTTTACCTCCTTAGGGGTGGAATTTCGAAAAACCTTTTCTTAGTGGATACCTACTCTTCACAAAGAATATACCCTGTAAATTTCATATCTCTAGGACCAGTGGTTTAGGTTGTGCGTTGATATATCAGTCAATCAGTCAGTCAGTCAGTCAGGACTTTGAATTTTATATATATAGATTGAATAAGGTATTTCTCAATATATTTGCAGTATTTAATGGAATTAAGTCCATTTTTGGGGAATATATATTTTGTACTACCGCTCCTGGGTCGCTTGTCGCCGACCAAAACAACACCCTGTATACTCATTTTGACATAATAACACACCCAGTACTCATTTATATTAAACCTACAGACGAACAAACACTTTAGAACTCTACTATAGATTCCCAAAATCATATAAAAATGAATCACAAGTCTACAAGTGTAGTCAGGTGGCTTTTTGTAAATAAAATCTATTGTTTGTCAAGCAATATAAGAAACTTTATTTATTATTTCAACTTATACGCTCCACAAATTTTGTACTGAAAACCCGTGATATATTTCTCGTTACCATGATGTATTACGTGGTAAGTCAGTTTTTTATATTAGAACTAGTGTTCGCCCCACGGTTTTACCCATATTCTCGAGGATCCAATATATTCCAGGATAAAAATTTATCTGTAGTTGAGGCGTTACAAAACAAACAGATACACCCTTTGTTTTTCTTTATTTAAGGGTTTAATTGTATATACGATTATGTCACCCTATAAAATAACAAAATCAATAAGTACATATAATTATGTTGGGATCAGATCTTAATTTTGTAAAGTATTATGGCTTTATCCGTAAACGGTAAAGCCAGAACACTATTACATCCTCCAGTTTGTATTAGTGTAGGACCAAGAGCAACTCTCAAAACCTCGCCCCGAACACACTCCATCAATATGTGGTACACGTCATCTAACCGACTACATAAGAAACAATTTGGAGACGGCTCCTTTCCCATTAAAAAAACAAACTTATTGGATGGAATATGTCCCGAACGAAGCCTAAGTGCAGTGACAATATCCTGTCTGTCCAACAGTTTATTATAGATCCACGGAGTGTTAAAAGGATGAAGCTGAATCAAATTCAAAACTTTATTGCATTCATGTGGATAGAAGATGACAAATATATGTATAATGTACAACATGAGACCCTGTTAGGGCACAGCAAATAAATAAAATAAAATATAAACTTATATAAAAAAACTAAAATCTAAAATAATTAGGTAGGTACCGTAAATATATCTATGACCAAAATTGAATTTCATTGAGATTACAATAATTAACTTATTTCCTACGTTATTATATTATTATTGCATTATTTAATTAATTTTACATTACTTACAAACATTTTATGAATTATTTGGAATGTCGAGAATCGTTTTGTATGTACCAGATGCCTTTTTCAGTAGACCTTCTATCAAAGTACTCCTTCCATTCATTGTAGCAATATATTTTTTTTTTAATATTATCTGTATGACACGGCAAAATCGAGATTGGTACGCCATCAGTTGTTGCTTGTTTAAGATACACTCAATTTCACATTTAAGTAGTATTTTCTCGGTTTTTTTTTAAATTATACCACTATGTTGGCAAACAAGCATACGGCCTGCTTGATGGTGAGCGGTTACTGTAGCCTATGGACACTTGCAACACTAGGGGTATCACTCGCGCCGACCCTGCAGAAATCTCTTCACACCCTTTTTACCCATGCTGTCCTCCATTGGGAAAACCACGGCGGGGATCTCATTCCACAGTCTGAGCGTCCGCGGAAGGAAGCTCCGTTGAGCCCGCACAGTTCTAAATAATTCAACTTGATAACAATCTCAAATTAATAAGCAATATTACTGGTATTATTTAAAGGCGATGATGTCTCAGTGGATAGTTACGTCGGATCAAAGTAGACATCTTTCGTTGACTATTACTTTATTTTTTTGTGCTAAGACCAAAGCATGGATTTAATATACAAACAGGATTGAGCTCTTGGGCCAAAAACGCGAGCAGAGAGAGATAACGCATACCGAGGCTGTTTATCCCATTCTAATAGGGTGACCAAACATTTTTATAACGAACAGGAAAGTTGGATTTGAGAGATAATTTGTGTCCGGTTGACACTTCTTCTTCCTAGTCGTGCACTCTTGGCAGAGTGGTCGTGGTCATTGTTAGTCCCTTTCGCGCACAATCGCTGCATTGCAAAGTTCCTCCAATTTTGTCTGTTTGTGGCGTTTTGACACTAGTTGATTTCAAATTATTGTTTGTATTACAAAAATATTAACATTATGTTACTTAAAATAGTGAAATAATAATTTATAGAAAAAAGAAGAGATAAAACCATAATGAAAAACTATAGATATCGAGATACTTTTTCGCGAAAACCCATTATTTGAAACTGAACATTGTTATGTTCTATGTGGGTGTTGAATCGTGTACGCACGATTAATCAAGATATAGATTTCCAATATTAGCTGACCTCTTATTGTACAGAAATCCTATACAATGCGAGATCAGTTTATACTGGAATGTATAGCTTGATGTGTAGCCGTGTATACCCATGTTTTTGAGAAAAGTTATGATAAATTTTTGAGTTACGTTTTGTGTCGAATCATCAAATATTGCGTATGAATAGGCAAGGGTGCATGCAGAATTTCGTTCCGGGACCACGGCTTTTCCCCTTGCTCTTTTTTCAGTTTGCTCTACAGAGCTGTTATTTGGGAATTAAAATAAAGCAAAGGGAAATAAAACTCAATGTGCTTGACAAAGTAGGTATTTATTAAAATTAAACACGCCTAAACAAAATCGTTTTATTTAGTTTCTGCCTTCGGCCAATCTTACTGCCTAAGTTTCTGAATGCATTACATTTCGCGTGGTGAATAGGTACGAATTATTAGCCAATGCTTTTACTAGTTGCAGTTCGTGCGGTTCTTCATCTGTTATGCATTGGAAAGGATGCGGTGGAATAATAAGATGTTTCAATCTTGTGGAAAACATTTGTTTTAATCGCATCAAAATTGCATTTTTGCTTCATTTCTTCTTTCGATGGAAAGCTGTAACAAACATAAAAAATAATGCTATTTCAATTATGCGATACATAGGTACAAATAATTTATACAATAGGTACACATTAAAACACACAATAAACATTATACTTAGTTTTAAAAAGAATTACACTAACTTTAGTGTCTTCCGTCTACATTTTTTTTTAATAAACCATGGTCAAACTACTTATGACTCACCATTGTTAGTAAATAAAATCATCGTTATTCCTTACTTGTGAAATAAAATCCCACAACCAGCACATGATTCACTTTTACATGTCTTGATAAAAATTTTTTTCACCATTTTCACGATAAAAAGTATAAAAACCGTAGCTAAAACTTAAAATGCGTTTCCACAAAACAACAGAAAAAGTCGCCATGTCGCCATGACACCACTGATATCAGATTTCAGTGCTACCAGAATAATTTTATGATAGCTACCAAACAATCATATTATTTTGATTATTTTACTTAAATTACAATTATTTATTATTATGTACAGATGTAAACCTACAAAATAAAATGATTTAAAACTAGTTTAATAGCAAAAAAATATTTATACGTAATATATTTTACTTGTTGTGGTGAAATATTATCTACCCTCTTTAACATTTTTATCTTTTGGCAATTGAGGAAAAGGGACAAACGGCCTCGGTTCGGGCTATCTCTCTCGGCTCGTTTTGCCTCGGCTAAGATAACTAACAAAAGTAAACCCTAAAATGCATGACTTATGGTTTATTTTTGTATGATAACATTTTTGGAGAGTTCAGTCCTGTTTGTATATTACGCCCATGGACCAAAGACGATAGGTGTTTAATAAAACTCCTTTATGTTCCAAGTGTCAAAATTTCCGCACTGGTAATGTTTTTAATAAGTTTTTTAATAAGATAAAAAGTTTTTAATTAATAACTGTATTTATACAATTGAAGAATATTTTTGTTCAAAAATGAGAATGATTAGGTAGTCTATGATCTTTCGAACGTTTGTTTTTTAAGAAAAAAGATTAGGTACTCTTGTCATTGTTGAAAAAATTTGATGTAAAGAAAGCGAGTAAAAATGATGAAATAAAATTCGTGTATAATTTGCATCAATTCACATTGTGGCGACCCTGCCAGGATTAGCAGGTCCAAGATGGAAAAAGAACATAAGGAAAGGCGAGTGCTCCGGCGAATTTTTAATAATTTATCAAATAATATAGAATTGAAAATGGTTGGAAAATTTGATAAATTTATCATGATGGCGGAGCTAGATCAACTTTCAGAATATATGTGTAGAATTGAAGAACTAGATAAAAAAATTATAGGAAATATCTTAGAAACGCCCGAATTTGACGAGGAAAATCTTGAGAAAGAAGAAGAAGAGAGGCAAATATTCAAGTCTAAATGGCGTTACATGGCTTATTTAGAAGAAAATGGAGTATATGAACCATCCTCTTTAATGTTAAACATCAAAGAAACAGAAGGTTTGTCTCTGGAAACATTAGGTACCCTCGATCCTGATGAAGTGAGCTCTAAAGAAATAAACGAGGCAGAAGTGATGATGCATTTTGAGGAGACTGTTGAGGTTAACTCTAAAGGTGACGAAGTGAGCTCTGAAGAAACAAACGAGGGAGAAGTGATGACGCATTTTGAGGAGACTGTTGAGGTTAACTCTGAAGTACAGCTTCCCGGGATGGTAGGACACAGCGATGTATTTAATAATTATAATTCGTCAGAGCAGAGGTTAGACTCCATAATACAAGAAATTATATGTTGTGGGACCTTTGATTCTTATAATAATATTACAAATGAATGGTGTCGAATGAGATTAATCGAATTTCTACCTAAGCCTGGATTAGAGAAGAATTGTTCTCACCACCTACCTCAAAGAGCTGTCATAAAGGAAGCAAGTCTAGAAACTAAAGTCAGAACTGTATTCGACGCATCCGCACGGGACAAATTTCAACGATCCGTCGTATCTATTGTTAAATGGATGTATCATGTTATAATTTATATTTTAATTGCTTTCATGAATGTTATAAGATTTTATATTAGTCTGAACGATGTAATTTAGTTATTAGTGATACCTTTTCTGCTTGTGGAGGATGTTCAAAAATGAGAATGATTAGGTAGTCTATGATCTTTCGAACGTTTGTTTTTTAAGAAAAAAGATTAGGTACTCTTGTCATTGTTGAAAAAATTTGATGTAAAGAAAGCGAGTAAAAATGATGAAATAAAATTCGTGTATAATTTGCATCAATTCACAATTTTAATAATTAGACAAATGCTCATATATGTTTAATAATCTAAGATTATAATTTAAATTACTATACTGTAATTATAATAATAATTGACGGGCCAGTTGGCGCAGTTGGTTAAGGTTCACCTTACGCGCCGCAGGTCGTGGGTTCGATTCCCACACAGGACATGCATTTGTGTGCATGAACATGTCTGTATGTCCTGAGTCTGGGTGTAATTATGTATATTAAGTATGTATTTA
Source organism: Polyploca ridens (assembly GCA_951394255.1). NCBI lineage: Eukaryota > Metazoa > Arthropoda > Insecta > Lepidoptera > Drepanidae > Polyploca > Polyploca ridens. The sequence goes on along the minus strand of OX596269.1, from coordinate 4,359,240 downwards.
CAAACAAAAAGTAGTATATGTATTATATCAGTTATCTGGTTTCCATAGTACAAGCTCTGCTTAGTTTGGGATCAGATGACCGTGTGTGAGGAATGTCCCAGGATATTTATTTTAGTTAAATGTTCTACTTATATAATTATGATATAAATACGTAAAAATCTAAATGTACTATTGGTAGTATTAGGAAACTTTTATCCATATGTGAAGCCTATGCTGAGGATCATGGTTTGAAATATAACTCAAGCAAGAGTGAACTGTTGGTGTTTAGGGGTAGAAATAAAAGTCCATCATATATCCCTTCAGTAACCCTAAATGGTACACTATTGCAAAAAGTTTCTCAATTTAAATATTTGGGTCATATTGTGACTGAAGACCTCAAAGATGATTGTGATATAGAAAGGGAGCGCAGAGCGTTGGCAGTGCGGGCAAATATGCTGGCTCGTAGGTTTGCTGGTAGCTCAGTCAATGTCAAGATCCCACTCTTCAAGGCATATTGTCAAACATTTTACTCCAGCAGCCTATGGGCTAATTATACCCAAAAAGCATACAACACTCTGCGTATCCAATACAATAATGCCTTCAGGGTGCTGTTGAGGCTTCCTCCGTACTGTAGTGCTTCAGGCATGTTTGCGGATGCGCATACGGACGATTTTTTCGCCATAATGCGCAAGAAAGTGGCCTCTATTTTAAACAGTGTGAGAGGGAGCACCAACAGCATTCTGAATGTGTTTGCTGTGAGGTCAGATGGGCCTACTTTAGGCAGGTTTATGAAGCTGCACGTCAGGTGTTATGCTTCATAATCTAACTGTCGTTTTTGTCTGTTGTTTTAATGTTTTAAATGTGTACTAACTTAGCTCTTAAGATTTGTATTTACTAACAATCTATGGACCCTGTTGTCTGATAATAAATGCATTTTATTTATTTATTTTTAAAAATTAATTATTTATCCACTATTATTATTATTGTGTAAACTACACTTTTGCTATGTCTGTAAAAGGTAACTAAGTTCAATGAGTACTATGTAATAGAAAAAGATCTTTACTACACTTAGTTGCAAATAAATGAATATGAATTTTTCCCTGAAGAAAAATCTTTCCCGACACTAAATGCCACACAAGATAAGCTGTTGTACACACGGCAACACATCAAGCTATACATTTCCAGTATAAGCTGATCTTGCATTGTATAGGATTTCCCTGCAATGAGAGGTCAGCTTATATTGGAAATGTATAGCTTGACCTGTAGCCGTGCGTACTTGAACGATTTAACCTTTCGTTCAAGCTGTTGTAATATCTTATGATATTTCTTTTCAGGTTCTGGTGTGCGTCATAATAGCAGCTTGTCTGGATGACCTGTCCCTTAAAAAAGCATTAGACCTTGTTGCGGAAGGCGGAAGTGGACTATAAATAGCTATCAAATAAATAAACACTTCGTTTATTATTAGTTTTTTATTATAACAAAGTGGATACGACAATTAATTATACAGTGGCCCTGATTCTGTTGTTCACAACTAAACTAATTTTAATCTCACTATGTCTCTTTCTATCAAAGAACATAAGAAAAGGATATAAGAAATTTAGTCCTGTCAAATTAGTCCAATGCTTGTTTTCAATATAAATTTAGTCGCTATCTATCGCTGTTACGCCTAAATACACGCAAAATAAGACGGCAAAGATTAATTTGACAACTTAAAATATCTTCTATCCTTTTTCAATCATGTTCGTGAGAAAGAGATGAGATGTGACTAAAATTAGTTTAGTGCGATTTACAACAGAATCGGCACCAGTGTAAAGTATAATTAATTGTCGTATGAGTGAATATTTTTTTTTGGAAATAAGCTATTATTAATAATGAAACCAGTGTAAAGTAATCATAATATATATTTTTTTATTGTCGTATACATACAGATATAGTAAATGTATACCTCGCTCGCTTGGGCCTCACACTGTTTTTACTGAAATGACGAGCGAGGGGGAAGAGCTGATGAAAAAATAATGTCTTTTGTAGTAGGAACAAACAGTGAAAAAAATACATAGATAACGCTTTATTGTTACACCATTTGAAATAATATGTTCCCGCCTATTAAAGGTCCTCCCAAAAAAAACGAACGACTTCGAAATGAGATAATTGTTTAATCTCGCAAAACTCAAAAATCTACTCCAAGTTCAATGACCTATATACATTGTGAAGAACGAAACCATAGCTTGTTTTAAAATGGGACAACGCCATCTAGTATAGACTAACAACATTAAATAATTAAATAGAATCAACATAACCGGCCGCCAAGGACAGCTTGATGTCCTTCCAAACAAAATTACATTAAGAAACATACGCGTTAATCTACTGGAAGGCAACATACTTTGGCGATCGGTCTTTTCAAAATAGAATTTTTACACTTCACAGTAACCACTCTCACTAAATTGTCCAAACCAGGATGAACTGTTAATATTCTTCCAAGAGACCATTTGGATGGTGGAAGATTGTCTTCTTTTATTAGAACCAAATCTCCTATTTTAATATTGGGTTGCTTTGTCTTCCACTTAGGTCTTTGTTGTAGTCGTGATAAATATTCTTTGGACCATCTGTTCCAAAAGCCTTGCAATAATCTCTGGGTAAATTGCCATCGGGTAAGTCTGTTTACGTTTGAATCTAGATAACTCTCCTCTGGAACAACGGTAGGTGATTCACTCAAAAGAAAGTGTCCGGGTGTTAATGGCAGTACATCTTAAGGATCATCGCTCATCGGAGATATTGGTCGACTATTCAGGCATGCTTCGATCTGAGATGTCACTGTCGTCATTTCTTCATATGTCAGGGTAGTATTTCGAAGAACTCTTCTGAGATGGAATTTAATGGATTTAACGCCGGCCTCCCAAAGTCCACCAAAATGCGGCGCAGCTGCTGGTATAAAATGCCAAGTAGTTCCGTCATTAGCCAGTATATTTTGTATTTCAGACTGCCAGCTCTTAATACTCCTTTCAAGTAAAGTCTTTAATTCTTTGTTTCCAGCTGAAAAATTTGTTGCATTGTCACTCCACATATCAGAACAACGCCCTCGTCTTGCTACAAAGCGCTTGAATGCGGCGATAAAATCAAATGTGTTTAGGGAGGTAACTACTTCAATATGAATTGCTCGGGTCACCATACAAATGAATACAGCGATATAACCTTTCTGTGTTTTGCATCCTCGTCCTTTCGAGAGTCTTAAGTCAATTGGTCCTGCAAAGTCGACACCACAGTTTAGAAATGGTTTACCAGGAGTCACACGCGCATCAGGTAAGGAACCCATCATTTGATTTCTTGTTGTTGCTCGGAATCTAACACATGTTACACATTGATGTACTATTTTCTTTACTCGACTCTTAGCATGTGTAATCCAATATCTTTTCCGCAGGTTACTCATCATCAGCATCGGACCTCCGTGCATCGTAAGGATATGACAATCGGTAAGTATAAGATTAGTAAATGAATGATGTTCAGGTAGGATAATTTGATGTTTTGTGTAATCAGGTAAGTTGCTATTTTGCAATCTGCCTCCTACTCTTAATATACCTTTTTCATCCAGAAAAGGGTTGAGCGTACGGATTCTACTATCATGATTAACATTTTTTCCTTGTGAAATTCTTACTATTTCTTTCTCATACTCTTGTCGTTGGCATAATATAATACATTTTTCTCTAGCTTCATTTATCTCAGTACCAGTTAAGTGTTTCTCTTTTGGCTTCTGTTTTCTAAATATTCTTAGTATGTATGCTGTCACTCGTAATAACCTTGTTAAATTAGAATATCTTTCAAGTAAATTAAATTCTTCTCTTTCTGTTATCGTATTAGTCATTACTGTAATCGTTTCTTTTTTCTTTTCTAAATCAGTAGAATTATCTTTTAACTGTTTATATATTATCTGTTTCTTCATAAGTTCGCTCGGTCCATTCCACCATAGGTGATGATGTAGCAGTAGCTTAGGTGTAGTTCCTCGTGACGCCACATCCGCCGGATTGTCGGCTGACTCAACGTGACTCCAACAATTTGCAGGTATGATATTAAGTATTTCTGAAGCTCTATTTCCAACAAAGGTTTTCCACCTTGATGGATGATCTTGTAACCAGGCCAACACAATATTGGAGTCAGTATACGCATGTATATCCTTTTGTGATATGTTAAGATAGATTGCTACTTCTCTCAATAAGCGTGAAAGTAACACAGCGCCGCAAAGTTCAAGTCTTGGCACAGAAACTGTTTTGATTGGTGCCACCTTAGATTTTGCGGTGATTAGTTGTACGTGAATAGATCCATCATTCTTTATAACTCGTAGGAAAATGACTGCAGCGTAAGCTATTTGTGATGCATCGCAGTATCCATGTAATTCTAGTATGCGATCTCCTTTATTTGTATGCAGCCATCTGCCGATTCTAATCTCTTTAGCTCTAATCAAATCTTCGCGAAATTGTATCCACTCTTTCTCAATATTTCCAGGAACCCTTTCATCCCAAGTAACTCGAGATAACCATAATTTTTGAATGATTATTTTGGCAGTGATGATCACAGGACCAAGCCATCCCATAGGATCAAAAAGTCGTGAGATTTCCGAAAGAATAAGCCTTTTTGTTATTGGCTTTAATGAGCAAGTTAACTTTACGTCATATTGAAAAGTATCTGTGTTCTTATTCCATTTGATACCTAGTGTTTTCACTATATCATCTGATTTAATCACATAATTGTCATCTGCTTTTGTTCCTCGACTCTCTACATACTCTACAAATTCATTACTATTACTAGCCCATTTGTGTATTTCAAACCCTGCAGATTTCATCATATCTGTCATTTGTCTATAAGTTTCACAAGCATCTTCAATAGTCTCAGCTCCGGATAATAAATCATCCATATAAAAATCAGTGTGTGTTATTTGTGAAGCTTTAGGAAATCTCTTTTCTTCGTCATTTGCTAGTTGTTGTAAAGTTTTTGTAGCTAGATAAGGTGCACTCGCAGTTCCAAACGTTACTCTTAGTAAACGGTATTCTTTTAATTCATCATTAACTCTCCATAATATTCTTTGATAGTTAGCGCTTTCTTCTGTGACCTTTATTTGTCGATACATTTTAATACAATCTGCTGTGAATGCTATTGCATGTAAGCGCCATCTCATAACAATGTGTCTTAGATCTTGTTGCAGTTTTGGCCCAATTAACATGTTTTCATTAAGAGACTTGCCATTTGGCCCTTTACAAGAGGCGTCGAATACTATTCTTACTCTCGATGTAATTCTATCTCGTTTAATAACAGGATGATGAGGCATGTAAAACTTGTTTTTAGTTGTGTCTTTCTCTTTGTCTATCTCTTCCATGTGTCCGACTTCAAGATATTCCATCAAAACACTTGTATATTCCTTTTGTAACTCTTTATCTTTATTCAATCTTCGTTCTAGTTGTATCAATCTTTTCTCTGCTGTTTGTTTTGTATCTCCATAATCTAAATCCTTTTCTTTGAATGGTATCTCTACTATGTATCTTCCTTCATTATCCCTTGTGTGTGTTTCCTTAAATATGTTTTCACATTTTAACTCTTCTTCTGTCATCTTTGACTGTGTGAATTGTCCTTCTGACTCTAACTCCCAGAATTTCTGTAGTTGATCTAAATCTTCATCTGTTGTTGTGATGTGCATGTTTACGATCTGATGACTCGAGTTGTTTGTAGTACAAATTCCTCCAGATAAGATCCAACCAAGACTCGTTTTCTGAGCTAACGGAGAACCTGATGATCCAGACATTACGCCTTCAAGCATAATTCTGCTGTATACTTCGGCTCCTAAGAGCAAATCTATTTTTGCAGGTTTCCAGTATTCTGGGTCAGCTAATGCCAAACCGTGTAAATGCTCCCAGTTTCTGTTGACTTGTCTCGAGGGAAGCAAACGAGTAAGTGATTTTAAGACATATGCGTTGACAGGTAGTTTGGTTACGTTAAACTTTGAATGAAGTGTGAAAGATACTGCGTGTTTAGTATGCATTACAATGTTGTTTCCAAGTCCACTGATTGAGCCATTGACTGTGTCTTTCTCTAAACCAAGAATCTGTGTTACAGCTTCTGTTATGAATGATCCTTCGGACCCTTGGTCGATCAATGCTCGTAATTGTAGTGTACGTCCATTTTGTGCTTCAACTTTTACTAATGCCGTAGCTAATAATACTTGGGTTGCGTGTGTAAAATCTGATTCTGTTGTGTAATGTGAAGCCACATTATTTTCTCGTGGAGTTTTGTTATCTCGTGTTGTATCTTGTTGTTCATCTTTTTCAGGAGTGTGCATCTTGGTAGTTTCAGTATGTATGAGCGTATGGTGACGTCGTCCACAAATGTGACATCTTGTCTTTTGTCTACATGTCTTCACGCCATGGTATGGTATTAAACAATTAAAGCAGAGGTTTTTGCTTCCAATAAAGATCTTCTTCTCTTCTACAGGCATTTCGATAAATTGATTACATTTGTGGATATAGTGATCTTCACCACAGAGTACGCAAGATACGGAACCTTCTTTAGGCATATTGTGAAAAACTTTCTTGTCCGGAATATGTTTCATCGTGCGTGTGCTATTTCCTCGTGCTGACTGAACTCCCTCTAGTGCTCTAATTCTGTTTTCCAGGAATTCTGAAAGCATTTCGTATGTAGGCAGATTATCATCACAACTGCGGCTTATATTTTCTTCCCAATATTTGAGTGACTCGTGATCGAGTGTACTAGAAACCAAATAAATAATTATTGGATCCCATGTCTCTGTACTAACTCCCATTCCTCTTAATCCACTGAGACAATCTGTTGTAGTGTTTAATAAGTTCTTAAGAGCATTTATGTTTTCTTCTGTAATAGTTCTCAATGACATAAGTTTTTGTAAATATGAGTTAACAATCACTCGTTTGTTGCTGAATCTTTTCTTAAGTTTAGCCCATGCGGTTTCATAATTGTTCTCTGTTATTGAAATATTCTTCAGTAGAATCGCAGCTTCGCCCTTTAAATTTTGTTTAAGAAGATGTAATTTTTTGACATTGCTTATGGAATTATTCTTGTGTACCAATGAAACAAAGTGATCATGAAACGAAATCCACTCAGTGTATTGTCCATCAAAGCATGGGATTTGTATTCGTGGTAATTTGATTTGTTGCATTGATGTAGAAGGTGCATCTCGTGAAGATGATTTACTTGTTGAAGCAGTCTGTTGTTGCAAAGGAGGAGAAACTTCTGCAAGTTTTATCATCATTAAATCTTTGGCTACAGCATAATCCTCTTCGACTTCAAAGAATGTATTAAAGTAAACCTCATCTTGCGCCACCTTAGAATCTTCACTGCGTAGAATTTTATTATGGTTTTTTTGATAAGACTTCCAATATTCATCAAGTAATTGTAATTTAGTTTGAATGTAATTCCATGTTAACCGATCTTTTGGAGATTTTTTAAAGTTAGAGTGCGCTTTTTCTATTTGTTTACGTAACCCTAACTGTAGACTTAATAGTTTATTTGGGTCATGAAAAGAAGCTTCCGAGCTATCTGATACACTCATTTTTATTTATTTGAAGTTACTGTTTGAAATTAAAATTATTTAAAGTCCAAAAGTTTCTAAATTTGTATTATTTTAAATTAATTTTGTATATTTTATTTTTAATGCACTGGCAACACTATTTTAATTGACAAGAGTTTGTCACTGACAGTTTGACAACTAAACGACACTTTAATTCTTCTTTAATTGAATAAATTCTAATGTCATTTAATTAACTTTGACTTTTACAGTAAATGTCACTGAACTTTTGAAAACTGAACTTGAATAAAAACACACTTCACTATATCACTCACACACACGACTTGACTTCCGAACTGTTCCTATAGACTACCTAACTATTCGCGAATCCGACTCGGGAGGACCATGTTCCCGCCTATTAAAGGTCCTCCCAAAAAAAACGAACGACTTCGAAATGAGATAATTGTTTAATCTCGCAAAACTCAAAAATCTACTCCAAGTTCAATGACCTATATACATTGTGAAGAACGAAACCATAGCTTGTTTTAAAATGGGACAACGCCATCTAGTATAGACTAACAACATTAAATAATTAAATAGAATCAACAAATAATAATACAAGAACTACATTATAAAAAGCTAAATGCATAACCAATAATAGGTACACACGGCTACACATCAAGCTATACATTTCCAGTATAAGCTGATCTCGCATTGTATGAGATTTCCGTACATTGAGAGTTTAGCTTATACTGGAAATGTATAGTTTGATGTGTTGCCGTGTGTACGTATACACCACATGCTCGCTATGGATTCCTTGTTATTTGTTCTTGATAAAAGTATCGATAAAAAACGAGAAATTGACATTATTTTTTTGTAATAGTTATGGCTGAGACCACTTTATGTGCACTGGTGCAACAAGGCAACTTACAGCCTAAAATACCTGTAAGTCAGTTCACCAAGGCTGCATTCCGAATTACTGCTGTAATCGCTGTAATCGATTTGAGCGTGCTTAAACCCGTACCGAATTGAATAATGACAGTTCACGATGTCCCGTGAAACGTCATAGATGACGTCATAACATCCGCCATCTTGCGCTCACACCGACCATGCCCTAAGCCCTAAACTGATATCACCGTGAGCGCTGTCAAAAGTGACGGCAAAAATCTAATAAGAATCTTGGTTTTCTATTTGGCAAAGATACTTTTTATGATTGAAAAATAATAAAAAAAGCAGATATTCCTTTTTGCAAGTCAACTTATAAAAGATATAAGGAGTCCTAGTGCATTGATAATTCAGATTTTAATTAAATTCTCAAATGTTCTGTTTTGAATACTGTGAGCGCGATAACGGGCGTTCCGAATTGTTGATAGTTCTCAGCTGTCATAAGCGTGATATCTAATTCGGTACGCAAATTATTGCTGTGATCGCTGTGATCGATATTATCCATTTCTGAATGTACCCCAAGTCTCCAGACAAACACTCACACACACAAGAGTTGCAGTAGTTACATAACGGTAATTAGATGCATACCTACATGTATGTAGGTATGCATCTAGGCAAATAAAAAAAAAAGTGTTAGTATTGTTAGTAAAGATAGCGGTATGAGTGTTTGAGTAGAATGAGTTTGTGTATGAAATTGTGATTGTAAGTGTTTGTAAAAGTCTGTGCATGGGTAAGTGTGAATGAGCATATTCAGGATCTAATTTTATTTATTTATAGGAGCAGTGAGTAAATCTTCAGTTTCAAGATATATTTATTTATTTAATATGTATTTTAGCCGTTCGTAACTATGTTCGTTTCAAGGCACTTAACCCGTACCCGTGCTCACGGACCGTACTCTAGTCCAGTCGCTCTATAATATTCTAACTCTGTGGGTTCAAATACTTCCGACGATGCTCATGGGCCTCATTTAGTAGTTCACGGCTGGTAGCCTACAACTACTATGCAAATATTTGCAGATTACTTCAGAGATGCGATTGTATGACCGTTGTAACTGCTCTATTTGAGTACAAGCTGTCCCCCGCGGTTTCACTCGCGTCACCTGGATAAAAAGTAGCTTATAGCACTAGGGGACAATATGGCTTTCTATTAGAGAAACAATTACCTGATTTGGTTCAGTAGTTCCGGAGATTTCCTCCTATATCCAAACGTACAAACTTTACCTCTTTATAATATTAGTGTAGATTAGTAGGATTGACATTTTATCGACATTTATATATTTTGAAGCGCTCGTGGTGTAGCATGATTAGCAGTTCTTAATCGATCGGCAAAGTTAACCTACCACTGTCGTGGTCGGTACCTGGATGGGTGACCGCCTAGTGGTATTTCAAATCGAGCGTTTCCGTGCTTTGGAAGGCACGTAAAGCCGTTGGTTCCGGTTATCACTTAACTGTGATAGTCGTTAAGCTAGTTGGATGCCTCCTAGGTGGCTTGAAAAATTCCAACAGTAGGTTGACCACTTGCCTACCTCCACCGATCCGCAGTGGGCATGCGTGGTGGAGTATTGCCCATTCCCTTTCAGCGTCATTTGTGAAAGGAGGCCTTTGCTCAGCAGTAGGACATTATAGGCTGATGATGATATATTTTAAGGTGGCATGGATATTATAGGCAAATGCGTCTTTTGATATTTTAATTATTTTAGAAACAACATGAAAAATAAATATGAAAATATGTATATTTAAACAGTTGTTTATTGCAATGTCATACCATCAAAAGTATATAAATATGTTATTGAAAATACATTCATCTTTTAAATTGTTGAGAGATATAGATATTAAATATGAAAATAAAATTGGTGAGTACATTTTACGAATTCATGTAGTGAACTAATTAAATATTGTATCACCTATACCTATATGTACACATGAAGCAATGAATGAATAAATAAATAATATAAACCGACTTCAAAGTAAACTAAAAAGTAATCAGATTTTGAGCTGATGACAATGGAACCAAACGGGAAGTATACCCTTCAAACAAAAAAACATGTTCCAAATCGAATGGCGGAACTCTGTTGTAACAAAAATAAAAAGCATAGAACCGAATTTAGAACCTCATCCATTTTTTAAGTCCGTTAAAAAATTAAAACACGGCTATCGTTACAAAATGCTCAGACCAACTTGTGAATTTTTACTGCAGTCGTGGGACAGTTTTGTTTCGCGTAACATATTTTTTATAGTCCCTTGACTGCAGTATTTCAGAACAAATGCAAGATGCTTAGAACTTTTATAACGGTGTCGTGTTTTTTATTTTTTCTTATTATTCATTATTTATTTCATGCTTTTTCATGACCCTATGTCGTCTAGTATAAATGACAAAAGGATTCTAACAACACCATGGTTTAAGCAATTATTAGTTTTGATGGAATTAAGCAATCAACAAACAAATAAATATAGACACTTTTGTTTCCAGGCAATCCTGTAAAAATTTACTAAACAGCCTCTTTGAAAATTTCCTGTTGCTATGTAACTCAAAGAAGATTAAATACTATTTCAGATTTTCCTTTTTTTGCTGGTAATGAGCACCAGTGGAGCACCTTGTAAATTCTTCAAGAATATGGTGAACGCAACAGAATGATGGTTAACTGCAGCTTTTGAAAGCGCATTAAGGGGCAGAAGCGGGCAAAAGTCTCTACATTGCAGCCCAAATTATATGAAACCTGCTAACTCTACGGTATTGAAATTTAAATATATAATACTTAAGGATATAACAGACCAATCGACCGAGATGAAAACACGAATTAACGATAAAAAAATTACAAACATACCTCTGAAATTTAAGAAATTCCCAAATATATGCAACACCTGAAGGTATTTTGATACGAATTTTTTCATCAATATAGTACACACGGCTACAGATCAAGCTATACATTTCTAGTATAAGCTGACCTCCCATTGTACGGAAATCCTATACAATGCGAGATCAGCTTATACTGGAAATGTATAGCTTGATCTGTAGCCGTGTGTACATATCATAAGAAAATAAACGACCGATTTAGTTTTTTGATTTTACGATTCGGTTTTTCATAATAATGATTCTATCTCTTCTGCATCTTTAACATAAGCAACACTGAAAAAAATGATCTACAAAACTAGTTATGTAAGTTGACGTTTTGTTGTCGGGAAACTAACTTTAGTTACATTTACTCAAATAATTTAGTAACGAACAAAAACTAGTGGTGGGTTTTTGCGATAAAATATCAATATGGAAAACGAGGAGCCTCCCAGGATAAAGGTAAGGACTTACCAGGAACTCCTATGGCAATCCAATGATTATGAGCACTATTATTTAATATCACTTCACAAATCACAAAGTTTTAATGCTCCTCTGTCTGTAGCGTCTTTCGTACTGAATGTTGCGAGGCGCGCGTCTCGTTTTACTCGCACACACTCGTTTGGCGATGCGTCGCCGAAGTATGTAGAAGATTCCCGAAGCTCTTTTCTCGCTTTCACATATGATGTGGGAAAAGGAGAGGAATCGGGAAGTAGAGGCTCGTCATTGAAACTCAATATGAGTAGGTTTCTACTATAAATATTATTATAGGTATTTTGGCCTAAACATCCTCCGCCGCCTTGAGAATACGTAGTGTTCTCAAAAGAAAGAAAAAATAATTAATTATAAGAACTAATTACAGATTATAATAATTACTAAAGTACTGAATATAAGATGCGGTATGATTAATTTTTATTGTGAGGGTAATGGACATAACTTGACAATGGGTCTTTTGAATGATCCATTTGAAGTTTTTACTAAAGCGACGCGGATATTTCCATCCTTGCCAGGATAAACTTGTGATATTATGCCCAACGGCCAACGTAAAGGGGGAATATCATCTTGGTGTATAAGAACCACAGTACCAATCTTAATGTTATCTTTATCAATGAGCCATTTCTGTCTAACTTGAAGATTATGTAAATATTCTATACGCCATCTTTTCCAATAGCTACACACCATCTGATCTAATAATTGTTTCCGACAACGTAAAGATATGGTTTCCTCGGACACATTCTGAAGCGGCAATGAAGTCAATGGTGAAGCCATTATAAAGTGAGCGGGAGTAAGAGGCTCCGGGTAGGGATCCTCAGATAAAATGCAAAGCGGTCTAGAATTTAAGACTGTTTCAATTTGGGTAAGAACAGTGAGGAGCTCTTCATATGTGAGGAGCTGCGAACCGATAACACGGTATAAATGAGTTTTAATCGATTTGATATTAGATTCCCACAATCCTCCGAAATGTGGGGCGCGGGGTGGAATCATTTTCCATTCAATGCGGTACTGATCGGTAAGTAGTTCTTGTAATTGAGCTTTAGCTCCGACAAAGTTAGTTCCGTTATCGGAGTAAAGAAAAGAAACAGGTCCTCGACGGGAAATGAATCGCTTAAAAGCGGAAATAAAAGTATCTGATGACACATCAGTTGCCAATTCGATGTGTACAGCTTTGGTTACTAAGCATATAAACAAACAAATATATGCCTTTTGGCTCTTTTGACCTCTGCGTCTACATAATGTTACTTTAATGGGTCCAGCATAGTCAACACCCGTATGCACAAACGCTTTGGTCTCCTGAACGCGGCAAGAGGGTAAATCAGCCATTTTTGGGCTGAGAAATGAAGGGGAATTTTTAAAACAAAAGTTACATGAATGTACTCTGTGTCTAATGACACTTCTAGCGGACAGTATCCAATATTTCTGGCGCAACAGTGAGCTCAGAAGATTGGCACCAGTATGGCAATGAGCACGGTGAAAATAGTCTATAATAAGATGAGTAACGTGGTCATGTTTAGGTAAAAGAGCGGGATGCTGAGCTTCATACGGAAGATTTGCATTTGAAAGTCTACCTCCAATTCTAATAATTTTATCTTGATCTATAAAGAGGTCAAGTTTTTTAAGAGGGGAAGATAATTTAACTTTTTGAATATTATTAAATAAATTTTGAAAATGAACTTGTTGTACAGAGCGTATTAAATATACTTCAGCTTTATTTAGCTCAGAAGCTGTGATGCGGCTGTGACCTTGATCACGAGAAATTATGCGAGAAAATCTAAGTATGTATACTATTATGCGTAATATTTTATTCCATGATGAGTATTTCAGAGCAAGCTCGTAAATTAAATTAGGCTCAACAGAAGCGGACGCGGTACAAGTAACAAGCGTTTTACTATTAAATTCAGGTAGGTCCTCACAGCATTCGGGACTAAATGGAGTGATAGGCCATTCTGAAACTGGATCTTTTAACCATTTCGGGCCGTGCCACCATAAGTGATGTGACACTAGCTGCTCAGGTAAAATACCTCTAGAGAGACAGTCGCTAGGACCCTCCACACCACCAACGTGGCAGAAATGTTTTGGGTCAAGACCCTCCTGACATTCAGCAATGCGGTTACTAACGAAAACATTCCATCTATGTGGAGATGAATGTATCCATGACAGAGCAATTCCAGAATCGGAGAATGCGAACATATTACCAATAGCGGTTCGAGCACCACAAGTCTCACTACAACTAGCGCGTAGCTGTGGATCGCGTAGCTTAGTACGCTCCAAAGCAAGTAAACGGCGGTGAGCAACGGAACGGGAATCACCCAACACGTCAGGATCCTCACGAAAAGGTAACGCGGTGCAATATCTGCCTGCGGAGTCCCGTGAGAAGTTACGAGAGAACAGCTGTTCACACTCCTTTTCGGCCGAGCTCATAAATTTTTGCGCGGGAATTTCTTCGAGCTCCCAAAACTTAAGTAGGGAATCATCTAAAGAAATAGTAAGGTCATTGGGACCAGAAATGAAAAAAGTCGCGGTATTAAAATAAGTGGATGCATTTTTATTAATATTAGAGTTAGCGGGAACGTCACCCATAAGAATATAACCGAACACGGTTTCAAGGGCAGAAGGAGCGGGAGGTGCAATAATTTTTTGACCTAATAATAAAAATGGGAACAATTGTGCCCCGAGAACTACTTCGACCTCTCCGGGGATGTGCCACAGAGGGTCAGCGAGCGGTAAGTTACCTAAATGTTGCACTATAGAAGTCTCAACATATTCAGTCGGTAACCTGTCAGTAATGCAATCAACGACAAGAGCGGTAATATTATAAAAATATTTTTTATTTTTCGAGGTTATTTTAAATTGAACGTAGCCGTGAATAGGACGCGAAGTGGATCCTACACCCTTTATAAAAGAATTGCTAAGCGGTATTATATTTAAATTTAGTTGTTTACAACAGGCAGTTGTAATTATGTTGTTTTGAGACGCGTTATCTATTAAACATCTAACTGAAATATATTTATTGTCCTTATTAGACGCATAAACTTGAGCGGTTGATAAAAGTACAGTAGTATGGGAAGGATTTAATTTATTAAAAGAATCGCGTTCGTTATCATTATTCTTATCAACTCGCGCTCGGGTGCATAGCGACACCGGTTGAGGAGCGTCCGTAGCGTTAGAAGGAGACGCGGTCGGATGCGCGGGCGAGGCTGCGCACGGGAGCGGTCGCGGCGCGGCGCGGGCGGCGGCGGACGGCTGCGCGCAAAGCTGCGCGATGCGGTTATCGCTATTATCAAGACGCGCCGAGTGAGAGGGACGCGAGTCAGAAACTATTTGTTGCGATTGCGAATTGCTATCCAAATGCAAAAGAGAATGATGGTGTTTATTACAAGTTTTACAACTATACGACGACTTACACTCAGAAGCAGTATGCGTAAGGCTGAGGCAGTTTACACAGCCTTTTTTAGATTTAACAAAATCTAAACGATCTTTAGTATTAAGTGCTTTAAAAGATGAACAATTAAAAATCTGATAGTGATCAGATTTATTACAAAATAAGCAAGTGCTTTTATTATTATTATCGCGTGCAAGGAAAGCATGATGGACTGTATGTGAATTACGCGGTTGAGAACGAGAAGCGGGCGGATTATTAAGGTTGCTACCGACTGGGGCGGTTCGCGCGGAGCCAGCAATTGGCGTAGAAGTGCGGTCTAATATTTTTACTTGCGATTTAATAAAATCAACAAAATCCTTATAAGAAGGAATTTCTTTATTCCTCATAAACATTTCAAAGGAATTAGCGGTTGCGGGATCTAACTTCTTTAAAGCTAAAGAAAGTAAGATAAAATCTTTCATATCTTCAATACCTAACTGTTCCAAAGCAGATACAGAAGCGTGGAAAGTTTCAATGAACGTATTTAAAGACGCGGAATTATTTAATGCGGGTTTAATATTGAATAAATTAGACATGTAGTGTGAGCCTAATGCTCTTTTATCTTGATATTTTTGAACTAAGCTGTCCCAAATAGAATTATAATTATCACCGGACGGTATAATACCTGCCGTGATTTTTAAAGCATTTCCTGTTAATTTACCTACAAGATATTGTACTCTTTGAGAATTCGAAAGATCAGGATTTGAATGTATATTAGATTTAAAAGATTCAAAGAAGACGGGCCAATTTTCTATTTTTCCATCAAATGATGGAATTTGAATTGGTGGTAGTTTGATACGACCTTTATATTGGGACGGAATAGTACTCTGCGCGGACACATTCGACGTAATATTTGTCTTACTGACGATAAGAGAACGAACCCTTTCTATTCGGGTGTACACTGTATCAAATGAAATCATTTTTTTATAATCAATCTTATATTCTGGATCAAGTTGCATATTTAACGCGTTAATTGTATCTAAATTGGCACTAAATTCATTACGAATTGTACTAATAATTTCAGTGTCCGCCATGAATGTCTCTGAGGAACGAAGGTCTGCACTCGCGGACGTGGAAATATTCTTAGAAGAATCATATAAGAACGATAATTGTTCAAAAATAGCTTCATTTTTAGCTTCCAATATTTTAATTTTAGTTTCAATAGCTTCCATTGTGAAAGATTGCGTAATAATAAATTGCAAAATTACCTAATTAAAGTAAAATGACGTAGGTAAGTAGGTAGGTATATCCAACAGTTTAGGCACCTACCTATAGGCATGAAAGTTTATTTCAAGTCGACAGACAAGGCTCATAGAATGCAATTATATGCGTAGTAATAGTACAAATAGTAAGTACGTATTGCGGTTATTAGTACACCTGTAACGTAGTAAAAATGGGTTTTTTATTATTTAATTTTTATAATAACTTTCGATTATCATTCGATTTTTCAGTCGATGAATCGTTCTTTTTTAAATCAAGTTTAATGCTTTTACTTGATTAATTGTCTGTAGCCTCTTAATATTTATTGGGATTTAGCCAATTAATCAATGTTTCGTTAAATGAACATATCTTTAATTATTCCTCCTATTTTATTGAAATACAGGAATAAAATATTGATTTTCTATCGATTAATCGATATGTTTCTGAACGAAACCGATTCGTTTTCGAACGAAACTTTTAATGTTACAAGTTGATTTATTGTCTGTGACCTATAGAAAAGTTAGGGTTTCCAGCGAATAAAACGAATAATCGGTTTTGACAGAAATATTAATAACTTCGCAATTTAGTTGACGTTTTTATTGTTTCTTTACAAATAATACGAATTAAAGTTTATAAACATTGTATTTATCAATAAAACACTGTTCCTGTGCTTTTTGGTCTTTCAGACATCGTTTTTCTTTAATAAAACATTCAAGTTAATAAGGTTTTTGACCTCAGTGTCTCGTAGTTTTCAACAGATGTACGGATTACGTTTTCTACTGTAACCCTCTCTGAAATTCTCCAAGTTATAAAAAATGGCTAAGGAGCCTGTCTTTTTCGATCCTGACGACGTGCAGTGCGCACGTAAATTTTTTAATATGTGATCTCATACTATTTTTTTGGTAAGTTTGATCTCTTGGAAGCTTTGTTCTTTGGTTTTAATAGTGCCTCGGTATTTATTTCGTGGTTTTCTACAGAATTGTGCTGGACGAGGGATCTACAATCGATCCATGACGCGTGGTGTGGAGTTGTTAGGAATTCATTCCATCTTCTTCATTTAAGCCTCCTTTATTTTCACAAAGGTATGTATTACTTATTTCCTACGAACTATCCACATGCTAGGCCTATTAAAAGTGATATTTTAAGTATTTAGAAAGCTAGGTGCTACATGAGGTTATTAGGTTATTTTTCCCTCATAGATTCAATCATTCCAAATTAAATAAAATATAAAACTTATCATCAATTTGATTATATTTGTGTTATAATACAAAACAATACATCATTAACTTTTCTTAGTCATTTTACATCAAATTTATGTTTTGGAGGTTAGGTTTTCCCTCTTTCATACTACTTTATTATTATGTTACTGTAATTGACAAATCAATTACAGGAGGTGTTTGGTTGGGGTTCAAGATACCATCCATGTGTTTGGTTGGGGTTCAAGATACCATCTATGTGTTTGGTTGGGGTTCAAGATCCCATCTATGTGTTCGGCTGAGGCTCACATCCCATCAAATGGTTCAGTTGGGACTTGATCTACTGTCAACGGATCATGTTGGTGCTACACATATCCTTTAATTAAAACTTTTACCTGATTTTTTCTTCGGTAAAGCAGCCGTCTCTGCTTTTGGCGCCCTTATACTTTATTTAAACTTATGTAATTGGTAATGCAATTCATCTCAGGTTACCCACATTCTCTGGCTGAGAAGCTGTGGCATTTATTTTAAATATCTGTTGTATAAAATTAACTTAAAATGAATAACTGTTTATGTAGTTAAATAATAATATAGGAATTCTATGCCAGTAAAGGTTGTTTCATTTATCCATTTTTCTTATTAACGTACCGGCCTTAGGGTTAAAATCCGATACGTTACACACCATATGATTTCGTATAATAAGATACGAATCGGTACCTATAAAATCTAAGTCCTAAAAATATGGAGGAGCGGCGGCGGTATTGAATACCTAACTACTTTTTATCACGATTGGCGTGGTAAAAATGGCGGGAGTACGAAATATCGTATTTATATAGTCTAAAACCTATTTATGAGGTATAAGACTTGCGTATTATGAGGTATATACCTATTTAGAGGCATAAAACCTATAGAAAGCGGGAAATTATACGTGATTTGATATGAAATTAAATTACTGTAATGGCTGACTCAAAATGAATCCGCTCGAAGGCGTACCAGAAAAAATGGTGGGTTTTTGCGTTAAAATATCAATATGGAAAACGAGGAGCCTCCCAGGATAAAGGTAAGGACTTACCAGGAACTCCTATGGCAATCCAATGATTATGAGCACTATTATTTAATATCACTTCACAAATCACAAAGTTTTAATGCTCCTCTGTCTGTAGCGTCTTTCGTACTGAATGTTGCGAGGCGCGCGTCTCGTTTTACTCGCACACACTCGTTTGGCGATGCGTCGCCGAAGTATGTAGAAGATTCCCGAAGCTCTTTTCTCGCTTTCACATATGATGTGGGAAAAGGAGAGGAATCGGGAAGTAGAGGCTCGTCATTGAAACTCAATATGAGTAGGTTTCTACTATAAATATTATTATAGGTATTTTGGCCTAAACAACTAGTATTGTTACGGATTAGTTTAGTTCGCAAGTCACTCTGTTTAGGTTATTGGTCGTCAAATTTTGTGTTACTGTTAAATAAAATTTTGTAGTCACAAGTGACTACAAAATGAACAAGATGAAGAAATGAACAATCTGAATGGACTACAAGTAGTCCATTTTTTTCAGTGAAGTAGTAGTAAGGCAACTGTTTCCGAAGTCTTCGAACCAATAAACCCTTCATCGATCATATTACCATAAATCGACGTGTCTATCCAATGCATAACTTTAACAGTACAAAAACCGCATTTCAACCTCGCCTTGTAACTTTTCTTTACTAACTCTTACTCCAAAACAACCTCAGAACTTGCTTAAATGAATTTGGCTTCTATTGTTGTAAGTGTAAGACTCAAAATGAAGTTAAGTTAGTCAGCGGCGGTGTATCAATGCCTCTTATATTTTTTCCCTTCAGTTTCTTATATACAAGTTGAGTTGTATACACAGTGATGTCGCGTTTGTAAAATTACTTTGTCGAACTTTGGTACTTATCAACTCGTTAGGAATTAGATACTTCACCTTATAAACATAAACAAAACTTGATGCCCACAGCTACTTTCCACCATCGCAACTCTCGCCATCGACGGGGAGTTCATCCTCACATATTGAAACCCGAATTGTTTCGAACTGTGCGGGCTCAAAGGAGTTTTCTTCCGCGGACGCTCAGATTGTGGAATGAGCTCCCTGCCGTGGTTTTCCCATTGGAGTACAGCATGGGGTTCTTCAAAAAGGGTCTTTATTATTTATTTATTACAACTTCTTTTTATAAATTCTATTAATACTACAAATTCGCCAAACTGCACAAAACAGTTTGTTGGCGAAAGAGGCGCTCGGGATACACACGCATTTTATCTTTATAATATTATAATAATAGTACAAAAAAGCTATCTTTATAAAACAAACAATAAATAAATAATAGAAACTAAAAAAGAATTACACAATAACAATATATTATTATAATAGTGAGAGCAAGTTCTTTTTAAGTTTCTTCCGTAACGTCATAATACTAACATCTGTTTTTATTTCTCTCAAGAAGTCCATACTATTATAAATTACGGGCGTTACATACCGTCTAGTTCTCTGTCCAAAATAGTTGTTTACTCGTGGTATTACAAATTTTCCTTGTCTAACCTGCCTAGTGGAGTACTTATGCGTTCTA
This sequence comes from Polyploca ridens, assembly GCA_951394255.1. Lineage (NCBI taxonomy): Eukaryota > Metazoa > Arthropoda > Insecta > Lepidoptera > Drepanidae > Polyploca > Polyploca ridens. The sequence goes on along the minus strand of OX596269.1, from coordinate 4,339,070 downwards.
TATTCTTTATTGTCTTGTCTATAATATTGCTCAATAGCTATAAGGTGATGCACTTTAAGATGTACTGGTAGTATTCTACATATATGAAACAATTGGTCATAGTTATGTTTACATTTTTTTCTAACTTTTTTATTTACCAGATATTTAATTAATCTAATTTGTATATTTTTTATATGATCTAATTGAGTTTTAAATGTCAAGCCGTAACTACTCAGTCCGTAACCAATCAATGAGTCCGCGAGTGCATAATAAACAGCATACAGGACATTTTTACCGACAATACCACTTAAATGAAAGAATTTACCAAGGATTGATCTCAGCTTGCCACATAGCTCGCTTATATGTAATTTCCAGCTTAAATTATTGTCAACGATCAAACCTAGGTACCTGTATTTGTCCACTTGATCTATGAGGATGCATTGACAGCCAGCTTTGTTGTTATGCAAGCACTCGTAGCTATGGCCGACGATGTTTAAACATAACCTACCTTCTTTACTATATTTACTATAAGGGGAACAAATACACATAGCCTTAGTTTTATTTAAATTTATGAGTATTCCATTATCGTGTGCCCATTTCGTGATGTTTTCGAAATCTGTTTGTACGTGGTTTTGCGCGCTGCTAATATCTTTTGACGAGTATAAAAGACACATGTCATCTGCATACATAAACGCTTTGCTATGCTGGATCACGTTAATCACACTGTTTACATGCATTATGTACCCAACCGGGCCGAACACTGAGCCAGTCTGAAGAGATTTCTTCAGGATCGGCAACGCGCGAGTCATGCCCCTGGTGTTGCAAGCGTCCATAGGCTACGGTAACTGCTTACCATCAGGCGGGCCGTATGTTTGTTTGCCACATTAGTGGTATAAAAAAAAAAAAAAAAAAAAAAAAAAAAAAACGAATTACACAATAAAATTCGACGTTGGCCAAAAAAAATTCGGATAAATGTAATTTTATATGAAATTATCGCCATGTTTTAAACGATATGCTTGACTTTATAAAAATGTTTTAGCAATATGGAGGTGCACCTCCATTTAAAAGGGAAGATCTTCCGTCAGGCTGGGACCTCGGACAGTTGTATATATGCAGATCCTCGAGATAACTTCGTAAGTGCGATGCAGGATGTAGTTGCTTTTGTAGGCGCGATGCAGGATAATGTGGCGCCACGCCATCTATCTTTCAGTATGTGAACTATCTCAGATTACTGATAGATGGTTGATAGATGTCGCTACATCATCATATACCTAAGTACCTACTTAAATTAAAATAAAACCCATTTCGCATATATTCAACCCTCTTCATGCTCAGTATCAGCCATTATTAGGAACAAGATAGAGATCTCAGAACTGAGCACCCAAACTATTAGTCTTATCAGCAAAAATAAAATATTACAAATAAATAAAATAATAATTGTTGGTAGAACGGAACAACGCTGTGTCATTTCGAACTCGCAACGAAGTTTTCTTTGAAAGAAAAACCGATACGAGTTGTATAAAGTTTCGGTTCGCTCGGGTCGCTTGCGGTCGGTTTTTTTCACCGACACTGTTCTTTTGTGAGCACGAATGTTTGCTATGTGGCGATATACGACCATTATTCAAGTTTCCGTATCGATGATCGGATCGGAAATGTAAAAGAAAATATTTATTTTATTTATGAACCTTACAGAATACCGCAGCCAAATAACTTTATGTTGTGCAAGCGTCCATATGGCTGCGGTAACCGCTTATCAGGCGAGTCGTATGCTTATTTACCGACTTCGCCATATAAAATACAACGCGATTTCAGAGATGGTCCTTCAAGTGAAGAAGAGTACATTTAAGTCCTTTTTTCTTAAATAAGCTAAATAATAAAACCGGCCAAGTGCGAGTCGGACTCGGAAACGGAGGGTACCGTACAATATTAACTAACTCAATAACTAACTCAAAAAAAAAATTTTTTTTTTTATTTTCTATATTGTTTAGTTTTGCGGAGGCGGCGTATAAATTCGATAGAAAGTATTAAAAAGGTTATTTAAATGTATTTTAGATTTTTTATTATTCTGTTTAGGAAACTTATTTATTTCTGCTGTGTTAATTGCTGCTCACTGTTATAATTACTTTATATTTAATTTTAGCATATTGTTTTTTTTCTAATTTTTAAGACCATCCATTCTGTAGCAGTGGCGTCCAAACGTCAACTAAGGTTGCCGCTGAAAATCAGCGTTGTGGCTTAATACCACAACAATATTGCTGAGCGGTTACCCTTTTTTGGCAGTATAATAAATTATTTATAATTAAGTATGTATTAGCATAGTTGATTGTTTTACTGTCAAATAAAAAGCTATTCTATTCTATTCTATTCTATTCTATTGTACTATGAAAACAAAATAGAAGTTATAGCGGTAATAAAAATATATATTCTCTGAAAATTTCAGCCGTCTACCTATTACGGTTCATGAGATACAGCCTGGTCACAAATGGACAGACAGACAGACAGACGGACAGCGGAGTCTTAGTAATAGGGTCCCGTTTTACCCTTCGGGTACGGAACCCTAAAAACATTACGAACCGAAGTATTACGCAGTTTTATTAATTTTCGGTCACGATTCCATTGATTAAATTTGCCTTCTTACTAATGACATACATAACATTGCGTATGTACCTAATCAGTCTATAATTAAGAGAATGACAGTAACTCCTTTACCCAGGGGTGCAAGCTCAAATCAGTTAAACTGAAATGTACTTACTGAAGATTTAGTTGCGACGTAAGCAATTGCTGGTTTACTACGAGCTAAGATATTAAAACCTAATTTTGAAGGTGGTTTTTGTATGGACAAAAGTCGTAGGTGCCGGTAAAAGAAGAATGAAAGAAAGAATAAAGATTTATTCAGGACAACACACAACATTACATTAATGATAGTAATAAAATATAAAAATGAAAAACTGAACAAAATATAAAAACTAAACAAAAATGTAATGTTGCGTGATGCCAGGAATAGGTCTCGACTCAGCATTGTGCTTAGGTCAGTAAAAAACTAACCCTCTCGATGGTTTTCAGTCGAGGCCCACGTTCATGACATCACGAACATAGTATCTCATGGATAATGAAGCAGTGGGCTACCCTTGGTACAGACGTATGATGGACTAAGGCAATGGTAATCAGACATTTGGAAAGTACCTCTATGGTCAGATGACATCGTAATAGAAATGGAAAGTAAAAGGCAGTGTTTTTTTATACTACTTGGGTAGCAAACAAGCATACGGCCCGCCTGATGGTAAGCATTTACCGTAGCCTATGGACGCTTGCAACACCAGGGGTATCACTCGCGCGTTGCCGACCTTGTAGAAATCTCTTCACACCCTTTTTGAAGAACCCCATGCTGTACTCCATTGGGGAAACCACGGCTCCCTGCTCATCCAATTCCGATTGTATTTAAATTGAGGGGAAAATAAAACTTTAATCATAAAAAACCCCACATAATTGCAGCCTGGAAATATTCACTGCTGTAATCACCTTTATGGATGCCATGACGTCATGACTTTTGCATTATACACCGTGACTTTTTATTCGTCTTAGAAACGCAGCCCACATGATGTAACCAATGAATAGGTACTAATCATTTGTATATTAAAAAAAATATTAAATTTATTAGAATTATGACAAATCGAGTTAATAAATTAAAGTGGTATAAAATACCAACCCAGAGCACGAGTAGAGTAGACTGCGCTCGTAACAGGGTGTTTAAAACTACGTCATGCGTCATAATAAATAATATTTGAATTTTTATAATTACACAAATGATGAAAAAAAAATTTTTTTTTTATTTATTACTCCCCTTTTCATTGGGTACATTATGTGGCCTGCGTTTCTAAGACGAATAAAAAGTCACGGTGTATAAGTCGGAAATACTCATGACACTGCGTATTTATGTAACCTAATTCACATCGAATATAAAGCTAGACATCGAATATAGAGATAGACCAGTTCTTGGCTGATTTGGGGTGTAATTTTTTTTTCTTTCTTTCTTTCTTTCATATTGAGCACACTTGAATTGCCGCATCAAATAATCATTAAATACCTCATCCACGCATCAAAGTGCCCTTAATGTTAATAGTAGACGTAAGATTTTGTTAGGACGAGATAAGCTCGCGAATGGCGGCTTTACGGCTGGAAGTAATGATAACAATACTTATTTATTGTGACACTGTCGGCTAAATGGAGTTCTGAACGAGTTTGGAATTTGTTTCGGGTTACAATTTCATTTGGCTATAGACCTTTGATATGAGAGAATGTGAGAGATTTGGTAAGGAGTTCTTTGACATTCCTTATTAAGTATTTAATGTGTGTCTCTCTCATCATTAGAGGGGTTTTGCCGTAATCACCACGCTTGGCAGGCGGGTTGGTGATCGCAGTACTAATGATGTATCACAGATGGACGCTGCTGCCCGTCCACTGGTGTAGTCCCTTAGTCGCCTTTTACGACACCCACAGGATTGGAAGGGTTGGCCCTATTCTATGCCGGGAGCCACACGGCTCTCTATAATCTCTCCTTCATGTCACATATCTGAGACTCGTGGTCAGTTTTGGGTTTACTTCTGGAGCGGATAATCTGCCTCCAATGGTTTCTCTCCAACGCTTCCGTTCCGCGTCGTTAAGACCATGTAATTTAATGTCTAATAACTATATCAGGTGTTGTTTTGCAACTGCATCTCAAGCAACCTCACGGGTGCTTGGAGACAGAATTTCATCTTGATGTAAGAAGATGGTAGCTTGTTACTACCCCGCCACTATACTTTGGTTTTCTTATGATGATTCCCTGTACTGAAAGCCCAAGTTCCCACGAACTTGACCACGGTATTGGCCCACTAAACTACATCGTAAGAGGAAAGGATGGCTGCAAGAAATTTGAAAAATAGGTTTTTGACATAACTATTGCTGTCGCGCTGTGCCCTAGCTATCCCGCCCGAGGGCGATAGAGACAACTACAGCTTGGACCGATTATACCTATTTAAATTAGACGAAATCGCTATATCGTAATCCCCGGTTTCCTCCTCCAAAACTGGACCGATTTAAAAAAAAAACAAGAATCATAATAAGAAGGGCTTTAGCTATGTCTGTCGGTTTTCCTTTTTTTTTATATTCATCAAATTTGTTCGCTGAACGTCTGATAAGGGCGTTAAAAATGGTAAGTTTTTGTGATTTTAGAAGGCTCCTAATTCTTATAAAAATTAATTTATGGATAAAAACACAACCGAGGGACATACAGTGGTACCTACAGATTGCATGGTAAAATAATCATTGCTCTAATGTCATTATCAAGAGAGGAAACTGAGGATTACGTTTGTATGGAAAAAACGCCACCAGCGTTTCATCTTAAAAGCTTTCATAAATATAATAGCTGATACCTTTGAATAAATAGAAAAACAAACAGCTTTTAGTTTCACTTATTAATAATATTAAACCAATAAACTAGTTTATTGAACAATTCGGTATCATAATGGGAGTTGTGAATGGCTAATTGTCCGATTTTGGGTTTGTGTGTAACCGCACCATCGCGGGTTCAAATACAAAGTTGGGCTAATTGAAAATTCCGATTTGGTTTAGTACCAAAATCCTGACGAATATTAGTATGAGAGGGTTATTTAATTAGTCTGCAATTAATGTACAATTGGTGAAAATGACTTTGGCACACAATTTTCATAATAATGTAATGCGCATTAAGTTATATTTTGGATTAAATTATTATTTGTATTACTTTCTTCGATTATGAGGATCTACTCCATTACATTTTTTTTATTTATTTACATGATAGTCGGACCATCAAACATTTTCGAGTAGAAAATATTGTGTTCGTTACTTTAAAAAACGATTTATCGGTTTATCGTTTACTGAAATTTAGGCTCAAATCAAGTACCATAGACAAAGAGTACGATAGATACAGCAAACCGTACACCCAAGCGTGCCCGAGTAGGTGCAATGCAATTGAATTTAGTCCCCACACGTCAAAAATCCCCTTTTGTCTTCAAAACAAAAATTGTCGCTTGTCACTCCATACATTTTCCGATGGCTAAAAAGTGTCCCCTGACCTGCAAACTTTCAAGAATGGAACTCCGACAGAATGTGCGTTCTCCTAAACCGAGCGGGCGCTGTGTGCAATGATCAAAAGTAATTATAGTACTATTTACAGCAAATACAAAAGTTCCTAATAAAAAATTCTAAAACACAAAAAAAAAAACTAATTCCTGAATTATGCCTATTTCAATTTAGCTGGCTAAATGCCAGTGAACAAGTGCATGGCCCTAACTAGCCAACTCACCAGGGAAATCATGTGAAACGTATAATTTTAGAAGTACTTCCGAGCCGCTTTTTCGGTTCAAAATGTTTTAAATATTTATATTCTATAATTAATTTTATGCTTAGGTATTTAATTAGATTAGTAACGGCCATTTAAAAAAAACGGATAAAACTGAGTGTTTTAGACGTTTACGTAAAAAAAAAAATATCCTATTTCAATAGAGGTTAAAATAAGGTGAGATCCATCATCACACCAACCATCGCACCAATCGTCATCGACGGGGATTCCATCCTCACACAATGGTTTTCCGTGCTTCGAAAGGTACGTAAAGCCCTTATAATTTAATTGTAAAGCTAGTTGGAGGCCTCCTAGGTGGCTTGAAAACTCCAACAGTAGGTTGACCACTAGCCTACCTCCCCCAATCTAAATTGGGCACGCGTGGTAGAGTATTTGCACATTCCCTTTTACTCTCATTTGTGGAAGGAGGCCTGTGCTCAGTAGTGGGACTATAGGCTGATGATGATGAAAAGCCAAGACATCGTAACATCCAAACATCAATGAGAGATTATAGTTAAGCGTACGTTTAAATCCCATATAATATAAGCAATTTTGTACATGTGTATTACACTTTAATATAATATAATTACAGTTAACAAGTATTTGTATCAGTAAACTTGCAGTAAATCGACTTTTGAATTAGATTACATGTAAAGTAATAGCTTTGGGCTCATAAATAATCGCCTCTAAACTCAAGTAATTAATGTTTAACATGCTCAACTATTGAGTCATTATTACTTAAGTTTATTAAAATTTATTACATTTATTACATAATCGATATCTTCGACTTGTAGGTATGTACAGGTCGATTACCGAAAGCTGGCCACAGATTACTAAATACTATTTAGTAAATAGTTGCTACGTAAGCCGTGTCACGTTACGGTTCATACTGTAGTATTTCTTTTTCTATGATTATAACCCAAAGATTTTCATACGGCATCGTGCCTCTACCCAGATGGATAGTCCGCCTTACTAAAGCATGACATCCGCTTGAGGGGCTCCTGAGCAAATCGCTCTCAGTTCGTATTGCGCACGGCTGTCATCGCGTCATACTCGCTGTACTGATTAAATAAAAAATGTCAACTTGCTTATTAAAATACTGTCACAACACTTATAAAAACCAAGGAAAAACTAAAAAACTAACCTTCCATGTGTAAGTATTGCGATTTCGTCACTTTTAATTACCTAAACTTATTACTTTTAAATACTGTCAATTATGGCTTGTTTATTTCGTGTTCCCAATCCCATAGAGGAGACTATCCTTCTGGACGTTTTAAATTCTTTGTTATAACCCTAATTTCTAAAGTTTAAATGAGCGTTCCTCAGAAAGAACGCGAACTCATTCACCAAATATAATATTTGTATTATAAGAATTAATCTACATCTATCATGTAATATTCTAAAGAAACTAAATATATTAGATGGGAGCACCATCACTATAGACTGGATACTATATATATCACCGTATTTTTGTGAAAACCGTTAGTTTATAATCTACCTAGCGAGATTATAAACTACCCGATATATTGTGAACTGTATCATACTGCTTACAATATAACGTATTAATTTCCGATAGTTTATAATCTATCCATGACAAACCGACATATTGTAAACTGGCACCATACTTGAATGCGTCGGACGGAACGCACCTTGCGCGCTGATTGGTTAAACGTTATGTGTCCCGCGCCACCATCTTTGACGATACGTGACGTAGATGATTGTTTTTATTGTTTCTTAAAAAAAATATTGATTGACATATTTAATTTTGATCTCAAACAATTAAATGTGCATTTCTTCTATTTTAACTCCTATGTTTATTACACTACAGAACGTACTACCGCCAAGGCTGACCAATCAGGGACGGTTCACAATATGACGGTTTGACATCGTTAGATTATAAACTATCGAAAATGAATACGTTATATTGTAAGCAGTATGGTACAGTTCACAATATATCGGGTAGTTTATAATCTCGCTAGGTAGATTATAAACTAACGGTTTTCACAAAAATACGGGGACATTTACTTACAGGCTCTTCTCAGCAAATGAAACCTTCGGAACTACTAAACTAAGTATTCAAAATTGCCGAGGCGGTCAATTTTATTGAAATATTTTGTCATTTTTATCGTAATACTACAATATTTACATAGCATACAGAATGTTTTTATGTTATTTTAAAAGGAATAAGAACCGGAAACTCGACGTTTTCGTATTAAACAACATCAAAGTTGTCTTCACAAACTTTTATGTTGGCCCTTCGTTTGATTTCAGTCTCGGATACAACCGTAACCCTGTCAGTCCCATCTTTAGTGATCAGTCCCATACAGTCAATAGGGCTGCCAAAATTCCTTTTTTTTCAATTTATTGATATTCCAAAATATGGTTATGTTTCTAATTCCTTAATTAAACACACTCACGACAGATTTTATCTTGAGAGGTGGATAGCTAGGTAGCTAAGTACCCTTCCTTTCACCATGTAAATTGCACCATATTCATGGAAAAAAAATGAATTATTATGATTTTCCTCATACCTACTAAACCGATAATATCTGACACGAAGCGAATTCAAGAATATCCAGGAAAAAAAGAAAAGTTCCTGTTCAAGCTGAATTTAACATGTTTGACCGTTAGGCGGAATAAAGTGTTAAATAGGGCGGAAGAGAATTACAGCGGAATCAGTCACGCACTCCGCAAAATGTGGATTTAATTTGATTTTAGTTGGTCTTCCTTTCTTTGCCTACTTTTGTTTGTTAAGTGGAACTATAGTCTATATTATCAAAGCGAATTATGACTGACTTACTAATCACATACCTAATGTCTGGGCTACAAAGCGTACTCGAAATTTTACATGTTTTTTCCGAAATCGACTCGATACAAGGGAAATAAAGTTTGTATGAAAGTAATTAAGTTTAACTTATGTTATACTTTCGAAGTTATTTTAACTCTTATAATATTAATCCTTTTCTAATTAAAAATTTAATTAGGTACGACGGGAAATGTAGATAAAGTTTACTCTTTACAGAAAATCATTACCATTTATATTTTAAAAGATATCACGGATTTAAAATTAGCAAGAAACAGTATTCGTGATACCGTGAACGGGCGGGCCGAGACAGGCGCGGGCGCGTAAATCCCTCGACACCACACGACATTGCACCCGTGCGAAGCCGGGGCGAGTCGCTAGACACAAATATTTTTTTGTAAATTCCACCCCTAAGGGGTTACAATAGGGGACCGCAGATTAAACTGTTGAGCGGGAAGCTAGTCGGTAATAAATTTGTTTAAAAGTTCTAGAATATCTTAGTGTGTTCCAGAAATAATCTATCTATAATGGATTATTATTTCATATCTACAAAAAGGAAGATTCATATGATTTATGTATCGGTAAAGTTTTTAAAGTTTCAGCAATAAATCGCTGCAAGTTTCCGCGTAACTTTCATGTGTGTTTTATTTTCGTTACCAAGTTTATTTAAGGGATGATTGATGTTGCAAACGATAATATAAATATCGATAAATATTGATATTCGATGTTTATCGAAGACACAAAAAAACAATGTTTATAAATATTTAAAATACGAACGAAGGTGTGTAGAAATACGTAAAGAAATTCACTGCAATGGCTAGGTGGCACCACGAGATCATACCCCGCACACACTCGCAAAAAACGCTGTCAGCCTGCTGCGAGCCTTGACGCCAATCGGAAGCAGCGGCAGACTTGAGGAAATTTTCTTAGGTAGGTATATAATAATAATAATAATTTATTTATTTCTTCAAATATGGTACACAAGATGTTATAGGTAATTGAGGTGTTCAGCATATTCTACCTGTTCTAGGTGTTGAAATATTAAACATAATATAAAATTATTATGATAAGAAACAAATCACCAAATAATATTATAAACAAATCAATTAAGGAATTACATTAAAAAAAAAAGTCAAATTGGTGAAAACTATATAAAAAATATTAATAATTAAAATCCCAAGGAATACCCAGTCACCATTAAAAATAAACAAATAATAATAATCAAAAAATTATAGATTTTAACTTGTAAATATTTATTGTAAAGAAAGAAAACTTGTAAGTTTGGTTATTGGTTATAGCTTTTGTTGTTCTCTCGTGATATATTTCTTGTTCTTCATAAGAGGGGCCTAGTGGCCTAAATTCAATAAATGGCTTTTGACTTTAATATCGATCACTAAATCTGCTCTTACTATCGATTTTACGATGTTTGGCCTATTGCAATATGTATGTAAAAATATCGATGTTTTATTTCTCGACCTCAGAGCATCCCCAGTGTTACCTATTTGTTACTTGAAGCATAATATACAGTTAGTAGGTAGGTATATTACGACCTGAAAATCTTCATTGCTACAGAGAATATACTTCTGGGCAAAGCGTAGGTACTGCTCCATTCTCTGGCCTGTGACCAACGCAATATGGTAAATAGTGTGGTGTCGTTGGACACCAGGCACAAGCGAAGTTTACGTAAAATAAATCGAATTACATCTCCGCATTTTATGTTACACATTTATTCATTTTTGTCCTCATCCCGGTAGGATTGAAAGAAAATGCTAAGTGATAAAAGAAATATGTATTTTGTATATTTGTGTAATTACTATACCTAGTTGTAGTTGAAAAATAAATTATCGAAACCTTCGAATGGTATAATCCTATCTTACAGATATTCTTTTGAAAGTTTGTTTGTATGTGAGGATGTTTTGAATTGATGGATGAAATTTTGCACGCAGATAGAATATGTTCTAGATTATAAATATGATACTTTTAATCCCGGAAAAACATACGATTCCTCGGGTATGCGGGTGAAACCGCAAGAGACAGCTAGTGTACAGAATATTTATTGGGACCTACCTTTTTAACCGACTTAAATAAAAGGAAGAGATTCTATGTTCGCCGCGTATGTTTTTTTAATGTATGCTCAGATTACGAAAACGGCTATTCGATTTGGATGGTTTAAATTGGATCATATTAAAGTACATCGTATGGACATTGAAGATATTATGGATTTCCTCAAACATCGCGATTGAAGCATTTTATTCAATATTGTCGACAATCTATCAAAGATATGCACATCCTCGGTCACTGACAAATCTTGAGGGGTATTGAAAACGCAAATGACTTCAAAACTGAAAAAAAAAACTGCCTTCAGAGTACACTCTTAACTGACACTGTTTGAAAGTCAGCGAAATATTTTCTATGGAACACGTTATTGTCTTTCGTTGACTTCAAAACAGTGTCAGATAAGAGTTATTTCATATTTTTTTGTGTTCTTTGAAGGCGGTTTAGTTTTTTTTTGTTAAAAAGTTACAGTAAAGATGTTTGGTCATTTCCTATTTGCACGTTCAAAATACCGAAGTGCATTCACAACTTGAAAAAATACTCTGCTCTCTGTCGGGTGTGACAAAGAGAATTGAAAATGAATGAACGTTGCTGTTTGTAATTTACGAATGGCAAAACACCTTTGTAACAAATTTTTGCTTAAAATCAACCTTTAATTCACTCTTGCATTAACAACATGGGTCTTTCCGTTTGTAGTTTACATTAAAATATCAGACTACATTTAAATTGAACTTGAAATTTTTTGGGGTAAAAGTGTTGCTGCAATGTCTAAAGAATTGAATATGGTACAGTCGAAGACATAAATATGGTATGCACTTAGTAAAATTCAACAACGGTTTGCAGGCAGCATCTTTTAAAATAATTTTATGATTTGAGTAATATTTCAACATTAGTTTTGAAAACTACAATGAAAAAAATGATCTACAAAACTAGTTATGTAAGTTGACGTTTTGTTGTCGGGAAACTAACTTTAGTTGTCGCGAAACTGACCTTAGTTACATTTAATCAAATAATTTAGTAACGAACAAAAACTAGTTTTGTTACTGGTAAGTTTAGTTCGCAAGTCACTCTGTTTAGGTCGTAAAATTTTGTGTTACTGTTAAATATTTTTTTTTTTCAGTGTAACTAGAAGTTTCCACCGATATTGATATAATAGTAGTTAAGTGATTATAGTGGACTAACCTAGCCCACACAAAAGCTAAGGGTATATTATGCATAACTCAATATTTTTCGTATATGTATGCAAATACACAGACATCTCTGTGTAATACAGTAATAATATACCAAATATTCATTAGCGACGCTGCCCGGAGGCGGTATTGTGGGATGTGCTTTAGGCAATATGTTGAATACGGACATTTTGTGAAATATCTAATGATTTGCATTTATTAACCGTCCCTCCATCCGATTCGAAAATATAAAGTATATAAAGTAAATATAAAGAATCCCTATTTCCCTTGGTCACGCCATAACTTGAAAACGACTTTACTGATTTCATCCATCTTTTTTTTAAAGATTTCTAATACTCCAGTGAAGGTTCTTACGGATTTTTTTAAGAAAGTTGCGTAGAAAATTAGAAAAATTTACGGTAGGGTACAGTAGGGTTGAATATCCCTCGGGTACGCGGATGAAATCGCAGGGCGCAACTAGTCTCATATAATAAAAGTCTTGAAAGCAAGACCTTTTTTATGCGACGATGTCGGTAAACGAGGAAATTTCATATCCTGGCTTAAACCATCTCATGTTTGACAAATATAGTCTAGAAGTGCCTAAAACACGTTTTAAAACAACTAAAACGAAAGATAGTTTTCGCTTTGTTTGTCAGATCACCTTGATCATCGTGGTGCTCAACATGTCTGCAAACATCACGGCAACTATACAAAAAGTTGATTGCTGACACTAATATTACAGGCGTTTACAAATCAAAACCATTGTAATTAAAACTTAGCAGTTTGTATGACTTAAGAATAGCTATACTTAATGATTACTACAATGAAAAATTCCCTCTCCCGTAATCCATTCAAATCTAAGAAATTACCGCAGCGTCCGAACTTCAACGTAAATAAATAAATATCCTGGGACATTCCTCACACACGGTCATCTGATCCCAAACTAAGCAGAGCTTGTACTATGGAAACCAGATAACTGATATAATACATATACTACTTTTAGTTTGTAAATATATACTTAATATACATAATTACACCCAGACTCAAGACATACAGACATGTTCATGCACACGAATGCATGTCCTGTGTGGACCTGCGGCGCGTAAGGTGAACCTTAACCAGCTGCGCCAACTGGCCCGTCAAACGTAACTCAGCTACTTCCACTCAGACGTTTTCCAAAAAACCTATATTCTCGAAGCATCCACAACATGACATCCAGTCCTGATGAGCCTACAAGATATAATAAGATGCTGTTCATATCTTTAGATGCGATCTTTATATTAAAACGTTGCGACGGACGAAGCATGCAAAATAAGCAGTATGAAAGGGCTTTAGTTTAGTCTTACATGACTAAAGTACATGGTACAGTTAATGGAAAATCCTGTCATAACTTAATTTTTAATGTTTTATATCAGGCCAACATTATAACAACAAAAAACCGGAAAGAGTCGGACTCGCACACGGAGGGTTCCGTGTAATATTAACTAACTCTGCTATGAAAAAAAAAACGCCAAAAATATTGAATGAAAGGTAAATTGCGGTTTACTATTTATGACGTATTAAAAAAATTACTTACTAGATCCCGTTCAAACCAATTTTCGGTGGAAGTTTGCATGGTAATGTAGATCATATATTTTTTCAGTTTTATCATTCTTTTATTTTAGAAGTTCCTGGGGGGGACACACATTTTACCACTTTGGAAGTTTCATCTCGCGCAAACTATTCAGTTTAGAAAAAAATGATATTAGGAACCTCAATATCATTTTTGAAGACCTATCCATAGACAGCCAACACGTATGGGTTTGAAGAAAAAAAAATTGAGTTTCTGTTCTAAGTATGGGGAACCCCCAAAATTTATTGTTTTTTTTTCTATTTTTGTGTGAACTTCTTAATGCGGTTCACAGAATACATCTACTTACCAAGTTTCAACAGTTTTTATAGATTCGGAAAAAAGTGGCTGTGACATACGGACAGACAGACATGACGAATCCATAAGAGTTCCGATTTTTGCCATTTGCCTACGGAACCCTAAAAAGTGCCCTTTTAAAAATATTACATGTCAATCTTTGTTTTAAAGTAATTTATAGCCATTTTGTTTTTTTTTATACCCTAGTAGCGTAAGCGTCGTAAGCGGTATCACCCGCGTTCCCGTGATAAAAAGTAGCCTATAATACTCGGGGATAATGTAGCTTCCTATAAGTGAAAGAATTTTTCGAATCCGACTGGTAGTTTCAGAGATTAGCCCGTTTAAACAAACAAACAAAAAAACTCTTCCGCTTTATTATAGTAGTATAGATATATTAAAAGTTTTAGATAATTTTGTTCCCAATCATGAATGGATTTGAAACCTTGGCACACACAATTTGGATTAATATGATAAATAATTTATATCTCAGGACATTAATATTTACTACATTGTAAAGTTAAATAACAAAATTATCAGAAATAATTACAAATATCTGATATCGCTGCAGCTGGCACACACATTAAAACAATCACTAATTATGGCTTCATTAAATAAATCCTAATTTAATATTCCTAAACAAACGATGCACATTGCAAATAGTTGCAAATAAACGTAATAAATTATTCCATTACATTTTAGCCGCAATTTAAAATGTAAATAGCTACACAGTGAATCACTGTACGTACACTGGCGGGTGGAAAAAGGGTACAAAACATAGGTGCTTTTATGCAAATTGGATGTCCGTCAGTGTATACTTTTTAACGCGAGCGATTGTAAAATATATCGCAGGGAATATCGGGCGATAACTTAATTCGACAGGTGATCATTTTCTTATTAGAGAACGATACGGGGATGGTGCTATGCAATATGTATAATGATTGTAAATATGCAATTATCTATTTAAAAAAAAAGTTTTACTGTGTTATTTGGGTGAATTTGAATTTTATCCACTATCTTTTCCTCCACAGGGCTCAGAATGCATATGCATGCAAAAAAATCAAGTCGGATTCGTTGCTACGTTACTAAAAAACAAAACAACAAACACACTTTTGAATCATAATAATATCTGAGTGTTCATAAAACTGGAAGCAACTTGAAGAAAATGAATTCAAGGAAGTTGTGGGCACTATCCTTTTGCAAGAAGCAATCTTCTCTGGGTATATAGTCCTAGATTTTGGTTGTTGGATTGACAATTAAGGTGACTTTTGCCTTTAAACATAGTTATTTTAGCATCTCCATCTGTCTGTCAGTGGGCTGTATCTTATGAACCATAATATACCATGTAGTTGAAATTTTCACAGAATGTATATGTAATTGTATTGTCGCTATAACAATAATAAATAATAAAAATTAAAGGTCTTTACGGAATCCTTCGTGTTCAAGTAGCATTGTTCCGGTATTTTTATCCATCTTGATGGCGATGGTAAGCTTGTTTGCTTGCTTGCTTGTTTGCTTGTTTGCGATAAATGAGAAAGTTAATTCATCTTTCATGCAAGTCGTAACATACCTCTAAGCGATTAATACCGAGAACACACGAGCAGAATCTAGTACATAATATCTCAAAGATAAGGAAATAACTCTCTAATTAGTGACAGTAATGTAAGCAGGTCAACAATAGCACAATTGCCTTCCACCTCTCGACGTACGAAGGCAACTCATGGTCAATTGCATGTGAAATGATGCATGAAAGCCGGATTTGCAGGCAATCGATTAGAAGTAATCCTACTTCAGAATGTTTGTTAATGGCGTCTACCTGCTTTGTCTGACAATCATTGGATCTTCACTTTCCTTGTTTTGATTCAATCAATTTTCATCACAGGGTAATTTCCTTGTAGTATGTTTGTGGAGTAATGAATCTCAGAAAAAGAAAATATTGAACCATTTATAAGTGGAATATTATTGGTTTTTTTAGTAGTCTTAGTATCCCATCACTAAAACAAAACTACTTGCATCCAGCGAGTTTTATAGGCTAACGTTCGCTATAAGGTAAATAATAATAATAATACGTTTATTATCAGGCTACTAGAGGCCCATAGATAAATACCTTACAAACTATCATAAATATTATAATAAAACATTTTTTTGTGGTAAGGGGCACTCAAGTGAACTAGTGGTCTGGCGAAATACACCAGTAGGTGCTTGATGATAGTTTTTCATCTTGAAGGTAGTAGCCAGGCTTGTAAAAGCTCTGATTTCCAAAGATGTTTTCCTTTACCGAAGCCTCAAGCTTATTGCAGGATTCAAACTGACGATCTTCACGTCACGGCATCCGACATCACTAACACTAAGCTATCACTGAATTAAAATGTCTGTGATTAGATATAATTTTACTTTATTATTGTGAATTATCAATAGAATTTATAAGTCAAACAATAAAATAACAAACCATAAATCATTCTAATATTTTGAATTGATTTAATGCATAAACCCATCCTTAGCTCGCCAAAAAGACAGGAATGCAAAAGGGTACAACCCACAAAACTACCGATCATAAATCCACGCTTATTATAAAAATTCATGTAATTTTTATTTGGAGTTTTATCTTTTTTGTACGGCTACCCTCTTCAATCGCGGAATCTTTTTATAACTCAATTTTCATGTTATTTGCATACGTGTTTGGATCCTCAGGAGCGCCGAGTGGTTATTTATTAGCGCTGTTAATTTTTAAAGTGCTATTTTTTATATTTTTATTTGTTGAAATGTTTTTCTTGTCAAAGGATTTTTTTAAGTTTTACGAGATTAATAAATACGCCTGCGAATGATTTTCAAAGCTTCTTTAATTAGTTTAAGACACAGCCTTTGGCTTGTATGGTGTTTAATAAAAATATTTTCTCATTAGTAGATGGACACCTTCATGATTACGATGTAATTAATGATTATTTCTTATTAAATAAATGATTATATAGTACAGATAACATGATTTATTATAAACCTTTATTTTTGTCGAGTTGCGGTGTTCGAATTACGCCGAAAGTTAATATTCATTTTGGAATTGAGGATTGATATTTTGATACTATTATTTATATGAAAAGTAATGTCAAATATCAATCCATAATCTCAAAATCAAGGATAGATCGAATATTATTATCGGGCGTTAATAATATAGGAATAAAGAAATTATTGGATATATATCGTATGAACATTTTCGTCTATATCTAAAATAAAAGTATCTGTCTGCCGCCGTAGTAATTAAAAAATAAAATGACCAAACTGATGTGGAAAGGAACCAACTCACATAATAGTTTTAATTTAGTAATCGACTCATTAAAATTAGAACATGATGTGGTGATACTGATTTCTGGTACCACAGATGAGACGGGTCACGCGTGTCTTCACCTGGATGCGTTTTGAATAATAAGCATTATTTGAATGCGAAACCATCTCTCTTAAAAAAAAAACTCAAAACATTGGTTGATGTTTTTTTTTTGAAAACGCAGTGAAAATCAAATGATGCTTATATTCAAAAAGCATCCAGCTGAAGGCACGCGTGACCAGTCTCAACTTTGGTACCCGCAATCAGTATCACCACGTCATGTCCTAATTTTAAATTATTAGGCATCTTAGTTATGTTTTGAAAACAATGGGTTTCAATTTGGAACAATTAATTATTTTTGATTTTATTAATGTGCGATTTGTTTATTTATTATTATTAAAATAATTAATACGAAATTGGGTATCTTTAAAATTGGCTCTATCATTTATTTCACCGATTGAATATACTTCCTAGAGTTTTATTCTTATAGGCAACACTATCGACTAGCTAGTGCAATTATAGGTTGAGTTTATTTTTTCAAATCAACGGATTCCGTTCCCGGCTAGAAAAATAGATTTTTCAAATATCAAATGCAGATTGAGTTCATTCGGTACCTTTGATCATTTTTCGCTGTACCTCGTAGTTTTGGAATAGCCATCGACGTCCATTGAAGAATTCAGCCTGTATATCCTCGGCGTCGAAATAATATCAAAGGATAACTGTTCAGAAGCAAAATTGTTCCTATGAAACGCAGTCAAAAAGGTTATTTACAAAAGAAACTACACTCCAACGCGTTTTTTTTATGATATACAGGTCGTTGTTTTGGTCAGCGACGAGCGACTCAGGGTCGATAATACAAATGAGACTTGTGCTAAAAAAAATATAAAAAAAATACTTTATTTTTTTTTAATAATAAAAAAAAAATTACAATTTTGAAAATCATTTAATAAGCTAAAGTGTAGACATAATACTCAACGGGAGTACGAGGGAGTAAAGGGGTGGGGCGATGGCGGCTTGCACCTAGCTCTAGACCGTGCACGTGCCTAGTAACCATACTTTGCGGTAATTTTATTTCAAATTGAATAAGGTATTTCTCAACATATTTACAGTATTTCATGGAATAAAGTCCATTTTTGGGGAATATATATTGTGTACTACCGCTCCTGGGTCGCTTGTCGCCGACCAAAACAACACTCTGTATTTGTAGCTACTCTGTAAAAATTACTAAGTCAGTGTGTGAAATTTCATTTCTATGAGTAACATTTTTAAATGAATAATCGAATATTTGGTATATTACCTACTTTTGTATAAAGTAAAGAAGATAATCAAAAGGAGCTTCAGCTATTTTTAAAAACTTCTTGATAAAACTATTACACGATATCATAAAATCACATAAAAGTGTGTTGGTTCACTTTTGCCTAAGGCTGGCCACATTTCACAATTTCACGAGTCAAATGTCACAAGAAACGTCATTATTTCCCGCTATAAAGCTAATTCACTTTTAATTGTGTGTATGCGCTGGGTGCTCTGCCAGAAATTAGGTTTATGACTTTTTACTTTTATATTGCTGTCACTTATTGTCTTATACGACTTATTGTCTCTTTCGGGGGGTAAATTAACATCGTATTATTGTGAAACTATTACATGGCTGGGTCAACCACCGTCTTCTAAAACACCATCGCTTTTGTCCTTTTTTACCTAACGACCCGGAAGGAGGGTTGTTTTTCGGTGTATGTATGTCTATTTCTTTGGCACGCTCTGCAGCCTATACGGCTTGATGGATTTAAACATATGACGTGTCGTTAGATTCGTCTTAACTGTGGAAGTGTCAAAGGGTATATTATTTTTATATGGCGTCTACGAATAAAAAAGAGGGGGGTATTAAAAACAAAATATTTCGTTATTATAACAATATGGATATCAAATCAAAGCTTGTAAACAGCCCTTTCCATACATGTATATATTATAATACTTTTATACTACCATATTGACGTGAACTGCAAAAAAACACGTTTAATGCAAGGACAGTAGGTACTGAGCGGTTACCGTACGTAACTCACAGAGTTACTAATACAGAGACTTACCAATACATAAAAGAAACAAAAAATCCGACAGCGTAAAACAATAATTAACTGAAAAGAGAAAAACAAGCTCTTTAATCTATAGAATTTTGAATATAACATATGTTGATACAAACGCGTAGCGCCGTGTGAGACCCTCTGATATTTATCTATTCTGTGCCCTGTTGAAATACAAATACTAGCATAATAAAATGGTGTCTGGTTAGTAATTCGAGTTAGTAATTGGTTCCGTTTGAGTAGCTACTTGAGTACTAAAAGTACTGTTAGTTATTCTTG
Source organism: Polyploca ridens (assembly GCA_951394255.1). NCBI lineage: Eukaryota > Metazoa > Arthropoda > Insecta > Lepidoptera > Drepanidae > Polyploca > Polyploca ridens. Next base: position 4,319,130 of record OX596269.1, on the reverse strand, counting down.
TATATCTCCACGGGGATTAGTAAATAGTCCTTTCCGGACGTCTTTTAGCTCAATCCTTTCTTTGGCTCTAATCCAAGTCCATTTAATTTTAGTTGAAACGACCCAGTAAAAACATGCTGTTGTAATAATTAGTAACAGGCCACGTACAGTACAGATTTTCTTTCTGTTAGCCAAGTGGTGATGGTACGACCGGGTTTAAGATTGTATTTTGTTACGATTTTTCGAAATAGTTCGATCTCGCTCCAGTGGCATTTTGTTTCGAAGAATTCGATGGCACTGGTATTTTTTGTTTGTGATTTACTACCTATTGGTTAACCTCTTGAGTTTGACGCATCAGCGCTTTTATGATATTAGTAGCATGATTCAAAATCTAATATGATACTGATCTAACCCGCTTGAATAATTTCAATATAAAATTGAAAACGCGATAAAGTCTGAAAGTTCATAATCTTTATATTACCCGGCGAGCTGGCTGCCATCTTCATGTTGAAAATCACCTACCTGTATTCCGAAAATTGCATTTCAGATCCAGTTACCTTTATACTTTGTAGAAGGTCGGTCACATGACGATAAGTGGGTAACTAGGGTTGCCATGCCATCTTTCTTTAACGCTTTTTGTCTCGCTGCCGCACTAGTCGAAACTCGAGCGTAAGTATGGCCCCGAGCCGACTATGACTGATAATTGATTATTTTGTCTCGCTGCCGAAGTGATTGGTAATTGTTTAGTATAACAATATAAATAAGTGATTGAATTTTTTTATTAGAACATTTGGCCGGTTTAAAAAAAAGCTATGATTAGCTATTAAAAAAGGCTTTTAGGTCTAAATCTCCGGCCAAATTATGCGCAAAGTTCGGCTTTCGTGTTTTAAGGCCTGGCAACCCTAGAAACAACGCCTATAGACATTAGCGTTATAAAGGGATATTATAATTATTAATTGATAATTATTTTCCATACCGTAAACATACAATGTATTTATTTGTCTTACGAAACAGGCAATCTATTCATTATCAGCTTCACTTGCCTCTTCTCACAAGAGGGTGAAAGGGAACGGGCATATAGGTACTCCACCACGCATGCCCACTGCGAATCGGTGGAGGTAGTGTGGTCAACCTACTGTTGGTGTTTTCAAGCCGCCTAAGAGGCCACCAACTAGCTTAACGACTAATAACCGGGACCAACGGCTTTACGTGCTTTTTACAAGAGGGTCACTCATCCATCCAGGCAATCCATTGTGAGATAATAATTTCATCTTTAACAGAAATTTATGTTTTTTTAATAAACACAGCCCCACGTTAAAAGCGACCTTATTCCTGGCACAGTCCAATGCGTTCATTTTTAAAACCTGCCTAATTTGCATACTGTTATTGGACTCCGGAAACAAAGCTATCAACTCGTATAGCCATCATTTTCGTCACATCTGGGACGGCCATGTTTGGGAAGTTATTGAAACTTTGTTATCTTGTTGTATTTACAATGGAAAGTTTGAGTGAATTTGACAGAATTTTGTTTTTGAATGCATCGAGTTTGAATAAGAATTGAGTGACTTCTTCGTTAGCATTTATAATATTGGAACAGCTGGAACTTTGTAATTTTTAGCAAAATTACTCATCCAGATTGGTATACATTTTAAGGCGATAATAGCTCAGTGGTAGTAACGTCGGATACTGAGACGAAGCTCCCGGGTTCGAATCCTACAATAAGCTTGAGCTTTCGGTGATGGGAAACATCAAACCATAGCACGGTGGTAGGGTACTTTTTAGTACCCATCTGGCTGGCTACCACCCTCAAGCTGAAAATCGCCAAGCACCTATCGGTGTGTTCCGACACCTGCATGAGAGCCAGTGCCTTCTAGGCTTTGTGTGCTTACCACCTTCGGCCACATCATCACTTAACATGGTGAGATTGTGGTCAAACACAGGCCTAAACACAATAATAATTTAAAAAAAAAAAAACATCTTTTAAACGAAATTAAGCAAAAAAACTATTTTTTATAAAACCTGCCTGTATCTCGTTCACTAATTACATAATGATAAGAAGAGATGAGAACTAAAATAATAATTGATACTGAACGGTGCTTCTGTGACTAAGCCTAAACCTAGGAATAGTAGATTTCATTAATTTGATCAAAACTTTAATAAAGATGTCCTGATATTTGAAACAGCATAGGTACCCTAATTGTTTTTGGCTGTGTGCCAAAATGCTTTGTACCTCCTCGACTGAGGACCAGTGATTATGAAATCGTGATGTTTTTCACACATCTGTGGGGTTGGTTGCATTACCTAGCTAGAGGACAAAGCATTTTCAATTTTAGACATTTTAACACAGGCAGCTGCAAGATAAGAGTTAATTTTAAGGTTTATAAATTACTTTTGGCACACAGACTACGGAGGACATATTCTCGCTAACAAAAAACTGTGTCTATGGAGTCGGCCACCTCTCACGCACACCTTAGTTGGCTATTCCGCGGGAAATTAGACTCTGTCGCCGTTTACACAGAGACGATTACACGCGCTCAACTAATGTGTGAATGTATGCGTGCCGGCTTGTACGTACAGCGTGGTGGCCGACTTGAGTGACACAGTTTTTTGTTAGCGAGAATATATCCGACTTTTTTTAATATCTGTGTTTTGGCACTACGATATATCATCACGTACAGAATACCTAAGAGTCTGACTGAAGTCACATGTCTTTAACCAGCAAGGATTGACAGGGACCAAAATTAGGAGATTTATAGGAGAAGAAAAGTAGGGTTGAGTGCCAAATAGTGATCGACGCTCTCCGGTTTTGTTCATTTCCCATGAGCTGGACCAATGGGTTACACGCACAGATATACATCTAAATAGATGACGCGAGTGTATGTACTTCGCGTCTCAAAATCTGTGTAAAAAGGGAGAACAATGTTTTTCTTTGAAGCTGTTTCGCGGGGACAAGGAACTTGCAGAAGGCTGCATGTCCATCAGAGATGTGAAGCGAGGGATGTGTTTAGTTAACTAATAGCATCGCTTCATTTACACGTTAAAAATCGAATGCCAAACTAACTAAATCAATCTTGTGTCATTATGGTGGGTACAAAAAAAGTGACACGCTTGGTTTTCATACCGATGGAGGGACTTGCGTTATCTATTTAGATTTATGTCTGTGGTTACACGCAACTGCAGACCCTTCATTAGAGCCTTATAAGCTGAGATAGGTGCCTTTTTGTTCACAGAATATAAAATTGTTATTACATTGCTAGTAGTGGACTGATGTCGCAATGATGATGATGCTCAAACCCATACAGTAGTAAATCTAAAGATACCTTTACGATTGTATTTGTCACCCGACGGCGATAAAACAGTAATTAATATAAGTTTAATGACTTCATCGGTAACGACTTTAGAGCCATAAAAATCTCGTAAATCGACACTAAATATGAATTTTAGCTCAATCCACTTATTTACTACTATATATTGGTTTTATGTCTCAGACAGCATCTAACCCCTAAAGTTAAAAAGCGTTACTCAAACTTTATGATTATAGATGGGGATAATGGTGCCGATTCTGTTGTAAATCGCACTAAACTAATTTTAGTCACATCTCATCTCTTTCTTACAAACATGATTGAAAAAGGATAGAATATATTTTAAGTTGTCAAATTAATCTTTGCCGTCTTATTTTGCGTGTATTTAGGCGTGACCGTGATAGTTGGCGACTAAATTTATATTGAAAACAAGCATTGGACTAATTTGACAGGACTAAATTTCTTACATCCTTTTCTTATGTTCTTTGTTAGAAAGAGACATAGTGACATTAAAATTAGTTTAGTTGTGAACAACAGAATCAGGGCCAATGTCTAATTTCTGGAGTTCATGTATGTTTGTTACTTTTTCACGCAAAAACTACTGAACGGATTTGGATGAAATTTGGCACACAGATAGAATATGTTCTGGATTAACACATAGGATACTTTTTATTCCGGGAAAACATACGATCCCTAGTTCATATCTATTTATCTATCTATGGAGTATGTATGTATGGGGTTCTTCAAAAAGGGAGTGAAGAGATTTCGGCAGGGTCGACGACGCGCGAGTAACACCCCTGGTGTTGCAAGCGTCCATAGACTGCAGTAACCGCTTACCATAAGACGGTTCGTATGCTTGTATGCTACCTAAGTAGTATAAAAAAAAGATAACCAAACCTTTCTTGGCGCTGATGCGATGTAAACATATACAGGGTGTTGTTTTGGTCGGCGACAAGCGACCCAGGAGCGGTAGTACATAATATACATTTCCCAAAAATGGACTTAATTCCATTAATTACTGGAAATACATTGAGAAATACCTTATTCTATTTGAAATAAAATTACCGCAACATATGGTCACTAGGCACGTGCACAGACTAGAGCTAGGTTCAAGCCGCCATCGCCACACCCTTTACTCATCGCATTCCCGTTGAGTATTACGTCTACACTTTAGCTTATTACATGATTTTCCATTTTTTTTTAAATTTTTATTATTATAAAAAAATAAAGTATTTTTTTAGCACCAGTATCATTTGTATTATCGACTCTGAGTCGCTCGTCGCTGGCTAAAACAACGACCTGTATAAGTGTGAAACTGACAGCAACAATGACATATCAGAAATAAGTACTTGGTAGGCAGTGGAACGTTTGGAGGCCAAGATTTTGCTGTGTACATAATTGAACAGATTTTGACCAACATAGTCACGATACCACTAATCCCGTATGTCACGGATTACTTAATGGTATAAATATTAAATTACCTTGGGAACACAGTGACATGGGGACCTGAGGGGCTACAACGTAAGTCAACCTTAATGAACTTCATTAAACTGGACTTCATTTAAATCCCATTAGATATCTTGAGTTCTATAACATGTAGACCTCAAGCGGGTCACCGGACTAGTCAATTGATGGCTTTCTTAAAACGTTTCATAAAATAAAAAATAAAAACAATATTCAAAATCATTTATTCAAAATTTCAAATAGACCTTCGCAGGCACTTATGAAAAGTCTCACTCTAATACCTATAATAATATAGGTTCGGAAAGATGCATTTGCTAAATATAATAGAATTGTAGAAAAACACAAATGCATGTCCTGTGTGAGAATCGATCCTACGACCTGCGACGCGATAGGCGTCAACTGGCCCAGCTCAGTCAAGCACGAGTCGAACGCTCGTTCGAAGCTCCCACGTCCTCCTACGCTAGGTGAATTCGTGCTCCGCGTGTGCTCGGGGGCATATAATAAATAGGGGGCGCACTAAAGTTTGACAATCACAAAAATTCAATATGGAATTATATCTCTCGAAAATCCTATCAAGACCCTTAAAAGTAAAAGAAAAGATTTATTTATTGTTCGATAGTGTCTTCTTGAAAGATATATGGGCTAAGTTTTTCTACTCGTTAGCTATTAACTTAGGATGACTTAGAAATTCTATCTGGATTTAATTTTGCTTCAAAAAAAAAATCTATGCCATTTATTCAATTTAGGCCCCAGAAGGGCACTTATGAAGGTCACATTTACTGAAGAACCACCGGTTCGGAACTCGGCCTTCAACTGAGAAGAATCCGGCAAGAATTATTCTAAATGATAATCTGGAATTGTACCTATTGTATGAGCTTGATTTTAAATAATATCTGTTAATTATGTTGGACCTAAAGAATCGGTTTCTTTGTTTCAATCGATCACAAAAAAGGGAAATGGATTTCTAAGCGAGGATGTTAAAGAATATATGAGCAAAACTTAATGGAAAGGAAAAAGGTCAGCATAGATAACTACGTGAGGTAATGGACATGCTATATTATTGAAATATCTTGCTTAATGGCCTACACGGCCGTTCTAGTTCAAAACATCGCTTGGACGCAACTTAAGTCACGATAACGGTGAAATTACTAACTAAATTAACTTGTTTAATTCCGGTAATTATTTAAGTAAGCACAGAATATACGGGTCTACTGCATAACTCAATGGTAATGAATTTCATTGAAATGGGCTCCCCTTTTCTATAATTCTATTATATTTATGAAATGTGAATATCAAACGAGTCAAGAAAGCCATCCATTGGTTCGTCCGGTGACGCACTTGAGGTAAAAAAAATATAAAACTTTATGGGATTTTAATGAAGACCTTAGATGAAGTTAGTCTTCTGTGTTGTCTTGTCACTAATTCATATCTTTCTTCAAATGTTTTCTGGATTTTTTAAGTAAGTAATTATATTAATACTTATCAAATGTATCCTATAAAGATACACTATTTTGTAAATAACTAAGTTGATAAGCAGTCGAACAGCGTTTTTTTGGGGACCGTATATCGTAGCGCTTCGAGAATCCACATCCCAAAGATTCGGGGTATCCGACTCATTGCGAGGATGACCCAAGCCGCTCGAGGATATAAGGATGGCTTTCACATCGTCGTTAGCAGAAGTAAAAAAAAAAAAAAAAACTTGAAGACTCCTCTTTACACAGCTGGTAGAGTTCACTAGTAGGTAAGTGTACGACCCAAAGCTAAGAGAGAAGAGAAAAGACAAGAGGTTCTAAACCGCTATTGCGCCATTATGTTCGGGATCAACGATAACAACTGTCAATAAATTGATAACGTTGCTGTTAAATTACGAAACAAGTTTTGTTTTAAAATCTCTATTTATGTTCCGGTCCGGCGACAAAAAATATTCCATGGACAAAATTCACATCAAAAATAAGTATCAGTCCAAAAATATAAAAGACGGTTATCCTCCAAAAGGATTCAACGTAAACCAACACACGGAATCCTAATCCGTCATCCCTTAAGGATCCCTCGATGGAAAATAAACCAGGTTAAAAAGATTATAGCCCTCACAAATCCGGAAGGTCAGCTCTGGGCGAGTAAAGGACAGTTCATACATGAGCGGTGACAACGCGCGGTCGAATGACGGACTTTTTGAATTATTTATTTCCATAATGAATTACAGCAAGATACAAAATATCTGTGTAATAAAATAATATTCTAGAACCTGGTAACTAAACTTAAACCCGGTTATAACGTGAAATGTTTTAAAGTAATTCTAGCAAAACCCAGGTTTTATATATATCCGTCACGTTCTAACGTCATATAACAAAAAGAGACTTTTCTGAAAATGGATACTGGATTTGGCCATCTATCATTATCTCACGTAAGATTTTGTGACGGTGTAAGATTGAATGGCAAATGTTCTTCTTGTTAGCTCTGGTTACATACAGTACCTACATAATATTGACCAATGTAGTAGGTACCCCATACCTACCACAAAAACTTTTCACGTACTTTTTAAGATAATTTGAAAAGACACGATACATGCAATAATTTTATTTAACTTCACTGGCGCAGTTAGTGATCTTTACTCGATAACACGCTATTGATAATATTCAATGAAACTCAAAATACACGGTTTGAAAATAAAATGAAGACGACTTTAGGTTTTCAACTTTTCACTTATCCAATGTAAAATGACAGAGCAGAAACTCCATTGTTATCAAACTCCTTAGTTAAAATGTTAAATCAAAATAAACAAAACTTTACTGACACAAAACGTGCGTATCATATACATTGTCTGCAAATATAAAGCGGGCTTATGAAGCAGTAATACTAGTCACCGGGCAGTTTACGAAATGCCCATACATCTTAGCTAATTGACGTTATCTCGACTCGCAGGACTCGCGCCGTTTTTTTCTTACTCTTTATTTTTCCTTCCCTTTGGAGCCGTGTTGCGGTGCAAGTTAGTCCGTCAAGTTTTTTGATTTCCGTCTGTGTGTGGCGTCTGCGGTCTCTTTGTATACTTTGCAAAGGATTTTAAGTTCTAGCATTATGAAATCAAGTTGTTTATTGCAACGGCATTTGAGTCTAAACGTTAAAAGGATTATGTTTTACTGAATGTTTTTTTTTCATAACTGCGGTTCATTGTTGGTGACGTTTGTCAAAATTAATCGCTTTAATAATATGGCATTAAGCTTATGGACTTAATTGTTGTGTCAATTAAATATATCTATCATTTTGTGTACCTTTTTATTTTGTTTTTTGTTAATGAACATGTTTTATTATAACTAATGTTTTTTGTTTTGTTAAAATCTACATGTTAATAATGATTAATGCCATCAGGATTTCCGCTGCTGTAGGTATATCTGTAGGTATACATTACAATATGTGCCATATCATAAAAAACCTCCACTCTTCGTCTCCACCAGGTCTCCACAAATTTTTCTTGCTATATTTTATGTGGCAAACTTTTACTATATCAGTATCCAACTATCATATTCTACTAACATTATAAATGCAAATAATTGTGGGTTTTTACTACTCAATTACGCCGCAATATCACAATGGGTTTAGATCAAATTTGAACAGTAACCTAGGTTACATTTAACACGAAAAAAAAAATTATCATTCAGGACTCCGTGCAATTTTTTTTATGTCGGTTAACAAGCATACGGTGATGGTATGCGATTACCGTAGCCATATAGACGCTTGCAACACACGAGGCAACCCTCACGCGTTACCGACCCTTCCCCTCCCCAATGAGCTCTGGCGACCGCAACTCACGCGCAGGAACACAGCATAAAGTTATTTGGTTGCGGTATTCTGTAAGGTGGAAGTACTTCCCCAGTCGAACTGGTGTTTGAGCCAATAAATGCTATGCTCTCATCATCATCATTAGCCTATAATGTCCCTCTGCTAGCACAGGCCTCCTTTCACAAATGAGGGTGAAAGAGAATGGGCGATACTCCACCACGCGTGCCCACTGCGGATCGGTAGAATTAGGCAAGTAGTCAACCTACTGTTGGAGTCGCCTAGGAGGCTTCTAACTAGCTTAATGACTATCACAATTAAGTGATAACCGGGACCAACGACTTTACCTTCCGAAGCACGGAAACGCTCGATTTGAAATACCACTTGGCGGTCACCCATCCAGGTACTGACCATGACGGTGGTAGTTTAACTTTACCGAGCGCTTCTGCTGCTTATGCTCTCTTATATAATTCCTTGATATAATATTTTTTCTAGACAAAATAAATAAGTCTATATCCCAACTTGCACAGTAACGATTTGCACGTGTTGTTATTTTATATCGCTCTTCGACAGTTCCCGATAGAGAAATATGACGTAGGGGCAGTTTTATTGAGTTGTAGGGCCTTCAAGATTAGCTCCGCACAATATGTGGTGTCAGCGATGTTTTCGAGCAAAACAACCGTTATTTTTACAGGAAATTAGGTAACTCTGGAATCGTTAAAAAGGAATCCTCTGTGTCTGTAAATGTCTTGTTGTCTTATGTACAAATGAAGAAACTAACGAGCGGTTTACAAAAAGCCAGGAGGCCAAGTAAGCTGTTAAAATGAAAAAAATATATGTCTGACACATTAAACAATTAACGCAACGAAGCGCAATGGCGTTCATTTTGCTTGAAATCTATTCCGCCAATTTCCCACCACCGACAATGCACTCTGATTGGCTATGTCAATGACACATGCGCTCTGATTGGGCAAGTCAAGAACTCACGATGCAGTGATTGGTTCTTACTGTTCAAAATTAGTGCAAAAGCACTGACTAGTTGCGGAATTGGATTGCTCGGTATTACTACTCTGAAGGCATTTCCCCCCAGTTTTGAGTATTTTAAACCAACGCAACATCGAGAAGTCGTAAACAACAAAAATTCCCCCAAAACATTCAATAGCACTCAAACCCAGATTCAGGTGGCTTGGGAAGCGAACCCATACAATATGTCATGCTCCCCTAACTTCAGCCTGAGGCAGTAGTCAGCCGAATATCATATTATATATTATATCATAAGATATGGGAGAGGTTGTTCGAGTGTTCTCGACATGAGTTTGTAGATCGGTCAAACTTGGGAGTACGTATTTTGTGTTACTACTTGTTTATTTGGAGGCGAGTTGTGATCGAGGAAATGTGAATATAAATGTATTCGATATTTGAGTGAGTGAGGATTTGTTTTTTTTTATCTCTGAAATTTACGTATGTATTTAAAAAATACTATTTACGAAACATGATGGGTTTTTGCGTAAAAATATTAATATGGAAAACGAGGAGCCTCCTAGGATAAAGGTAAGGACTTACCAGGAACTCCAGGAACTCCTATTGTAATCCAGCACAGTGATAAGCACTATTATTTCATATCAATTCACCAATCACAAAGTTCAATGCGCCTCGGTCTGTAGCGTCTTTCGTACTGAATGTTGCGGGGTTGCGGGGCGCGCGCGTTTCGTTTTACTCGCACACACGCGTTTGGCGATGCGTCGCCGAAGTATCTCGAAGATTCCCGAAGCTCTTTTCTCGCTTTCACATATGATGTGGGAAAAGGAGAGGAATCGGGAAGTAGAGGCTCGTCATTGAAACTCAATATGAGTAGGTTTCTACTATAAATATTATTATAGGTATTTTGGCCTAAACAAAACAGTTTATTTGTTTTTAGCAATTGAATTTTTATAAGTAGTATAATTGAAAAAAGAAAACTACTAAATACAAAAAAAAAACTTGGGTTGCAAAATTCAAAACAAAGTAATAGGTTAGCATTACGTACCACAAGCTGTCATTCACGTTTTCACTCGCGTTCCCGAGATAAAAAGTAGCCTGTGATTTTCCTTACCATAGGCTATCGTTTTGGTATTTCATCGTTATCGGTTAAGTAATTAAGACATGAAAGCGTAACAAATAACTCACATTCGCATTTATAGGATTTTCACAAAAGGCATTTTCTATCCCAAACTGAGCGCTCAAACTAAACAAACCGTATCATGACCTCATGCGCAGATAACTATAAACTTTTTTTTATACGACTAAGTCGGTAAACGTCCCGCCTGATGGTAAGCGGTCTTCCAATGAAACCTTCAAATAAAACATCTCGATGCCACAAAAATCAAAAGACTTACCCATAGTAAGGACTTCTCACACGATTTTGACATCTGAAGAAGCCTATCGCCTACTTGGATTACGACTTTACATGCCCTCCACTCCACTTCGAGAGGCCACGGTGACCCTTCACATACTAATTTTGAATCGGAATTGTAGACCTTTTGGAGTGCCATAAGTCTTGTATGTGACTTGAAGTGGAATTATACGTCAGTTTATTATAAAAAGAGGTTTTAAGGAAGGATGTTTTGTTTCTTTTTTAACCGACTTCAAGGTCTTCTTCAGGTTCTCAATTCGGTTGCATGTTTTTTTTTTAATGTTTTTTACCTCATAACTCCGTCATTTATTAACCGATTTGGAAAATTATTTTTTTATTTGAAAGGGTACACTTTCAGTTTGGTCACATTGTCATCAGATCAGGAATTGATTACTTTTTAGTGTAATTTGAAGTCGGTTTAAGTTTTTTGTAAAACAGTTATTTATAATAACTATGATTCATTTGTATAGTGCAAAACTTATCTGGCCCGGTGAGAGTCGTTGTCATCGCATTTCGTGTAGCAAACAGCCAATGAACGTGGTGTTTATATTCTCTTTTGCGATTGACATTTCAAAATGGCGTCTTTAGTTCTTCTTATGACCTCTTTTTCCACTTATCTGTAAATAAGTTTGTGGGACTATAGGCTGTGGTATCCATAAATTAGGTTGTCTTACCGTAATCTTCAATTACTGTGATACACTGTTTTTTTGAATGAGAAAAAATAAACGTTATTTTTATCCAAATTGTGCTCGTACAAATTAAACAGCATCACCTGCCAAACTGTTCTCTTTATTTGCCCTGCAAATACTCTAAAACTAACATAACCACATCCCTCGGGGACAGATAAAATATTAACAACAATAATGGCGTCACCGTCATTTCCGGCCACACACATGTATGTCGGCTTCCGGTCGCGTGCCACCGGATATGCTATGAAAGCAACCCTAGTCGACTTCCTGCAGGCTTTTAGTAATGATTTAGTCACGACAAGATTACTTATCATACTATTATGACTGTTAAGTGTGTTTGTTATTGAATATTATGTGAGGTTATTTATAAAATAAAATATAATATCGGGAAGTTGGATGGTTGGTCCAACTTGGTTGAATAATTTAAGTATCATGGTAGAAAGAATGAGTGAAGTGGCAACACTGACCATAACGTCAATAGCAAAGTTAATAAAAGTGTGCGTAGAGACTTTTTGGCGGGAACTTGCTAAGTGACGTTGCGTGTTCATTTTTATTTTCATAAATTCGCGTATTTTGAGTTTTATTGCATATTATCGGTGGTATTTTATCCAATAAAGATCAATACATGTGCACCAGTGAAGTGAAATGAAATGAATTATGTGTATCGTGGCTTTTTAAGTTGTCTCAAGAAGTGAAAAGTGTTAGTATAATGACCACCATTGTACTAAAACATGACTATTATGGACGGTGACTGACTGAGGACTATGTGAAAGTGATTCATTGTGACTAGAACTTATAATATTACTGGAAATTGGCAAAATACACAAGCCATGTGACGCCATAGAAGAAAAAAAAATGTGCGTGTTGCAGTTGTGATAAACTGCTATCACAAGCTCTCGAGCTGTTTGCACCTGCTATTTCACCCATTCCTGAAGACTTTAATTTTATTTAAGACTAACAATTTCATTGTGAAATTATAACAATAAACCTATCAGGCCCATGATGAGTTTCTTGCGTCGCTTCTTCTCCTCATACGGGACTTTTCTAAAAGTATAACGCTGATTTGTTGCCTGCACTCCAACGCCCATCGAATCCTGATACCGCCGAACCCTAAGCACTGTCGCTGACTGCAACATATATTTTGATCGAGGATTGTTGATCTATAGAACATCGGATCTAGGGAAATATTCCTCGAGTATCATAAGAAGGTAAATGGAGGATCGCGGGGCGGCAAGCTATACTTATATAAAATGAATACTTATAAAAAAACGTGGTTTCAGTGTTCCATGATAAATTCATATTTTATGAACAGCCTAATGGATATTTCACCCTAATGAAAAGTAAATAATCCTGAAAGATTCATTTTAAAAACAACAAAAAAAAAGCTCATAAAATGTTTGAAGCCGAAGTGGCTAACAGTCCTCTTTTTGGGGTATCGCGGGAAAGGAATTTTGAGTGGTGTCCTACAATTGTACCCCTTGGGAAGTGGAATGAGTTTCACCACAAAATTAAGGCTATTCAAAAAAGGTGAGAAAGGGTTCCCGCAGGGTCAACCACGCATTAGCAGTGCCTCAGGTGTTGCAGTATCCATTATCCACTTAACATCAGATGACACGTACGCCTGTTTGAAGATATCATTTTATAAAAATACTTCGTGTTTTTATTAGCTTCACTTTTTTGAGTATTTGTTCACCTGTATGTTTGTAACGGAATCTTCAAACGTAATTTTCCTCGGCTTCAAAACTTCAAGTTAAACTTAACTATGTATAATTATCAAGGACCGATGACAATACAATAATTTGATAGCTACATCGTTACTACATTTTAGTACAAGTAAAAATATTTTAAGTAGTTTTAAAACGTCAATTTCTCTTTAATTTATGAGGTAACAGCACTATCACTTTAAAATCTTGTTGAGGTGAAACAGTTCTCTGGTATTTTAAAAATAAAGATGTACAATCTCAGATGTCTAGACCTAGGAAGCTATAGAAAGTGCACCAGTCGCATTTCTATGACCATAAGTGGAACATTTGTCATTTGTAGGTCTGTGCTGATTGATTGTCGCTTAGTAAACGATTTCTCTATTCAACATGTAACGGAAAGAGTATATCCATAAAAGTATGTACACGACTTCTTAGTACTAGGCGTGCAGATCGTGAAAGAGAAAATTTTATAATAATACTAGCAGACCCCCGCGGTTTCACCCGCGAACGTTTTGATTTTTTTTGCGCGAAACACAAATTATTTTTTAAAAATAAAAGTAGCTAAGTTACTCCTTATAACATTAACTATGTACCAGAACAAACAGACAAAACTGTCAATCCGAGCAATTGACGTTAAGTGATAATATCGTTCAATAAACTTGGAACCATAATTGGACTGTTTTACAAAAACCTTAAACCGACTTCAAAGTACACTAAGAAGTAATCAAATCCTGATCTGATGACAATTGGACCAAACGGGAAGTGTGCCCTTTCAAATAAAAAAAGAATTTTCTAAATCGGTTAATAAATGACGGAGTTATGAGGTAACAAAAAAAAAAAAAACACTCGAATTGAGAACCTCCTCCTTTTTTTGAAGTCGGTTAAAAAAGGTATGAATTTTTGAGTAATTTATTTTGAGCTGAAACTGTTTATAGAGAGTCTATACTTGATGTAGTATTCACTCCTTTCGGGTAGCTATACCCTTTCCGTTACACGATGTAGATCCATGTAAATATATGATGCATCTAAAATCTAAATGTATAGAAAATATTTACAGCTGGACTTATTGATTTTATAATCGGGTATGTAACAGGCTAATCTAGGCTGTCGGATACCGAGACGAAGGTCCCGGGTTCGAATCCTACAATGAGCTTGAGCTTTCGGTGAAGGAAAACATCGTGAGGAAACCATAGCACGGTGGTAGGGTACTTTGTAGTACCCATCTGGCTGGCTACCACCCTCAAGTTGAAAATCTGTCACCAAGCACCTTACCGGTGTGTTCCGACGGCTGCACTTGAGAGCCAGTTCCTTCTAGGCTTTGTGTGCTTACCACCATCGGCCACATCATCACTTACCATGGTGAGATTGTGATCAAACACAGGCCTATACACAGTAAAAAAAAAAAAAAAAATTATTGATTTTATAATAACATATTTTATACAAATACACAACATCTAATTCTAAGTTTAAGATTCCGGGATAAAAGATTTTACATTATGGTTATTTATATTTACATGTTATCAAAACCAAAGTATAGGATTTGAAAATATTTGTCTGTCTTGTTTGTTCGGCCTATCTCAGAAACGGCTGAACGGTCATGTTTTGTATATCGTTACCACAGATGACAGAATAAAAGGCAGACGGAGCGCGCGGAACACGATAGTGAAGCCAAAAAAGCAAATACAAATTCAAAATCAGATAGGTACCTGGTATTCGTTTTACAATTTTTATTTGCTTTTATAATAAAGGCTTTTTATGTTGTGGTTACAGAGACTGGTACTAACTAAGGGTATGCTCAAGGATGTACCTAAAAACATTCGAACTTTGATAACAATAACAACAAGACGCCCACATTAACCCATTTTAAAGGACCGTAAACTAAATTTGAAACTTCCTTATATCAAGTAATAAAAACAAACAGTAAAATTATATGCCGTGATAAACTGTATTTACTACTAATACGATTTTACCCGAATCTGTATATACCACTTATTGGAATATTCAAACCTAACCACCTAAGATAGACCTCTATATTTAACAAATAAACGTTTAATAGTGCTGGAGTATCAGAACGCAAAGATCAATGTATGTTGGACAACGTAAAACGATATCAATGATCGAGGGTTTAATTTATATCCGTTGTAAAACACGAATAGTATAACTCGAGTATTGACAAGTCAAGATATGTACGAACTTTGACAACCCTGAATTTATTGCTGTACACAGACTAAAATGTTTACCGTGAAAATTCTCAAAAAATTGCAGTGTGCCTATAAAAATGTTTGAAATAATTTAAACTGTGTTCGTAAATGGGGTTGAGAAATAAAATTGGAAACAGTTTGGACATCTGAAGTAAGGAACGCATAATTTTGCAGTAAGGTATCGATAACATCGGTTCATATCGATTTATTATACATATAGCGATGTTAGATAATTCGGTTTCGTGTAATCGAGTTTATTTGATCGATTATAGAATAGCCGGAGCGGTTTGGGCATAAAAAAAGGAGAAAACATATTTGGTCGTGTATTTTGCTGGTTTATATGGGGTTGTTCACATTGGGTTCCTCATAAAGGGTTGGAAGGTAGTATTTAGTAAATCTACAAATACTTACTACATAGGCTTACTGCCCTTTTTAAGAATATTGCGCGTACGGAGGAGTATGAGATTCAGGAGTATGAACAGTTATTATAAGCTTGTTTAGTTAGATATGTTAAATTTAAATAAATAAACATACATTTTTTGAGCGTCTTTCCAGCTGTTTGGAATTGATAGCTTAATAATAGAACCTAACAAGCACTTATGGACAGTATGGGTATGATTCTTATGCCGAGAAGAAGAGAGACATGCTGAGAAGAACCGGCACTAAACTCAGCGATTACTTTTTACCAACATAGATTTTTACATCATCGCTGTCAACATTGACATAATGCTGAAACCAAAAAACACGATAAAATTGTGGATTCATTATATAACTAAGATATTGAGTAAGTTTGAAATTCAAAACACTACGAAAACTAATCATCAAGTAAAGAAATCAGCCGTTTTCTTTATAAAAAGAAACTGAATAATTCATTGGTTGAATACATTCATACAAAAACACTCATTGACTAGCGTACATTGTGATTGGCCGGGAGTCTGAGGACGGTAAATTTACATAATGTTTTATACAAATACATGGATAATCAGTGTTGGTTAGTTTTAGTGAATTAAAAAAAAAAAACGATTTTGTTTCTGGTTTGATTTAGAAGGCAATTTCAGTATACTGCAGTAATGACTGCGGGTTTTAATCCAGCACAGAACTGGGGGTTTTAGTACCTAAAGGAAAACTATTTGTTTTGCCAAGCTTTCTCATGTAAAAATAAAATAAACGAAGACGATGAACACGAACAGAAAAAAGAAACATTGAATTCTGACGCTGATCCCACAGCGAGCAGTCTAGAGTTCAGCGTTCACAGCGACCACGGCGGTCATACCTTCGTAGAACTCTAACCGCAACTTGAGATCGGCGCCTTAGCTATCGAGTGATCTAATTAAATTTTGGGTGTAGGTAAATGATAAATATGTAGCTGCGACACCAAACTGTGTCCCCCGAATTTTTTATCATCAGTTTTCTGAATTGTCTCCTAATATGGAAGCTTTAAAGACAATATTCACGTAAAAAAACGCTAATTTATCTACCAGTCAAGTTTTAATCTGCCAATCCGCTACTGGCGTGTTTCGGTGGTTCACTTTAGAGACAGATTCCATTAAGGCTTCATTTGCACCATTAGCACTTAACACGTTGAGATAATGGTCAAATACAAGCCTTCCTACCACAAAAAACCGCTGTATTTTAGCTATTTCACTTGAGAGCCAATTCAGCACAGATCATTCAAAACAGTCAGCAATATTCATCCAAGTTGAAAAGAAAATCAAATCGGTATTAACTATTAGCCGACCTCTGCGATTGAATCTGTTACCGGGATTTAAAAAAAAATTATCTCTGGGGGGCTACCAATTTTTATCAAAAAGGGCATTTTAACAAATTTTTAAATTTCTTTTTAGATATTTTGAAACTGGGTCGAACTATTCTGTTTCGAGCGGAATACGGTGCTACATTTCAATTGATTCCTTTAACATAAATATTCGATTTGGATGTCTGTCTCCTGTACTACAAGAGGAAAGTAAGCCATGGTTGTTTCATAAGTCATTTGGAGTTACAGAGGAAAGATAGGCGATTGTCGTTTTTATAAATATTTTAATTTAAACAGAGTTTTAAGGAGCGCTAAGTTAAGACTGCGTCGAGCAAAAAGTGAAAAAAGGGCAGTTACGGTTAAGTTGATATTAACGAAAATAATTTGTTTATACAGTGAAAATCTACATAAATGTTACAATAGATAATGTATTTACAATGTTTGTGAGGCAAACATATGGAATATGGTATAGGTTTTTTAATGGACTCATATGAAGTTGAGCAAAAGTCTACAATAATGCGTGCTGGGATTCAAAAGATTTCGTATATTTTTCCTTAGAAATATTCTGTAGAAATGTAGTCAGTTAATTCTCTAATATGTAATCTTGCAGTTTTGCGACTGATATTTTCATTATATTGTCTAGAAGATTTATTATGATTTTATTCAAAATGCGCTCCGAATTCGCCATACATTTTTACTATGGGCGCGCGACGTTAAATATATACGTGAGATACGGCGCTCGAAAATTTAGTCGACCACGAGAGCTCAGAGAGAGACCACGTCTCTTTGCGGAACGACTGCTTAGGAACACTCGATCGCGATCTAACGTGTACGTACACTCTAAATCAAACAGCATAACGACATAACTTTAGTTTTTCGTTTTTTGAGGATAATATAATATTATTTTTATTACTTTTGTTTAATTTGCAATGTTAATCAGTTAGTTTGCTTAGGTCAAATCTTGCAAGCTGAATCTTTTCTCAGAATTTTGAAAAAGTGTCCGCCATGTTGATCTTTTTAGGTACTGGTCCGATTACTCTCAAAATCGATATTTGTGAGTCCTTGAGATCACAAAACAAGAATCTTTTCTCAAAATGTTGAAAAAGTGTCCGCCATTTTGAACTTTTTAGATACTGGTCCGATTACTCTCAAAATCGACATTTGTGAGTCCTTGGGGTCACAAAACAAGAATATTTTCTCAGAATGTTGAAAAAGTGTCCGCCATGTTGAACTTTTTAGATACTGGTCCGATTGCTCTCAAAATCGATATTTGTGAGTCCTTGGGGTCACAAAACAAGAATCTTTTCTCAAAATGTTGAAAAAGTGTCCGCCATGTTGAACTTTTTAGATACTGGTCCGATTGCTCTCAAAATCGATATTTGTGAGTCCTTGGGGTCACAAAACAAGAATCTTTTCTCAAAATGTTAAAAAAGTGTCCGCCATGTTGAACTTTTTAGGTGCTGCTCCGATTGCTCTCAAAATCGATATTTGTTAGTCCTTGGGGTCACAAAACAAGAATCTATTCTCAAAATGTTGAAAAAATATCCGCCATGTTGAACTTTTTAAATACTAGTCCGATTGCTCTCAAAATCGATATTTGTGAGTCCTTGGGGTCACAAAACAAGAATCATTTCTCAAAATCTTGAAAAAGTGTCCGCCATGTTGAACTTTTTAGGTGCTGCTCCGATTGCTCTCAAAATCGATATTTGTTAGTCCTTGGGGTCACAAAACAAGAATCTTTTCTCAAAATGTTGAAAAAAATTCCGCCATGTTGAACTTTTTAGATACTGGTCCGATTGCTCATAATCGATATTTGTGAGTCCTTGTGGTCACAAAACAAGAATCTTTTCTCAAAATGTTGAAAAAGTGTCCGCCATGTTGAACTTTTTAGATACTGGTCCGATTGCTCTCAAAATCGATATTTGTGAGTCCTTGGGGTCACAAAACAAGAATCATTTCTCAAAATCTTGAAAAAGTGTCCGCCATGTTGAACTTTTTAGGTGCTGCTCCGATTGCTCTCAAAATCGATATTTGTTAGTCCTTGGGGTCACAAAACAAGAATCTTTTCTCAAAATCTTGAAAAGTGTCCGCCATGTTGAAATCAAATATCGATTTTGAGAGCAATCAGGTATTTTAAACAAATATATTATTTTGATGACAATTGCGTTTACATAATATATGAATAGAATATGGATACACTTTTTCAACATTTTGAGAAAAGATTCTTGTTTTGTGACCCCAAGGACTAACAAATATCGATTTTGAGAGCAATCGGACCAGTATCTAAAAAGTTCAACATGGCGGATATTTTTTCAACATTTTGAGAAAAGATTCTTGTTTTGTGACCCCAAGGACTAACAAATATCGATTTTATGAGCAATCGGACCAGTATCTAAAAAGTTCAACATGGCGGACACTTTTTCAAAATTCTGAGATAAGATTCTTGTTTTGTGACCCCCAGGACTCACAAATATCGATTTTGAGAGCAATCGGACCAGTATCTAAAAAGTTCAACATGGCGGACATTTTTTCAACATTTTGAGAAAAGATTCTTGTTTTGTGACCCCAAGGACTAACAAATATCGATTTTGAGAGCAATCGGACCAGTATCTAAAAAGTTCAACATGGCGGATATTTTTTCAACATTTTGAGAATAGATTCTTGTTTTGTGACCCCAAGGACTAACAAATATCGATTTTGAGAGCAATCGGACCAGTATCTAAAAAGTTCAACATGGCGGACACTTTTTCAAAATTCCGAGATAAGATTCTTGTTTTGTGACCCCAAGGACTCACAAATATCGATTTTGAGAGCAATCGGACCAGTATCTAAAAAGTTCAACATGGCGGACATTTTTTCAACATTTTGAGAAAAGATTCTTGTTTTGTGACCCCAAAGACTCACAAATATAAATTTTGAGAGCAATCGGACCAGTATCTAAAGAGTTAAACTAACTGCAACAAAACTTGATATTTATTAGGTATTTTAAACAAATATATTATTTTGATGACAATTGCGTTTACATAATATATGAATAGAATATGGATACATTAATTAGTATTCCATACTAGTAATTAGCTACACATAATACAATGTCCTCTCATTGTAACTGATGTCAATCAACACTAAATATTATTATTTTAAAATTTTAATTTACTTACTTATATCGTGCGGGTGCAAACGGCCAACCGAGCTGAGAGTACTGACTGTTGTGTGCGTGTCGACACACACAACGCTAACCCGCAGTAAAACACCTATTTGCCGCGCGCTGCCTTCGCACGACGCCCTCTTAATGCTGTGGTGGCAAGCCATTTGTTCCCACCAATTCACTAGCTGTTTAATATACAGGTTGTTACAAAACTACCCGTAATGCCGAAAAGAGGTTAAATGGGGCCTTATAACGAGTCCATTCACAATATTTAAGAACCTCAGTAACGCTGTATAACATACACCAAAAAAATGAAAAAAAAAAAAAAAATTTTTTCACTGATGTGCAAACCCTATTTCAGTAAAATTAAAGAGTAAACTACGCAGAATGTACCTACATTTCTACCCAATTCGCGGAACGACCAAAATTTAGAAGATTTGAAATTGACAACATGTTTTTTTTTCCAACTTGAAATTTTTTGAAGCCAGTGCCATCCTTGTATTGAGGTAGCAAACATTTATGAATGAAAAATAGAAAAACTATTAAAGTAGACAATTATTAGGTAAAATACGTACGTACGTAGGCCTTTCTGTTAAATAATCTGATTCTCTGACATGACACAGCTTACTAGGGTTGACAATATTAGAAAGATAATTAATTATTTTTTTACGGGGTATTTTGTAACACGTTATATAATATGAACACAAATCTTATCTTTTTTTTATAGGATGAAGTCGGTATAAAAGCATACAGCTCGTCTGATGGTAAGCGGTTACCGTAGCCATTCGGATGCTTACAACATACGAGGTTATTTGGTTTTGGTCTTTATGGTAGTAAGTACCACCAGTACTTCCCTAGTCAAACAGCTAGTTGAGCGAATAAACGGTATGCTCTTACAATCTAATTTAATCCATACTAATATACTAATATATACTAATACTAATTACTAATATAATATAATAAATGCGAAAGTAACTCTGTTTGTTTGATACGCTTTCACGCCTTAACTACTCAACCGATCACGATGAAATTTGGCATGCAGATAGCCTATGGTATGGAGAAGGACCTAGGCTACTTTTTATCCCAAAAACGCGGGTGAAACCGCGGGGGACAGCTAGTTTAATTATAAACGCGAAAGTTTGTTACCATGTTCATATATGTGAGCATCTTTGTTACTCTTTCACGCAAATACTACTGAACGGATTTGGATAAAATTTGGCACACATATGGAATATATTCTGGAGTAACACATAGGATACTTCTTATCCTAGAAAAACAATACATTCCTCGGGAACGCGGGTGAAATCGCGGGTGAAAACTAACTAAACATATTCCATGTTACTTCCGACCCATTTCCTGTTCATAGAGTTATTGGAAAACGGCAAGGATAGCATATATGAATATACAGGACGGTAAATAAGCAACATGCTCCACTAAGTACAGGGTGTCCCACATAAAAGCGCGTAAAATTCGGTAGTATCGATAAAAAGCCGCAAAAGGTTGGCGGGGACATAAAACAAAGTAATTTTGGTCCTTATGCATTATACATTTATGACATCGTTTACATAACGATCTACCAATATTATTTATTTTTCTCCATTTTGAGATGTGATTTTTTGAACACTTACCCCTTTATTAATAAATAAAGTGTAAGTCAAGTGTATTAAAACCTAGTTTTTAAATATATCCGTCACTTTCTAATATCTTATAACAAAAAGGACTGATATCTTAATACCTGGGTTTTACAAGACTGACAAACCTTATTTATTAATAAGGGGGTTAGAAATTTGTGTTGCCAGCTTAGTGATGGTAAGTGAATCAGCCCCCCTAGACAAGATGGCTATTGACAATCGTCATCGTTAGTAAACGATCAACCTTTGTATGGGATTGACATAAGAGATTGTTAAAAATCACGTGATATTTCTATTTCAGACACGAAGCGGGAAATTTGATCTTTTTAAAGTTTTTATTGATTTTTATCTTCGTAGAACAATATTTCAGTGATTAGCGACGAATGAAGTGGCTTAAGTCTTAGAAGATCAGCAATTTGATCGAAGATACATCTCACGTTAGCGTATTATTGAGCGTATGAAGGACTGTAGTACCCCTTGATGTATTGCTGGGGAGATGATGGCTATTCAATCAACATACCACAACGAAATCCCACAACTAAGTTGCCGCAAATAAAACTGTCTCTGCTGTAAGTTCCCTGTTTAGACAGTATTTGAATACGCCAAAATAGAAATGGAAAGACTAAATTATATCAAGAATAATCAAGCCAAATTACTTGCTAGCTACATTTAACAATGCTATTGGACGACAAGACGCACAACCGAACCAGTTAGGATAAATGGTTGTACTCCCATCATCTTTTACTGGCCCAGGTACATGCACGAAAGAACCTACGTTAGAAATTACGGTGGTCCTGTTTTTTTTATCGCTTTTACATGTAATCCTTGTTGCGATGAGCTAAAAGAGCAATTGCTGCAGCGGCATAAATCTCATGATTGCCACGATATAATTTCGACTGTTTCGATTAATGAAGAATAACTAATTGACAAAGGGTAACATTATTTAGTGAAGTGATGCTATAAATACTCAACAAATGGCAAAAGAGAGGACTTCCACATATTCATATTCTTTTATGGTTTCACAATCTTATTAATCCTAATAAATCGACAATATTATTTGTGCTGAAATACCGGATTCTAAACGTGATCCAGAGCTTCACGAAATCTTAAATGTAATACGATACATGGTCCTTGTGGATCTTTTAATCGAAATTCACCATGAATGAAAGATAACGCGTGCAGTTACCCCAAGGCTCTCATAAGGGAACCCAAAGGGAACCTCAAACTGAAGATGACGGTTATCCGCAGTACAAGAAACGCACACTAGATGACGGTGGGTTCTCTGTCGATATCAAAGGCGATTCAATATTTAACATTCACTTGAATGTGGAATAATGTCATTCAGTGATATCAATAAAATACATTTATAAAAACGTTAATAAGGGTTCAGACCAGGCTTCGTTTGCTTTAGAGAATGAGAAGTATCAGAGGCAGTGTGGCGAATCCTTGATTTTCCCATTCATGAGCGTTTCCCTTCCGTAGTCCACCTCACTGTGCAGTGTCCATTTGGAAAATGGACAAATAATTTAATATAATGAGCAAAATTGAATTGTCCTCCTACAAACTCTCGAATAATCCTATCCTTTTTCAATTTGTGTAAAGTGGACGACTTTGCAAAAACATTGCTTTATTCAGAAGTACCTGCATACTACAATTGGGATAAACGGAAGTTCCAAAGAAGAAAGAGAGGAGTAAACGTTGAAGGCTGGCCAGGTGTCAAAAAAGAGCATGCTCTGGGCGGGGTCTATACTGTTCATTCGAACAATACAGAATGCTATCACCTTCGTATATGCTTCTTCATGAGATCTTTCGTATGAGCGTTAAAAGCTGTAGATGGTCATGTTATGTAACATCTCACGTTCAAATCAGCGTGTAAAGCTCTAGGCTTGCTTTAACATGATCATTATTTGTACACACCACTGGGGCAGCACTTTTTCAATCACCTCACAGGATTCGGGATCTATTCCCAGTTATTTTAGTGTTCTGCCAAGTATCAGATCCCTTAAGTCTTTGGGAGAAATTCAAAGAATATAACTATATTAATCTGAAATGTTTAAAGGCAATTAGAAAGACAGGGAGACGTAGATGTGGTATTTAACAAAATGACAATCGGTAATAGAGGATGTCGTATTAGCGTTGGGTGGTCGGCTACTTAAAGAACATGGCTTACCTCAGCCAAGCAAAGAACAACAATTTGAAAATATAGAGTTTCTCAAGGCGACAAGTTACGACTTACAGCTGGGATGCTATATGTTCTCAATAGAATAAAAAAGAGAAGACTCAATTCATATTCTTTTATGGATTCACAATCTTATTACTGCGAATGAATCGACAAAATTATTTGTGCTGAGATACCGGATCCCAAATGTGATCTAGAGCTTCACGAAATCGTTAAATGTACATCAATCAATAAATCGATACATCGTCCTTGTGGATCTTTTAATCGAAATTCACCATGTTTGAAAGATAACGCGTGCAGTAAACGTTACCCCAAGGCTCTCATAAGAGAAACTCAAACTGAGGATGACGGTTATCCACAGTACAAGAAACGTTCACTAGATGACGGTGGGTTCTCTGTCGATATCAAAGGCGATTCAATATTTAACGCTCAATTGAATGTGGAATATTGTCATTCAGTGAAATCAATAATATACATCTGTAAAAAGTAAATAAGGGTGAATCAGACCAGGCTTCGTTTGCTTTAGAGAATAAGAAGGATCAGAGGCAGTGTGATGAATCCTTGATTTTCCCATTCATGAGCGTTTCCCTTCCGTAGTCTACCTCACTGTGCAATGTGCATTTGGAAAATGGACAAAGAACTTAATGTAATGAGCAAAAGTGAATTGTCCTCCTACAAACTCCTATCCTTTTTCAATTTGTGTAAAGTACCTGCCTACTACGTTCGGGATAAATGGAAGTTCCATGGAAGAAAGACAGGAGTAAACGTTGAAGGCTGGCCAGGTGTCAAAAAAGAGCATGCTCTGGGCGGGATCTATACTGTTCATTCGAACAATACAGAATGCTATCACCTACGTATATGCTTCTTCATGAGATCTTTCGTATGAAAACTGTAGGTGGTCATGTTATGGTCATACCACGCTCAAATTCGCGTGCAAGGCTCTCGGCTTGCTCATTTGTACACAGCACTGGGGCAGCACTTTTTCAATCATTGCACAGGTATCAATTCCCGATTATTTTAGTGTTCTATCATGTATCAGTCTTTGGGAGAAATTCAAAGAATATAACTATATTAATCTGAAGATTTTTAAAGGCAGTTAGAAAGACAGGGAGGCGGAGATGTGGTATTTAAACAAATGCCTATCGGTAATAGAGGATGTCGTGTTAGCGTTGAGTGGCCGGCTACTTAAAGAATATGGCTTACTTTAGCCAAGCAAAGAACAACAATTTGAAAATAGAGATTTTTTCATGGAGACAAGTTACGACTTACAACAATAGAAAACACTGTAAAAGATAATGAAGGATCACTGAATGTTAGTTTACAATCAAATTATCACTAGCATTGAAACAAATTAAGGTGAAATATTCTTCTTAGATGATCCGGTGGAACAGGGAAAACTTTCCTAATCAATTTGCTTTTAGCGAAAGTTACAAGTACTCGCGGCATTGAGCCTTGATCTGGGATCGCAGCTGCACTTGCCTGAGTGTGGTCGAAATGCTCATGCTACCTTCAAGTTACCACTCAATTTGACATCTGCTGGTACTCCGATTTATAATACAGTAGAATCCGGTTATAGCGACCGCCAAGGGACCGGTGATATTACGTCGTACTAACCGGACGCCGTACTAAACGAACAGACATTTTTGTTTTTTATTAATCACATATTAATGTATTTATTAATATGTAGGTGACTAGCAAATAAAAATATATTTATATTAAAATATTTATTTACTTCACCATACATATGTAACTAAGAATAAGAAGAAATGTAATTTTATATAATTTCAATACTCAATATACTACGTACATAATGTACCGGTCTTTATAATCTACTTATATAATATATGTACTAACTAAAAACGAAACATCTACTGCAAAAAGTCTGTGATTTTTGATTGTTTTTGGTTTTTATTTCTATAGTAAGAAGTACGGACTGCATTATGCAAACGAGACATGATAATTTTCATCATCTCAAATTCAAATCATCTTCAAAATTAGAATGTATTCGGAATTATAATCATACCGAAAAATGTGTGCATAGTTGTAACTACAGTTCAGGAGTTAATGTCAAAAATATATCCAGATATTGCTCCTAATCACGAAAAGTTTATGGAATAGCTGTGTGAACGAGCCATACTAACCCCGTAAAACGACCGAACTGCAGCTATCAATGATACACTGCTGATATCTTTTGAAGGGGATGAAATGGTATACACTTCGATAGACACGGTGATCAACATATATGATGCTATTAATTGTCCCGTCGAATTTCTAAATTCATTGAAACCACCGGGTCGTCCATATCATAGGCTTCTGCGCATGGGCACTCCTGTTTCTTGAGAAAAAACTGTGTCGTACACGGTCAATTCTACGTAGCATGCTCACGCGTAAGCTTGTCCAGTAGTTTGGTGGTTTTGGCACCTACATAGATTAGTGAAGAATATCGTCTATAAAGAAGTCTTGTAGAGAATATCTTTTGACTGTATTCTTGAAACCTAAAATCTAAAACTAAAACTTATCAATCTAAACAAGGGCACGAGCGGAGCCGCAGGCAAAAGCTTGTTCTAATATAATTTGATTTGTATAACTATATTGTTTATTTACGTTAATTTCTAAACCGACTTTGGTGCTTTCATGATCAAATGATCTCATCGTTAAAATCAAAATAATGACTAACAACCACAAAAGGCATATCCTGATAAAAGGAAATAACATAGAATATGTCAACGATTATACATATTTGAGAAAGCAATTATCATTTAACAAGCCTAGTAATTTAGAAGAAGTAACAAGAAGAATTAATGCAACCTGGAACAAATTTTGGTCGCTTAATGAGATTCTACAAGGAAATTATAATATGCATTTGAAAAAGATTGTATTCGATACATGTCTCTTGCCATGTCCACTATACGATTGCCAGACTTGGGTATTTACGAATTAAGTAAAACAGAAAATCAAGTGTACTGATGGGTTTTTGCGTAAAAATATTAATATGGAAAACGAGGAGCCTCCTAGGATAAAGGTAAGGACTTACCAGGAACTCCTATGGTAATCCAGCACAGTGATAAGCACTATTTTTTCATATCAGTTCACAAATCACAAAGTTCAATGTTTCTCGGTCTGTAGCGTTTTTCGTACTGAACGTTGCGGTGCGCGCGCGTTTCGTTCACTCGCACACACGCGTTTTGCGATGCGTCGCCGAAGTATGTTGAAGATTCCCGAAGCTCTTTTCTCGCTTTCACATATGATGTGGGAAAAGGAGAGGAATCGGGAAGTAGAGGCTCGTCATTGATACTCAATATGAGTAGGTTTCTACTATAAATATTATCATAGGTATTTTGGCCTAAACATCCTCCGCCGTCTTGAGAATACGTAGTGTTCTCAAAAGAAAGAAAAAATAATTAATTATAAGAACTAATTACAGATTATAATAATTACTAAAGTACTGAATATAAGATGCGGTATGATTAATTTTTATTGTGAGGGTAATGGACATAACTTGACAATGGGTCTTTTGAATGATCCATTTGAAGTTTTTACTAAAGCGACGCGGATATTTCCATCCTTGCCAGGATAAACTTGTGATATTATGCCCAACGGCCAACGTAAAGGGGGAATATCATCTTGGTGTATAAGAACCACAGTACCAATCTTAATGTTATCTTTATCAATGAGCCATTTCTGTCTAACTTGAAGATTATGTAAATATTCTATACGCCATCTTTTCCAATAGCTACACACCATCTGATCTAATAATTGTTTCCGACAACGTAAAGATATGGTTTCCTCGGACACATTCTGAAGCGGCAATGAAGTCAATGGTGAAGCCATTATAAAGTGACCGGGAGTAAGAGGCTCCGGGTAGGGATCCTCAGATAAAATGCAAAGCGGTCTAGAATTTAAGACTGTTTCAATTTGGGTAAGAACAGTGAGGAGCTCTTCATATGTGAGGAGCTGCGAACCGATAACACGGTATAAATGAGTTTTAATCGATTTTATATTAGATTCCCACAATCCTCCGAAATGTGGGGCGCGGGGTGGAATCATTTTCCATTCAATGCGGTACTGATCGGTAAGTAGTTCTTGTAATTGAGCTTTAGCTCCGACAAAGTTAGTTCCGTTATCGGAGTAAAGAAAAGAAACAGGTCCTCGACGGGAAATGAATCGCTTAAAAGCGGAAATAAAAGTATCTGATGACACATCAGTTGCCAATTCGATGTGTACAGCTTTGGTTACTAAGCATATAAACAAACAAATATATGCCTTTTGGCTCTTTTGACCTCTGCGTCTACATAATGTTACTTTAATGGGTCCAGCATAGTCAACGCCCGTATGCACAAACGCTTTGGTCTCCTGAACGCGGCAAGAGGGTAAATCAGCCATTTTTGGGCTGAGAAATGAAGGGGAATTTTTAAAACAAAAGTTACATGAATGTACTCTGTGTCTAATGACACTTCTAGCGGACAGTATCCAATATTTCTGGCGCAACAGTGAGCTCAGAAGATTGGCACCAGTATGGCAATGAGCACGGTGAAAATAGTCTATAATAAGATGAGTAACGTGTTCATGTTTAGGTAAAAGAGCGGGATGCTGAGCTTCATACGGAAGATTTGCATTTGAAAGTCTACCTCCAATTCTAATAATTTTATCTTGATCTATAAAGAGGTCAAGTTTTTTAAGCGGGGAAGATAATTTAACTTTTTGAATATTATTAAATAAATTTTGAAAATGAACTTGTTGTACAGAGCGTATTAAATATACTTCAGCTTTATTTAGCTCAGAAGCTGTGATGCGGCTGTGACCTTGATCACGAGAAATTATGCGAGAAAATCTAAGTATGTATACTATTATACGTAATATTTCACGCGAAGCTACTTCAGCAGCGCGAGGGAATAGGTTTTTATCATCCGAGCATAACTGGCGCACAGTGCGCATGGCTAAAAACGGACTGGACTTAAGACCGAATGCAACTCGGTTAAATTGAAATACGCGGATCGGATCATTGGGATCAAAGCGGAATAATATTTTTTGATATTTTCTATGCTCATCAATAACAGCAATTTGTAGGTACATTTGTTTTATATCTGCTGTAATAGCAATGGGAAATAAGCGGAAGTTCAGTAATACAATAAACAAGTCAGATTGTAAATTGGGTCCCGTATGTAAAATATCGTTTAGTGATATGCCATTGTGACATTTAGCACTAGCATCGAGTACTATACGAACTTTTGTTGTTTCTTTGTCTTGCCGTACGACGGGATGGTGTGGTATGAAGTACCCTTTATCATGGTCGTCAGAATCGGAAGGCAATATTTCAGATAAGTATTTTTTATCTAAGTACTCCTGTATAACCTCATTATAACTAGCGCGTAGCTGTGGATCGCGTAGCTTGGTACGCTCCAAAGCAAGTAAACGGCGGTGAGCAACGGAACGGGAATCACCTAACACGTCAGGATCCTCACGAAAAGGTAACGCGGTGCAATATCTGCCTGCGGAGTCCCGTGAGAAGTTACGAGAGAACAGCTGTTCACACTCCTTTTCGGCCGAGCTCATAAATTTTTGCGCGGGAATTTCTTCGAGCTCCCAAAATTTAAGTAGGGAATCATCTAAAGAAATAGTAAGGTCATTGGGACCAGAAATGAAAAAAGTCGCGGTATTAAAATAAGTGGATGCATTTTTATTAATATTAGAGTTAGCGGGAACGTCGCCCATAAGAATATAACCGAACACGGTTTCAAGGGCAGAAGGAGCGGGAGGTGCAATAATTTTTTGACCTAATAATAAAAATGGGAACAATTGTGCCCCGAGAACTACTTCGACCTCTCTGGGGATGTGCCACAGAGGGTCAGCGAGCGGTAAGTTACCTAAATGTTGCACTATAGAAGTCTCAACATATTCAGTCGGTAACCTGTCAGTAATGCAATCAACGACAAGAGCGGTAATATTATAAAAATATTTTTTATTTTTCGCGGTTATTTTAAGTTGAACGTAGCCGTGAATAGGACGCGAAGTGGATCCTACACCATTTATAAAAGAATTGCTAAGCGGTATTATATTTAAATTTAGTTGTTTACAACAGGCAGTTGTAATTATGTTGTTTTGAGACGCGTTATCTATTAAACATCTAACTGAAATATATTTATTGTCCTTATTAGACGCATAAACTTGAGCGGTTGATAAAAGTACAGTAGTATGGGAAGGATTTAATTTATTAAAAGAATCGCGTTCGTTATCATTATTCTTATCAACTCGCGCTCGGGTGCATAGCGACACCGGTTGTGGAGCGTCCGTATCGTTAGAAGGAGACGCGGTCGGATGCGCGGGCGAGGCTGCGCACGGGAGCGGTCGCGGCGTGGCGCGGGCGGCGGCGGACGGCTGCGCGTGTGGAGACGGCGCGATGCGGTAATCGCTATTATCAAGACGCGCCGAGTGAGAGGGACGCGTGTCAGAAACTATTTGTTGCGATTGCGAATTGCTATCCAAATGCAAAAGAGAATGATGGTGTTTATTACAAGTTTTACAACTATACGACGACTTACACTGAGAAGCAGTATGCGTAAGGCTGAGGCAGTTTACACAGCCTCTTTTAGATTTAACAAAATCTAAACGATCTTTAGTATTAAGTGCTTTAAAAGAGGAACAATTAAAAATCTGATAGTGATCAGATTTATTACAAAATAAGCAAGTGCTTTTATTATTATTATCGCGTGCAAGGAAAGCATGGTGGACTTTATTTGAATTACGCGGTTGAGACCGAGAAGCGGGCGGATTATTAAGGTTGCTACCGACTGGGGCGGTTCGCGCGGAGCCAGCAATTGGCGTAGAAGTGCGATCTAATATTTTTACTTGCGATTTAATAAAATCAACAAAATCCTTATAAGAAGGAATTTCTTTATTCCTCATAAACATTTCAAAGGAATTAGCGGTTGCGGGATCTAACTTCTTTAAAGCTAAAGAAAGTAAGATAAAATCTTTCATATCTTCAATACCCAACTGTTCCAATGCAGATACAGAAGCGTGGAAAGTTTCAATGAACGTATTTAAAGACGCGGAATTATTTAATGCGGGTTTAATATTGAATAAATTAGACATGTAGTGTGAGCCTAATGCTCTTTTATCTTGATATTTTTGAACTAAGCTGTCCCAAATAGAATTATAATTATCACCGGACGGTATAATACCTGCCGTGATTTTTAAAGCATTTCCTGTTAATTTACCTACAAGATATTGTACTCTTTGAGAATTCGAAAGATCAGGATTTAAATGTATATTAGATTTAAAAGATTCAAAGAAGACGGGCCAATTTTCTATTTTTCCATCAAATGACGGAATTTGAATTGGTGGTAGTTTGATACGACCTTTATATTGGGACGGAATAGTATTCTGCGCAGACACATTCGACGTAGTATTTGTCTTATTGACGATAAGAGAACGAACCCTTTCTATTCGGGTGTACACTGTATCAAAGGAAATCATTTTTTTATAATCAATCTTATATTCTGGATCAAGTTGCATATTTAACGCGTTAATTGTATCTAAATTGGCACTAAATTCATGACGAATTGTACTAATAATTTCAGTGTCCGCCATGAATGTCTCTGAGGAACGAAGGTCTGCACTCGCGGACGTGGAAATATTCTTAGAAGAATCATATAAGAACGATAATTGTTCATAAATAGCTTAATTTTTTGCTTCCAATATTTTAATTTTAGTTTCAATAGCTTCCATTGTGAAAGATTGCGTAATAATAAATTGCAAAATTACCTAATTAAAGTAAAATGTTGTAGGTAAGTAGGTATATCCAACAGTTTAGGCATCTACCTATAGGCATGAAAGTTTATTTCAAGTCGACAGACAAGGCTCATAAAATGCAATTATATGCGTAGTAATAGTACAAATAGTAAGTACGTATTGCGGTTATTAGTACACCATATGATTTCGTATAATAAGATACGAATCGGTACCTATAAAATCTAAGTCCTAAAAATATGGAGGAGCGGCGGCGGTATTGAATACCTAACTACTTTTTATCACGATTGGCGTGGTAAAAATGGCGGGAGTACGAAATATCGTATTTATATAGTCTAAAACCTATTTATGAGGTATAAGACTTGCGTATTATGAGGTATATACCTATTTAGAGGCATAAAACCTATAGAAAGCGGGAAATTATACGTGATTTGATATGAAATTAAATTGCTGTAATGGCTGACTCAAAATGAATCCGCTCGAAGGCGTACCAGAAAAATGATGGGTTTTTGCGTAAAAATATTAATATGGAAAACGAGGAGCCTCCTAGGATAAAGGTAAGGACTTACCAGGAACTCCTATGGTAATCCAGCACAGTGATAAGCACTATTTTTTCATATCAGTTCACAAATCACAAAGTTCAATGTTTCTCGGTCTGTAGCGTTTTTCGTACTGAACGTTGCGGGGCGCGCGCGTTTCGTTCACTCGCACACACGCGTTTTGCGATGCGTCGCCGAAGTATGTTGAAGATTCCCGAAGCTTTCACATATGATGTGGGAAAAGGAGAGGAATCGGGAAGTAGAGGCTCGTCATTGATACTCAATATGAGTAGGTTTCTACTATAAATATTATCATAGGTATTTTGGCCTAAACATGTACCTACTCAAAGAGCAATGGAAAGGAGCATAATGAAGATAAGAAAAAAACACAAAGTAAAGAGAAGATCAGACAAAAACGAAATTTACCGACGCTCTCACACATGCACTCACACTAAAGTGGAAGTGGGCTGGTCACATCTCACGCTACACGGATAAAAGATGGACCATAGAGACCACACGTTGGAAAGGACGAAAGAAGAAAAGGAATGTTGGTAGATCCAATAAGACGGTGGGCTGATGATATCATATAGGTGTCAGAAAACAAAGTCAAAACAACTGGATAAAGTCAGGCAAAGACAGGGGGAGTCATGGCGGAAGATGGAGAAGGCATGAGGGGACCATATTTCAATGGAAAAAGACTGCAATATAATAGTAACAATAAAATATAAGCAAACTTACTAATAAATAACTAACAACATTTGAAATGTAACAACAGAAATATAGAATAAATGGCTATTATTATTATTATAT